>JAKSZU010000007.1:141417119-141512807 GCA_026018925.1 Tupaia tana | reverse complement strand
CTACTATTCATGTAGTTCAGAATAAATATCTCCATGGTCTCCAGCATTACTCAGGAAACAGACAGAGTATAGCATCTTTTTCTACCCAGTTTCTCTCCTTTGCTCCCTACCCCCAACCCAATCCTTTCCAAGGTGCCAAGGTAAAAACTGACTGATAACATTCTGTGTTCTTCACCAGTAGCTGGTCTATTATGATCTAAAACAGGTTTCTCTCTGCTGGATGGAAATCCCATGAGCACCCATTGCTACATCACTCAAATACCAACGGCCAGGGATTCTGAAGCAGAGGAGTAGAGCAGGAGGAGGCTCTCATGGGGCATTTGTTTCATGCAGAGCCATGAAGCCAAAGTCTTCCTGGCTGCTTTTCATACACGGGTTCATCCTTTGTTTAAAAGATATAGCATGAGGCTTAGTGGATATACAAGAACTCAAGCTGTTGGATTGTATAGAAAGGGGGAAGGTATTCTGTCAGCACTAGAGATTTCTTTTTAAAATATGACCAGACATTCATATACACACACAGACTTTCATTTTAATCAGCAATGTGCAAATTGCATATTCATCTGGCTAGACATAGGGCAGGCACTGTTCATAGAGATAGGGCCGAACATTACGGGCGCAATTCTGGTGAAAGGAAATGTTTGCTTAAAAAAAAAAAATAGTCCTAGAGGCAAGAAGAAACAAGTGTTATAAAATCAAATACAATTTGGAACAGGATTCTCAAGAAATGAATCTTATTTTTGACTTCCTTGGACAAAGTCAGCCAAATTCCTCGTGATTGTTTTTAAGACATCAGTACATATGCCACTATAATACACCACATGGCTCTTGAGTTCCTAAATGTTTCTGTTTATCTATTGATGTAGTTTTCTGTATGACAAAAACAACAACAAAAAACACTGAGTTGATGATGAATGAGTCATATTTTCATACTGGAATATTTTTAACATCTAATTCCAGTGTAATCAGGATTGTTTTTGTAGAAGAGTAGGCTGGGTGTCATTCTAGAATTATTTTTTAATTTTTCCAAAGTTTTGCTATAGGGTTTGTGAATTCACCAGAGAGAGAAAGGGAGAGAGAGGAAGGGAGAGATAAAGGAAAAGCAAGAAACCACCCTCAGGGGAGATAGCCACACTGCAATGTGGATACATCAATAAATCTATGAAAATTAAGTAAATTAGGAAGAAGTCATGAGTAGATCATTTAGGTATTTGAACCCTTATTTATATATGCTTATTTGTTTGAATGCTAATAATTCAGTAAAATTAGAAACTAAATTATTAAAAAATAAATGTAAATAATTGAATAAGAAATTAAATAGAAGGGAGTAAAATAATCCAGAACTGAGAGAGAAAGAAACAGAGATGCCTTACAGCATGCAGTCAACAATATAGCTGAAAGAGAACTGCTTCCACTGGGCAGAAAAGCAGAACTACAACTGTTTCTTCTACAGCACCACACACTGTGCTCCACCTCTCTAACTTTCTTTAAATGGAAAAGAGAGAAGTATAATTACATAGATGCAGTGAGATAATACAGACAAGATACATGATCCCTCCCAGGCACCAAACTCTCTGTCTGCCTTGACTCTATTCTGTTTCAGGAGCACCCAAAACTTGGGGACTACTTACACTGATAAGACTAGATGAAACCATAATCATCCTGACTTTCATATAAAAGGGTTTAGTCAGGGATAAATACCTTTCTTACAAGGAAAGATCTGTAAGAACACGCAATCATACAGAACCAATTTTATGTTGTACTCCACCCATCTCCAAACCCTAAGGTAGGAAAAAATATGATCCTCCTCCTAAGAGGAAAGAGGAGCAGAGTTGAAAGGAATAAAATAGCCCCAAAATAAGTTTAATTACCTAAAAGGCCTTGCCATCACTTAGGTGGAGCCCAATTAAATAAATGAGATCAATGCTGAAATGCCACAGCAGCAGTAAAGTTAGGGGTGTTAAACAGGAGTAGGTTCAGGTAGAGGAGAAGAGAGACTATGTCTCCCAACCCTCCCATTTCTACCCTCTCAAATCTCTGCAGGCACAAATTACTTTCTCTAATTTCCCATGTCCACAAGAGACGTAAGTGCTGAGATTTGATCATGGTTAAAAAGGAGAGGCTTAGTTCAGGACAAAGAAGCTACTGAGGACAGAGACCCTGAGGAACTGTGGTTACCTTGGCACATGGTGTCATGGACAGCCAACTTTCTCCATGGGATCGTGATGGTACAGGAGCCTTAGGAAATAAGTGCTATTCGGAGGTGTAAAATAAAGCAGGGACGTTTTTTAATTAAAAGCTAAAATTGCTAAAACTCAGAACTAAAATGCATTCTTCTATCTGGTAGAATGGAGACTCAATACAGAAATTTGTGGCATTATGGGCAAAGCTTTACAGTATGCCTAGACAGCCTTCGCATCTATTAGCATGTATTGTAACTCCGTTTGGCAAATACATGCTGGGAATGACAAGCAGCAGTGTAACTAAACAATCTTTAAAGTGTCATGAATACCTAACAAGAGATAAATATAAGTTCAATGCCTTTTATCTAAATTAAAGACATCTAAAATAAAGGAGATGGCAAAATACATTGTAGACACAGATGTGACCAATCATTTGTTTGAAAATATAGTTTAAAATAATCATTAATATTTTATATCAAATGAAAATATTATACCACTATTTAAATTTAGCTGTTCCTAACAACACGGTCACCAGGAGCTGAGATGAGATTGTTGACCCACTGCATTGGGACATGTATTTTAAATTTCTGCACACTGAGTCATTCTTTGACTTTACCAAAAATATTTGTTCAGGAGCTGGGCCGATGATTAAGGAGCATGATAAAATGGCAAAACTCATTGACCCATAAAGATTTACACGATTTTGATGTAATTATTATTATCATTACCTTAATCCATATTATTGTTATTCAAGAGGCAGGGTAATACAGTGGCTTATGAACATATAATAGATTCTGGAGTCAAATTCCAGCTCATTCACTTACCAGCTATGTGACTCTGCAGCAAACAGCTTAACCTCTCAGTTTACCCATCCCTCAAATAGGAATGGATATTCACTGTACCCACCACTCAGGGACATTAGAAGGATTAAATGAGGTATAACATAATAAAGCACTTGAAACGCAGTCTGGCACATAATAGATGCTAGTAAAGGATTCACATTTACATATATAACCACAGGTAGTAAAGTTGGTGCCATCTAAACTTAATATGGTATTTAACACTTTAAAAACTGTATTGGGACCAACAGCGTAATGGCTATGTCACTGGACTCCCATATGGTCGACCGCGGTTTGAGTCCCGAACCCAGTGGCTCAAACTCATGCCAGGCACATGTGTGTGTGTGCCCAAGATTCCAAGAGGAGAATGGAGGAGAAGGGATTGTGGTGTGGCCATTCCCCCTCGGGGATGATTTCTTGCTCTCTGTCTCTCTGTCTCTTGCTCTCTGTCTCTGTCTTTCTGGTGAGCGCACTCTCCCTATAGCAAAAACCTCTCAAAAACATAAATAAATAAATAAATAAAATAAAATAAAATAAAATAAAAACTCTATCTACCTACTTTTTTTTTCTTAGGTTTTTGCCACAGGGAGCATGTGCTCACTGAAGAGAGACAGAGTCAGAGGAAGGAAAATTAAGAAATCAACTCCCCCCCTCGGGGGTAGATGGCTGCACCATAATCCCTTCTCCTCCATTCTCTTCTTAGAATTTGGGGCATACATGCACAGGCTCCTAGCCTGAGTTTCAAGCTGCCAGGTCCAGGACTCAAACCACTGTTGGGTATGTGAGGAACCAATACCTAAATCGCTACATCACCCCAACTCTTACCTATTTTAATCTTCATAATATTCCTGAATAATAAGTGATATTGATCACTATTGTTAATAAAGAATATGGAAGTTTGGAGAAATAAAGCAACTTCTCTTGTAAGTGAGAGAGTATGGGTTTGAACCTAGGGCTCCTGAATTTTAAATCCAGAGCTCCTACAACCATATTCACATTTTTAACCACACTTGACATGAATCATTCTCCTTTTAGGAAGATGTGACTAATATCGCTTTATTTTGAGACAGCTAATAGGTAGAGCCTTAACCATTGATGGTGTTGGCTTCAGAAGTGGGCAGAGGCAGGGTGCTCAGGACGACATGGTGGGTCACTGATGGAGGAGACCAGTGTGGAAACTGATTCTTCCAAAGCAGCAGAGCCACCTAAAGAGGCCACACCTGATCACTCCAATCACTGCAAGTAGTGTTGAGTAAAATTTATAATGACTTTAGACTTATACTAATCATTGAAACTTACAGGAGACATGAAGATATTTACATCAATGATAGCAGAGAAAATCTGAAATAGGAACTTTCCAGAGAATTCAAATGCATGGTCATAGAAGGGATTTCGAGTTACTATAATGTACATAATTCTGAGCACTGCCATCAGTACACATTCCTCCTATTTTGTAGCAGTGTAGTGTGAGCGATTGCAAACCAAAGGATGGCTATTCAAAAGGTCCAAGTTCTAACTTGTTTGATCACTCACTGGCTCTCTCCTGGTCTCTCTCTCAGCCTGATTTTTGTCTCTGCTTGTTTTAGGAAGACTTACCATAATAGGGAGATTCACTGGTTCTTTGATATCATGAAGATTCGTGGTAACACTTGTACCACATTGAGAAGAAACTAAGCATTAGAGATTTGGAATATTTTACATTAGAAAAGTATGAAACACCAACCTGAACAAGTGAGAGAAATAATGGCATTTTGTATCATGTCCTAAGAAATGCCCAAGGTTATAAATTTGTCAGCTCAAAGAACTATGGAGGCCAATATTTGCAGAGATTATGCTGGAAAGTAATGGAAATAATCCTCACAATTAGATAATAGAGCCTTTTCATATTAACATAAATGATATTTAAAAATTGAAACATTAAGCCATAGTAAGCATAAGCTCCAATATTAATGGGGCACATAAATAGAAAAAAATGGTTTTGTGCTATTTAATCTCAAAAATGGTTTAATGACCCTTATCTGATTATAAAAACAGCACAAGCAACTGTATTAGATAAATAGGACATTAAATATACTGCTAACTGGTAAGCAGCTTGAAAATATCTAAATTAATGTATTTTTAAATCAAATTTAATAGTCACTGAAGGAATATTAAAGAGATGTCCTGGATATGGCTATGACATTGGAAGCAGAAACATGTATACAGAAAGTTAGGGAACACAGAGCAAGGAGAACAAATCACAGAGTACAAGTTTAGAATTTGGGTAATTTTGTTCATTCCACATGCATCAGTCTCATACCAATATAATATATAGCATTCCACATAATGCTGCATGTTTTTAATACACATTGACTCCATCCTAATACTACAACATGGTCAAATGCTTTTTTCTAGAGGTTGGTTTATTTTACCTTAGGAGTCAACTCTTCCACTGTACTAGAGAGAACTTGAGAAAACTACTGTAACACATGCACTTGAAACTACCACTTCTCTTCTACTTTATAAAAAAGAATTATTATGTTTAACTTTATTTATTTATTTATTTATTTATTTATTTATTTATTTATTTATTTTAATTTGACAAAGAGGGACAGAAGGAGAGAAAGAGAGAGGGAAAGTAAGATAGCAAGCCGCCAGGTCTGGGACTTGAACCATAGTCAGCCATGTACAAGTCTAGCATCCTCAACCACCACACCACCTGCCAGCCCACCACTTCTCTTTTTCACCACTTACCTTGACAGTAAAAGTCATGACCATGAATAAATTGATAAAGAACCATCCACTGTTAGTCCTCCAATATTTACATATTGGTAGTAGGTTGTTTGGGGATACTTTTTCTTACCTCTTCTAACTGTTCATTCATCTGACTTTGATCTTTCTTCAAATGTTTGCATAATGAAAAAGTACTTCACCTTGGTGTCAACTAGGTGTGTTCTTGCTAAACACAATGCCTCACTAGATTCCCCACTTCACATTTCTAGGCTTTACTAAACGCTCCAAGCACAGAGTTCAAGTCCTTGTGGATGATCACTTGGAAACCTCTTGATTTGGGCCATAGTTGACCAAATTGCCTTTGTGTGTTTTTGTTTTTTTTTAGATTTATTTTTCCCGAGGAAGTATGAGCTTGCTAGAGAGACACAGGGAAAGGGAAAGTGAGAAAACATCCCCTAGGAGGAATGACCATGCTGCAATCCATTCTCCTCTGGGGATTTTGGACATGCATACACATGTGCCTGGCATGTTTTACAAGCTACCAGATCTGGGACTAGAGCCCATGGAGTCAGCCATATAGATTCAAGAAACTTAACCACCATGCCACCTGCTGGTCCCCAGTTGCTTTCTTGGTATTGTGGTACTGAATCTTCAATATACACGCCTGATCGATTGTGATCAGAAATAAAGAAGATTAATATGTCACAGAAAGTCCCATAGAATAAACTAATTACCCTAACACATTTGTCTCCATCCTGATTACAGAATTAGAGTTACTAGACAATCTCACTGCCATACACTGATACCTAAGAGCCAGAAGGGAGATTTGATCATGTTTGTTGGTTGAAATTTGTGCCAACCCCACAGCCATTGTGTTACTGAGCTTTGCACATTTGGCCTAAAGGTGAACATCATTCAGATCCAGTGCTATGGTAACAGAGGGATCTGGATTCAGAAAGGGTCACGAATCTCTACCTGTCATTCAATAACATGATGCTGAGACATATTTTCCTTTGCCACTTACCCCACAAAAACACAATAACTTTCTGTTTCTGCTTTTCCCATTTATCATGCTCTAAGCTTTTGAACTGTAGTTTGGAGAAACAGACAAAAAATAACTTCTGTTACTAAAACTTTGTTTTGTTGTGTTTCCTTTTCTCCAGGGAACTGAATTTTTCTCCTATGTTCTCAAATGAGATAGTCATCTTTATGTGTCCATTTTCCAACTAGGAAGTAGAAATGAAGCACAGAATAAAGACAGAGAAGTAAGGTGGTTTAAAAGAGTAGTGTGCCATCATTCTTCTGAGTACTGAGAACCCCTCCAGTCTTTCCTAGAATAACTCCAGTTGCTAGAGTGGCCTATGTCATTTACAGAACCTAACACTATTCTATGTGATTACTCTTCCCTCCAATGAATAGCTAATCGTCCATACAATGTTTGTCAGCAGGTACAATATCATCAAGCATTTACTAAAGTGTAGGTTCAGTCCTAATTATGAATTGAAAAGATATAGGATCAAATGGTGACTGTTATGAGTGGCCAATCAAATTTTGGATTACTTGCATATTGCTAGAATTACACCATGAAATGGTATACAATAAACACAACATATGATTGCTATCAAGTTTGTAAACAGTCTTTCTTTTTAATTTAAGAGGTATTTATTTTTTCTTTTTTCTTTTGTGGAGAGGTTTTTCCTATAGGGCGCATGTGCTCGCCAGACAGACAGAGACAGAGAGACAGAAAGCAGGAAATCACCCCCCAGGGGTGATGGTCACGCCACAATCCCTTCTCCTCCATTCTCCTCTCGGGATCTTGGGCACGCACGCACACGCACCCGGCGTGAGTTTAAGCCACCGGGTCCGGGACTCGAACCGCGGTCGACTACGTGGGAATCCAGCGACATAGCCATTACGCTAACTGCTGGTTTCCCCAAGAGGTATTTTTTTAAAAGAGGTATTTTTGCTCCCCAGGAGAGATGGCTACACCTCAATTCCTTCTCCTCCATTCTTTTCTCAGGATCTTGGGCACACACACACACACACACACTCATTCGGAGTTTTAAGCCACCAGGTCCGGAACTCAAACCACAGTCAACGACGTAGGAGTCCAGTGACATAACCATTATACCACCTGCTGGTCCCAGACTCCTTATGTTTTAATCCATCTCGGGAATTACTCCATAATGTAAATTGATCTGTTTTCTTCATTTTTTTGTTTAAATTCTTTTTAGAACATAGTAGATTACAAAGAAGAAGTTTTATTTTTTAAGTCAACACTATTTCCTGCAACACTATTGGCAAAAAAGGAAAGGTATCAGATTGTTGGGCACACAGTAATAGGTATGACACTTAAAAAGATAGAAATGACTGTTGTAATATACAAGTGAGGAGAATTGAAGCCTTTCTTTCTTAATTGACAATTACTAACACAGTGCATCAGAGGGTGCATGATAAATATCAGTGCTCACTTGACCTACCAAATATATTTGTTTGGGAAAATATAAATGACAAATTGACCTTCAGATTAACAGCTACCATATTGGTAAAGTACAAATCACTTTTAACAGCCACATTACGTTAGTAAAGAGAAGCCTGCTAACTGCTCTTTAATTAAGTACACTTAATGACCTTAAGGGGATTAGTAGTCTTGTCTGATAATCAATAAGCATGGCAAGATTGCTGCCTCATAAACGGGGGTGGAAGAACCAAATTAATCTGCAAAGATTAGTTCCCCCGAGTTTTTTCATTTTTTTCCCTTATAGTTTGATTCCATCCAACCCTTAGAAAACTCACAATCCTAGGCAAGAAGAACATACTAGCCATTCAGTTGTTCTGCAGACATGTATTTATCCTAGCAAACACGGTTTTAAAAATAGTGTCAAAAATTCCAAATGACAAACAAGAGATCTTTTCCTGAAAATCATTGCTCGACCAATACTCAAATAAAAATGATCTGTTGTCCTCTTTGGTAAGTGATTGGTTAATGCATTAGGACTGGGTGTGCCACTGTGAGGTTCAGTTTCCTCATTTGCAAAATGAAGGAGGAGGCCCCCTAAGGTCCTTTGCAGTTTCTAGATTTTATATTTTAAGTGGATAAGAATTATAAATTTATTCTGTGAATTATCCACTCTTTGGTAGCAGATCAGCCTTGTACAATTAGACATTCAGCTTCTGGGCTATCATCTTCATTCATCCCTATATCTTCAGCAAAGGCAAGTGTAGTAGGTCAGGAAGAGATATTTGAAATGCACTTTCAAAGCAAAACAAAGCAAATACATTAAAAATATGTGCAGGGTTTGATGCAGTGTGGTGCAGTGGGGATGGGAGGAGGAGAGTGTGGTGGAATTTGGGATCACGGATATTGAGTTCAGTACTTGATTCTTAACTTACAACCTGCATGACCTTCGACAAACTGCTCTTCCCTTTCAGCTGCAGTATCCTCAGAGAACGGGGACTATCATTCAGATCATCATAGGATTACTATGAATAAACGTCCCAAGTACATATCATAATGCTTTTTTGTTGCAAGGTTTTGCCACAGAGCATGTGCACTTGCCAGAGAAAAACAGAGAGAGGGAAAGCAAACAGTCACCCCTCAGGGGTTTGGCCACTCAGCAATCCCCCCTCCTCCATTCTCTTCTTGGGATTTTGGGCATGCACGCACATTCCCCCCGAGTGAGTCTAAAGCCACTGTGTCTGGGACTCGAACCATGGTCAGCCATTTGGGAGTCCAACACTTTAACCACCCCACCACCTGCTGGCTCCTATAATACTTCCTAAGTAAGTGCTTGCTTAGTAAATGGCAGTTGCCTTTTCCCATTCTACTCTCTAACATTTCTGGAGATCAATATACAGACTGACAGATATAGACATCAAGTGCTACTTTATATATACATGTGAAATTGCATGGACTGTATATGCAATATGACTATATGTGATACATAAATTCCACACCTGTGTAACAGCCTGACTACATAAGTACACTGTATGGTGCTTTATTGGGTGTATTCAGTTTTAGGCCTTTGGCATCTAGGCCTTCAAGGTTATAGTAAGGCAACCAATCCACTTGCTAAAACTATTACGTAGTAGTTGGTTTTGTAAATATATGTCAGTGTTGTTATTAACGTTATGAACATCAGTTTACATATTCTATAATTAAGTCCCACTCTGTCTTAAGGATTATTTGAGGTAGTCTTAAATATTAAATGATGTTAATCACAAATTAGGTTATATAGCTAGATAAGATGTGCATTTATACTAAATTGACTTTTTTTCAGAATTCTATGTTTAAAATCACTATTTTATAAAGAAACACAATAGCACATCTGTGCTGTGAATTCATTTTAGCGAATCATCTTTCACAACATGGCATAGGATTATAGCCTATTACTGCTCTTTTATTCTGGTTTTAACTATTAACATAGTCTTGTCCTTACAGGATAACTGACAATTGGCTTTTTCTTAAGGTTATTTATTTGTTATGGGGTGTATGCATGAGAGAGAGAGAAAGAGAGAGAAATCATCCATTGAGGGATGGCCATACCATAAGCCCTTCTCTTCTACAGAATTTAGGCATGCGCACACATATGCATCCAGCATGTTTTTCAAGCCATCAGGTCCAGGACTTGAACCACACAGTTGGCCAAGTGGGATCCAGAGCCTTAACCTCCATGCCACCTGCTGGCCTTTTAAGGTCTCTTTGCAGTCACATGAAACTTATGTATTATTATAAATATGTGTCAATTATTACCCAAGCAAACTAATGGACTTGCTGATTTTAAAGCTGAATGCGTCAGGAAAAGCCACCTCACCCACACGATAAAACCATCTATTTCCTCGGAAATAAAGACAATTAAATAGCTATTTTTTGCAGGATGATCTCACAAACTTCAAAACATAACAAATAAAAACACAAAAAACAACCAAAAAATTGAACTTCTAGTAGCATTGCTGATGTTTCAGACCCCGTCTATGAAGGATTGGCTATTTATTTTTCAAGGTTTAACCATACAAGTACCCCTTCCATAAGAGAAATTGCAAAACATTCTTTAGCACAAAATATCTGAGCAAAGAGAGAATCTTCCTTCTATAGATTGTAAACAATGTTAACATTCTCCATATTCTAAAAGTGAGAAATCTATCTCTGAAATTCTTATGTGGAATGTCAAAGATTTGCCACTGAACATTTACTGTTTGTATTTTCAGATTATTACAACCCTCCCCTTTTGTTTTTCCATTGTGCAAAAGTACATAGAAAGATTGGATCAGCTAGTTGGTCATTAAGACAGCTGGATCCCATATAGCCAGTTTTGTGGTTCATGTCCCAGACCCAGCAACTTAAACAAAAAACGTGGCAGTTGTGTGTGTGTGTGTGCCCCAAATCCCGAGAGCTGAGTAGAAGAGAAGGGATTGTAGCATAGTCATCCCCTGAGGAGGGATACTTTCTCTCTCTTGCTGTTTCTTTCTGGCAAGTGCATGTGCCCTATAGCAAATTAAAAATATAAATTAGATTGAAAGATCAGCTTGCCTCCTGCAGTCTATGCTAGCCTGAAAGTGCTTAAGTACTATTGTCTTTATCTCCCTAGTACTGTGTCTAGGTGAATGTTTCTGAAGCCTGACCTTGGCTTGCACACTTGAGCCCAACTCCAGCTCGCCACCTGGGAATGGTCTGAGACTCCTGCATGCTTCTCCTGTGGGCACTTTCCACAGCCCTTGTTGTTACCAGGGAACAGACACTATAGTACATACCCACTGCTGATGCTGTGGACTGACCATGCACCTGGGTACTGCTTGGTAATCCTATCTGCCAAATGATCTTTAAAATACTGATATGTGTATGCTTTGGATGGGTGGGGGTAGGGTCACTCAGAAGGTCTTGCTCTTAGAACCAGGACCCATTACTACCCTTTAAGTCATTAATTTAACAAAAAGTATCATTACAAATTGTCAAATATTGTTTGGTTGTTTCCCCATAGCCATGATGACTTTAATAGCCACAAACTGTAGTAGGTCATGGTATTCTTCTTCTTGACCTCTTTCTTCCTGAAGAGTCATTGTCATTAAAACAATCATCAACCACTTACACTCATAAAAACTTGTCTCAAAGCCCCTAGCACTGGAATAATATAATATAAAAGTACCTTAGTTTCCACTGTACCTCTCTATTAAACTCAGTAAATGCAAAGTGTTTGGACGTAGTGTTACTAGTCATGAAAACTTTCAAAGGGTAGCTAAGAGAAGCAATACTACCAGGCCTAAGATCTTGTTCTTTATATAGCGGAAGCCATACTACAAAGTATTATACAATTGTAAGGGAGAAGGATAGGATATTATTATTATTATGCTATTGGATATTTGTAGGTATGTGTGTGGGGGGGGGCAGGGGATGAACAAGGAAGACAGAGCGTTTCTAAGTTCATTCAGTTACAGAAATGGGCCCACTCGATGCCCCTCTTCCTTTCCTACTCTTGTACAAGAGTCTTCCTGAGCTTTCAAACACCCACAGTTTTAGCACTATCTCCAATGGCTTTGACCAAAGAGTCATGGAGAGGAAACACAGAGCAATGGGAACAGTACAAGTCCTGCTCCCATCATCACCCACTAATCTGCACAGGGCCATGAGCAAGGTTTTTCACCTCTCCAGGCCCTCATTCCTTTCCCGTAAATACCCACCTCAAAGAGCTCTTGAAAGACTTCCTGAGTTCACCTATATACAGCCCCTGTCACCCTGTTTAGTAAAGAGCAGAGATGTTTAAACGGATACTTTATTTTTCAAAAATTAAAATTATAGGGAACCAGCAGTTAGCGTAATGGCTATGTCGCTGGACTCCCACATAGTCGACCGTGGTTCGCGTCCCGTACCCGGTGGCTTAAATTTCACGCCGGGCGCGTGTGCGTGTGTGCCCAAGATCCTGAGAGGAGAACGGAGGAGAAGGGATTGCAGCGTGACCATCCCCCCTGGGGGGTGATTTCTCGCTTTCTGTCTCTATGTCTCTCTCTGTTTGTCTGGCGAGTGCACGCGCCCTATAGTGAAAACCTCTCAAAAAAAATTAAAATTATAGAGGCAAATAATTTAGTGGTGCTTATGCCCATTAATAGGAATTAATTTCTCACTAGCAAGCAAAGCCCAGTGAGACCTAAATGGAGACCAGAAAAAGTTCAGAGAATGAGGCTTGACCCTGGGGGCCACTTGAAACAGGGCTGACTAAGATCCAGGGAGCAGAAGTAAGCAAGGAAGATTTCTAAAAGGGCTTTTTTTCAGAAATCCCACACAGCTTCTTCTCCCTGCCCCCTCTCTTTTTAAAGTTTTTTTGTCCTTGTTCTTCAGAGAGTAGGCGAGTGGCACCCCCAGCAGGAGTCTCATACTGAGGTCCATCCCTAGTTCCAGTCACCAGATCAGGGCGTGTGTGTATCCAGCGTGCTCAGGGAGGTCCCGGGACATGGGCCCAGAACCCTTTCCACATGAGTCCAGTTGCATTACCACCTGCCCCATCTTTCATAGTTCTTTTCTAGACCAGTCCTGAGCCTCAACAAGAATACTTCCTCAGAGAGCAATTTAATGTTAATGATTAACATCAAATTACAAATTTGACTTTGCTGTGGTCAAGTTTTCATTTCTGTTTCTGCCTTATAAGAATCATTTCTCCTGCATTTCCTCAAATTGGCATGGCTTTCCTCTCCCTCTCTTTACGCCATCAGAGCCTCTTCTGAGGGGAGAGGTGACCTAAGACACATCGGAAAAGTGGCCTTGGTCCTTGTATTACCATTGCATGTATCGATAACCCATTTTCAAATCAGGTGGCAGTTCCTTTCTGCCATAGTTTATGAACTAGGGGCCAGGCTTCTGAAACTTTCTGCAAAGAGCATTCTTTTTATGTGTTTATTGCCTACAAAATGCCAGGAGAGTTTCTAAGCAAGAGCAATCACTGTTAAAGAAAATAGGGCATAAAATAAACTGTTATTACCTGCAAAACAGCTGTATTTCCTTTTCTTCCCAGAGAAACACATAAACCCTCTGTATACTCTGACATGAGGAAATGTAATAGAACTTTTATTTTTGTAAACACTAGATATTTGTTCCTTGATAGATAACATTTGAAAAAAGAAAAATAAAGTAATACTCAAAATTTTATCAGCTGTTCCATTATCACAAAATCAAAGAAGAGATCTTATGGATTGATCTGCCCATTCTTGGTCTAAGACAGGAGGTTTTTAAGATGAAAGCAAATATTGCAGTAGGGGAGACCAAGGTTCAATCCCAGCTCTGCTTCTTAGTGCAATGTGACCTGAGGGAAGTTATTTCACCTCTTCAAATTCAGTTTTCTCATTGTCAAAGGGGACACTAACAGCACACATACTTTTATATGTCTTAAGTAGTGAATGAAATAAAGTATTTAAAGTGTTAAATAAAGCACTTGACCCATTCCAAGCACCAGAGAAGTACTGAATTGTCAGGAAAGTCAGGACGCATTCTTGCATAGAAAAACATAACATGACTTTTCTGAAAACCCAACAGTACCTATTATACCCAAAGCGTTCCCAACACAGAGTCATAAGTGATAATTTTATAATAGCTAAGAAAATCTAATGAAAATATACAGATAAAAGAATATTTTCACATACTTTCTTTTCCTTTCATTTATACTCATTGCTTTTCCTGATTGTCTTCTTTGAATACTGTGAGTAGATACTCCTCACCTTTTCTGTACACATCCTTTTAAATCACTTAATGCAACTTCCTTGTTTCATAGATTCTAAAACTAAGGGATGAAAGAGGACATCACTTGTACAAAAGTGTATCTACCGAAGTCTAGAAATTCTATGCCTCTGTATGAGTCAGGGTTCTCTAGAGAAACAGGATCAAGAATCTATGTGAGGAGAGAGAGAGAGAGGAGAGAGAGAGAGAGAGGGAGAGAGAGAGGAGAGAGAGAGGGGAGAGAGAGAGGGGAGAGGTGAGAGAGAGGAGAGAGAGAGAGGGGGAGAGAGGGGAGAGGGGAGAGGGGAGAGGGGAGAGGGAGAGGGAGAGAAAAGAGAGAGGATTTACTAAGGAAATTGGTTCATACGTACGGAGGCCAAGATGTCTCACAACAGGGCTGGGGTCTGTCCAAGTCTGAAATGTGGTTCAGTCCAAGTCCAAAAGCAGAGAGGCAATGGTGTAACTCAGAGTCAAAGGGCAGAGGTCTGAGAATCCACGGAGCCAATGCTGTAAATCCTGGAGTCCAAAAATCAGACAGCCTGGAGTTCTGATGTCCAAGAACAGGAAAAGAAGGTTCAGGAGAAAGGGAGGAGATCACCTTTTGGTGTCCTCCCACCCTCCAGGCCCCCAAATTAGTGGATGATGCCAGTGGGCTGTGAGAACAGCTCTTGCACACTCAGCACTGACTCGCACACCAACCTCCTCTGGAAACACCCTCACAGACGGGCCTGGGAGCAATCCTTCAGCAGTTCTCTAGTTAATCCTTAATGCAGGCAACTTCACACCTGAAATTAACCATCACGGCCCTAGCCGATGCTCCTCCCAGGTAAAACTCATGGAATTTGAAGACAATGGCTTGTTCTCTCCAGCCACAGTCTATTGATATGAGTTCTCTTGATTCTTTTTTGTCATTCTACCCTTTTCATAAAACCTGCTTAGCCCTTAGCAGGTTCTCTGATCATTTTCACAATTCGGACAAAGGTTACTGAAAGATTATTCCCTGATTGCCGATTTTCAGTACTAGGACCCATTGGTGTTTGCCTCTGACTTGGGGAAAGCAAAAAGAAAGGAAGGAGAATTTGAGTTTGGGCTCTTCCCATTTAACCCTAACAGCTATCCATTGACATAGCAGACTGTCCTGTTATTTTGCTTGTCAGTTGGCTTTTCTCAGAGTGTCATATACAGCAACATTATTTGCTAAACTAAGATCCCATTGACATTCTAATTTAATTTTTAAGAAGTAAATTTTAAAATGTCTAACCACCAAAGTTATAGTCATAAATCAAATACTAGTTTCAAAAATCAAGCTGGCAAAGAATGATGTCATATCCAGAGAGTCTCTTAATCACCTACATTGTTGAATGTGATCTTAGTATTAAAGAAATGAATTATTGGAACCAGCAGATGGTATAATGGTTATATTGCTAGACTCCCATATGGCTAACCATGGTTCAAGTCTCAGATCGGTGGCTTAAAACTTACGCTGGGCGCATGTGTGTACGTGCCCAAGATCCTGAGAGGAGAATGGAGGAGAAGGTATTTAGGCATGGCCACCCCCCACCTACCCAGAGGGTGATTTCTTGCTTTATGTATCTCCGCCTCTCTCTGTCTCTCCAGTGGGCACATGCGCCCTATAGCAAAAATCTCTTAAACACACACACACACACACACACACACACACACACAAATTACTTCCCTTTAATTTTCCTGATTTCCTTTACTTTTTTTTCTTGCATTATTCATTCATTCTTTTATTCTCAGAGGAATGTGGGTAAAACACAAACTTTAGAGCAGATTGACTCAGACAAAAGTCTCTTCCTCTCCTACCTGCTTTCTGAGTGATCTTTTTCTCTTTCTCTTTTTCCAAACCTCAAAAATGGAGAGCCTAACAGATATATAACAGTGGTCCTGGGAAGATAAATTGAAAAACAATGAGCTCTTTTCCTTTTTTATAAAATTGTTTTAGTCTCCATTCCCTTTTTTGGTGATTAAGTTTTTACTCTGCTCCTCTTAATGAGAGTCAAAGAAATACAGATGTAATGTGTAAAGTTTTGTACATCAGTCACACCACTCTGAAAAAAAAATTTTATATTTTCAAAACTGCTCCCTACATAACTTCATTAAAGCCGGTCTGAAATAAGTAATTTCCTACCTCTGCAGTTCCACTGGGCAGGTTTGCATGGTGTACACAGAAGGCTGGATGGGACACAATTATTCTCAAGTAAAATGCCTCTACTTTGTAACCTGAATTAAATGAATATAGGCATTAAACTGAGGGAAGGGGTGTGGACAAGGGAGGAGAACAAATTTCCCTTCCATGAGAAGCATCTGGCACAGGAAAAAAAGTAGCGAGTCCAGATGGTACCGATCTCCAACGCAGGCTAAGGAATGCTCTACGGACAGAAATGCCATACAGATTTTGTGTGAGGAAGCACAAAATACGGTCTTAAAAAACTAAAAATAAAAACTTTCGTGATTTGGTAGGAGGCAAGATTTAGAATTTAGTCAGTATTTCTAATAATTATGGCCCATTTTATAGCACTTCTTTTTCTTGCTATAGGGCGCGTGCACTCGCCAGACAGACAGAGAGAGATATAGAGACAGAAAGCGAGAAATCACCCCCCCCCCCCCCATAGGGGATGGTCATGCAGCAATCCCTTCTCCTCTATTCTCCTCTCGGGATCTTGGGCGTGCACACACACGCGACCAGCGTGAGTTTTAAGCCACCGGGTCCGGGATGCAAACCGCGGTCGACTACGTGGGAGTCCAGCGACATAGCCATTACGCTAACTGCTGGTTCCCAGCACTTCTTTTTCTTACTCATGATAGAAAGTGTGCATACTTGTATGTACACATGTGCAAGAGAGAGGAGCATCCCCGACCAGGTCTGGTCATGCGGCAATTCCTCTCTGCCAGTGACCCAACTCTTGAAACCTGAGTGCCTGCATGTACATGGCACATTTCAGAATGACCAGGTCAGGGACTGGAACTGCTGTCACCATGTGGCTTCCAGCATCATGGTTTGGCATGTTGCCTCCTGCACCACGATGTCTGGGTCAAGACCTTGTATTTATTACCTTAGGTTTCTTTTAAAACGTGTTATAAGGTATACGGTGATTTGCTTTGTTGTTTTGCCATTGGACACATGCATTTGCCAGAGAGAGACAGAGAGAGGGAAAGTGAGAAATCACTCCCCTGGGGGATGGCTATGCCACAATCCTTTCTCCTCTCCTCTCCTTTCCTCTCAGGATTTTGGGCACACACACAAATACACCTAGTGTGATTTTCGAAAAGCCTATCCAGGACTCCAGCTACACTGGGCCATGTGGGAATCCAGTGCCTTAACTACAACCCCATCTGCTGGCCCAGTATGCGGTGGTTTTAGCTTGGACAACTACATTGGGTATGTGTTGATGTCACTCAGAGTTGAAAGAACCAATGAGAAAGCAAACACACTCATGGCACTCCGGTTTATAAGTGATTGCATATGGTACAACTGGGAGACACACAGCTCTCTCTAGTTGCTATCAGTCAGCATGCATTTGGTGGGGAGCTTTAAGATCTCCTGTATCAATTTATCCCCCTTCCATTCCACCCTCTCTCCAAGGAAGTTAACAGCAGTTATTTCAGTTCAATTATTTCTTATTCAGAGATGCTTTCTTCACCCTACAGAGGCTGGATTAGGGCTCTGGTTTGACACCCCTTAACAGCCAGCCCTATGTGTAAGGATTCACTATGGTTTTAATGTCTCTCTATATATATATTTTTATTTTTATTTTATTTATTTATTTTGCTACAGGGCACATGTGCTCATGGAGAGAAAGTGAGAAATCACCACCTCCCAAAGGGGAATGATTGTACCACAATACCTTCTTCTCCATTCTCATCTCATGATTTGGGGCACATGGGCACAAGCACTCAGTGTGTGTGTGTGTGTTTTTTTTTTTTTTAGAATTATTCCTTTAATTGTATTTATTCATTCATTTATCTTTTAATTTGACAAGAGAGAGAGAGAGAGGAAGCCAGAAAGCAAGCCACCAGATCCAGGACTCAAACCAGGGTCAGCCATGTGGGAGTATCCAGCACCTTAACCACCACGCCACCTGCTGGTCCCATGCACTCAGTGTTTTTCAAGCAGCTTGGAGAAATGCACATTTGGCAATGTGGGATACAACTGCCTTAACCTCTGTGCCACCTGCTGGCCCACTATGGTTTTAATCTTTTTTATTCTTTTTTCTTTCTTTACCTTTTTTAAAATTACTATTATTTGTACATTGAATCATTATACATCATTTAGACTGTAAAGAGACTTCTTCAGCATGATATACACCTCAGATGAGCCCAGTTGAGAATACTATACACTATACATATCATAATCAACAGGTAATAAGTCATATCTGTGTCCCACAAATGTCTTCCTTTTCTATTTTCCTCCCAAATTTCCTTTCCTACACACTTTCCCTCTCCCACCCTCCTTCCACTTTGTCCCTAGTGTCCATAACAATTTTGAATGCTTTTGTGTCCTCCAATCTTTCAGTTTCTACCATAGAGTGCAGACAGTTGATATAAGTTAAGTGGAGACATGCAATGTCTCTGTTTCATAGCCTGACTTGCTTCACTCAGCAATAAATCTTTCATATTTGTGCACTCTCTATCAAATGCCAGGCTTGTTTTTTATGACTGAATAGTATTCCATGGAGTATATGTGCCAGCCTTTTTTAATCCGTTCATCTGCTTGTGGACATTTGGGTTGACTTCGTGTCTTAGCAATTGTGGATAATGCCACAATAAATATAAATGTGCAAGTGCTTTTCCAACCGGGCATTCTCCTGTCCTTTGGGTAGATACCAAGGAGTAGAATTACTGGATCATATGATGGTTCTATCTGAAGGTTTTTGAGGGACCTCCATATTGTTCTCCACATTTTTTGAACCAATATACATTCCCACCAACAATGTAGGAGAGTTCCCCTTTCACCACATCCCTGACAGGACTTATCATTTTTTGCCTTTTTAGTCTTTATCATTCTCACTGGGGTTAGGTAGTATCTCATTGTAGTTTTGATATGCATCTCCCTTATGATGAGGGATGTTGAACATTTTTTTTTCATATGCTTTTTGGCTGTTCATGTATCTTCCTTAGACAGTTGTTTATTCAGCTATTTTTCCCATCTTTTAATTGGGTTAATTATTTTCATCCAAGTAAGCTGTTTGAGTTCCCTGGTTATCAATCCCTTTTCTGAGGCATAGTTGACAAAATTTTTCTCCCATTATAAAGGTTGTAGATTCACATTAATTACTGTGTCCTTTAATGTGCAGAAATTTCTTAATCTGATGTAATCCCACTTGTCTATTTTGGGGATAATTGCCTGTGCTTTGGGGGTCTTGCTTAAGAAAGTCTCCCAGAGTTTTCCCAGTATTTTCCATCAGTAGTTTTATAGTTTGAAGTCTCAGGTTTAGATCTTTGATCCACTTTGAGTTGATTTTTCTTAATGGTGACAGGGGTTCAGATTCATCTTTCTGCAGGTGGATACCCAGTTTTGCCAGCACCATTTGCTAAAGAGGTTTTCCTTTTCCCACTGGATTGACTGGTCCCTTTTGTCAAAGCTCAGTTGGCCGTATGTTTTGGGATTTATTTCTGGGGTCTCTACTCTGTTCTATTGGTCCTCATGTCTGTTTTTGTGCCAATATCATGCTGTTTTGATTATCACAGCTTTGCAATATATTTGGGGGTCAAGCAGTGAGATGGCACCCACTTCATTCATTTTGCATTGGATTTATTTGGCAATATGGTGTCTTTTATGATTCCATATCCTGTAATTGTCTTTTCTAGATCTGTGAAGAATATATCTTGTAATTGATAGGGATTGCAGTAATATGTAGGTTAATTTGGGTTGGATTGCCATTTTGATTATATTAATTCTCCCAATCCAGGAACATAGGATGTCCTTCCAGTTTTTTGTGTCATTTTTTATTCTTTTTTAAAGATTTTTATAGTTTTCCGTATAGAGGCCTTTGACTTCCTTGGTTAGTGTTATTCCTAGGTAAATTTACCATAGCAACAAAAAGTATAGTTTTCATCTTAAACTCAGAGTCTGTTCTCCAACCCAAAACCAATCCAAAGTAGGAAATATGCCTGCTTTTTCACACCCTCCCCCAGGTTCCACAGTTTCCAGTGTATGATGGCCTCTCAATAGCTACGTCGTCAGTCTGCATAAGAGACATGGTTCTAGGCACATGTCACACAGTGATGAACAAAACTGACACAAACCTGCTTCATAGAGCTTACCTTCTATGAGGGGAGACAAGCAAACAGCAAAATGAGTAAGGCCCACTCTGTAGGAATGCTGAGTGATGCCTTCTCTAGGAAAAACAACGGTAAGGCAGAACCAAAGGCTGTCAGTGAGGAAATTTCAAAGCATACTTCCGAAAAGAAGAAAAGATAGAAATTGAGCCAGCAGGTGGCAAGGAGGTTAAGGTGGCTGGATCCCACATGGCTGATTCCACGGCTGAAAATCGCACCAGGCACGTGAGCATGCATACCCCAAATCCCAATATAAGAATGGAAAAGGAGGGACTGTGGTGTGGCCATTCCCCCGGGGGGGGGGGGGGTGATTTCCCAGTTTCCTTCTCTTTTTCTTCCTGTGTCATTTTTCTAGTGAGTGCACACACCCATTAGCAAAAAAGAAAGAAAGAAACTAGTGAGTAAGCACCTAAGTCAAAGACTTTTAAAACATGCTACAAATGAGTGTAAGGAATGAATAATGAAGGCTAAAGAATAGAAATGAAGATAGCAGCAATCACATAATATAGGACAACAAATCCAAACTTTTTCTTTGAAGAAAAATCTAAAATTCAAAACTGTGGAGAGACTGAACAAGAAAAATGAAAACACATATCCATGCTAAAGCTCATACCTGAAGGTTCACTGCAGCTTTATTCAGAGTAGCTTGAAATTACAAACAATCCAAATGTCTATCAACTGCAAGTGGCTAAGTGAAACCTGGTATCTTTGCACACTGAAATCTAATTTAGCCATAAAATGCAGTACTGTTGCATGCTATAGGATGGATGAACCTCAAAAACATCATCTTAATGGGAGAAATATGGCCATAAAAGGCCACACATTATGCAATTCATGTCTAGGAAATGTCCGTAATAGGCAGATTCATAAAAACAGAAAGTAAATGAATAGTTTCCAGTGACTAGAGGGCTGGGAGATTTGAAAAGTGATTGCTAAGGGATATAAGATTTCTTTTTGGGGTGATAAAAATGTTTGAAAATCGGGCCAGTAGATAGCATGGTGGTTAAGGTGGCTGGATCTCATAGGGATGACTGTGTGGTTCAAGTCCCAGACCCCATGACTTGAAAAACACACTGGGCACAGATACATGGATGTATCTTGAGAAGAGAATGAAGGAGAAAGGGTTGCTGCATGGCCATCCCCTCTCTCCTCCCAGGGAGTGCTTTCTCACTTTCTTTCTCTTTTTCTTTCTTTCTTTTTCTTTTTCTTTCTCTTCTTTCTTCTTTCTTTCTTTCTCTTTCTTTCTTTCTTTCTTTCGTTCGTTCGTTCGTTCGTTCTTTCTTTCTTTCTCTCTCTCTCTCTCTCTCTCTTTCTTTCTTTCTTTCTTTCTTCCTTTCTTTCCTTTCTTTTTCTTTCTTCTTTCTTTCTTTCTTTCTTTCTTTCTTTCTTTCTTTCTTTCTTTCTTTCTTTCTTTTCTTTCTTCTTTCTTTTTCTTTCTTCTTTCTTTCTTTCTCCCTATGTCTCTCTCTGGCAAAAGCACATGCTCTATAGCAAAAACAAAACAAAACAAAACAAAAAAATTAAAGCTGATAGTGGTTATTACACAATTCTGTGTGTATACTAGAAGCTATTGTACTATACATTGTAAAGAGCTGAAATGTAAGATGTCTGAATTATATCTCAGTAAATCTGTTTAAAAAGAAAGAAAAGGGTATACAAATTAGTCAGAGTTAGAAATGAAAAAGGGAGGCCAGCAGGTGACATGGTGGTTAAGGGCACTGGACTCCTACATGGCTTACCTCAGTTCAAGTCCCGGACCTGGCGGCTTGCTTTCTCACTTTCTTTCTCTCACTCTCTCTTGCTTGTCACCTCTCTCACTCTGTCCCTTTCTGGTCAAATAAAATAAAATAAATAAATAAATTAATTAATAAAAGTTAAATAAGATAATTCTTAAAAAAAAAAAAAGGATGTAAAAGGGAACATCACTATAGTAGGCAATATAATAGCCCTCAAGATACCAGGTCCTAATTTCAGGGACCTGTGAGTGTTGCCTTACTCAGAAAAAGGGTCTTTGCAGTTGTGATCAGTGCATGATCTCATGTACCTGTGGAATCTGCAACGGCTGAACTCACAGAAGCACAGGGCAGAGCGGTGGTTACTGGGGAGCTCCTGACCAAAGGACAAAACATTTCAGTAAGATAGGAGATGACATTCAAGAAATTTATTCTGCAACACAGTGATTATAGTGATAACAAAGTATTCTATTCTGAAAATTGCTGAGAGAGTAGATGGAAGCACTCTGACCACACACACACACACACACACACACAATCATGCGAGGTAATGCATACGTTAATTAGCTTGGTAAAAAATTGAGTTTGTGCTGTAATTGTTTCCAAAATATTTCGCAAGTAAATAACTTTACCTAGCGGAAACACACTGTTTCCCTGGCCAATTCTATCGTGCATTAACCAATATTAACACCTATATCATGCAATTTATTCCACAGAAAAGAGAATTAGAGACGTGGTTCTCCCAACTTGTTTTGTGACAATCTTTATATCAAAATCTGATGATTGCATTATGAAAAGAAGAAAATGATAGGATTTTCTCATTCATAAACATAGATGGAAAAATTAATATACAAGCAAACCAAATTCAGCATTATGTAGAAATTAATATGCTACCATGATTGTTAGATTTATTTCAAGAATAAAACTTAGTTTTATGTTAAAATTGTGATTAAAATAAGTTATCACCTTGTCAAAATAAATAAGAAAATAGTAGAATATTTCAATAGATGCAAGAAAGCTTTCTGATAAAATTTTAAGTCTACACATGATAACAATTCTTAGCAATGAGTGGAAAAGGAAGAAAATTTAAAATTTAAGTGGTACCTATAAGGAACTTATATCAAACTGAATGGTGAAAGGTGAAGGTTTTTTCTTTTATTTCTTATTTATTTTTCTCTTCCTTTATTCAGAATAGAAACCATGCATATGAGAAAGGAGACATAGAGAAAGAGGGATGAGCATTCTCCTCGTGGTCTGGTCATGCCATAATCCCCTTCTTTCAGTCCTCCAGGCCATCAGATTTTTGGGCACTTACACATGCGCCTTTTGTATTTCAGGATGAGTAGGTTGGGGCTTAGAACTACAGGGTCAGTAGATGGTGCAACTGTTGTGTTGCTGGACTCCCAACTGACGGGTTACACTGTGAGTCCTTGACCCGGTGCCTTGAAACTCACTCCAGGTGCATGTGGGTGCATGCCCAAGATCTCTGGAGGAGAATGGGGGAAAAAGGATTTTGGTGTGGTCATCTACCCTGGTAAGTGATTTCGTACTTTCCCTCTCACTGTCTCTGTCTCTCTTTCTCCCACAAGCTTATATGCCCTAAGGCCAAAACCTCTCAAACAACAAGCAAACAAACAAAATGAAACTATGTTGCCCAGAGGATCCAGCTTCAGTTTGAGAAGCAAATATTGCTGGGTCAGGGGACCAGCCCAGAAGGCTTTTTCTTGAAGGTAGAAGATAGATAAAGGTATCTACTCTCACCTCTTTTATTCAACATGGACTGAAGGCCATTGCAAGTGTAATAAGACAAAGACCAAAAAAATTAAAGATACAAAGGTTGAGAGGGAAAATAAAGCAGTAATTGTGTCTGAATAATATAAGTGTGTATGTAAAAATATTAAAAGAACCCACAGATAGAATTAATAGGTGAGTTTATCCAGACTGCTGGATGCAAAGTCAATATGTAAAATCAATTTTAATTATATCAGCAAAACACAGAACATAAAAATTAAACAGCTAGCTAAATATATATATATATATATATATATACACATTTTATAATAGCAAAATATAATAGTTATAATATCAGTACTATGTTATAAGAATGCAAGATATTTTTAAGAGGCTATTTTATGGAATTATCAAAAATTTTAAGAAAACCTAAATAAAATTGAGGAATATAACATGCCCATGAATAGAAAGTCTTGGTGGAACGTATATGATTTTTCTCCAAATTGTTCCATAGAATCAATGCCACTCCAATTAAAATATTAATATATGTGTGTATTTATGTGTGTGTAAACTGACAAGATGATTCTATATTTTATAAAGAAATGCTAAAGCCAAGATGTTTTGGGGAAAGATAACAGTGAAGAGGAATTGCTCTGTCAGTTATCAAGCCTTATCATGAGTATTTTAGGAAGTAAGAATGTGTAGACTTGGGGGAACCAGCAGATAGAATAATGGTTATATCGTTGGACTCCTATGTAGTCAACAACAGTTCGAGACCGTGCCTTAAGACTCACACCAAGCACATGTGTGTGTGTGTGCCCAAATTCCTGAGAGGAAAATGGAGAAGGGATTGTAGTGTGGCCATCCGCCCTGGAGAGTGATTTCTCACTTTATGTCTCTGTTTCTCTGGCAAGCACACCCGCCCTGTAGCAGAGAAAAAAAATCTAAAACACGTGTAGACTTGGCACAACGTACTTGGCACAAACATTGACCAATAACTAGAACAGAAAAGGGAGTCCAAAAAAAATCCATGGATGGCAAAGCTGATACTTCAGGGTTGTACTATGGAATGGTCCATCTTTCCAATAAAGGGTGTTTAGACAACCAGATACCCATCTTGGAAAAAAAATTCTCTGTTTCATGTCATACATTAAAACAAACAAACAAAAAAACACTCCAGGTTATTTGAAAATTTAAAAGAAGGTTAAAACATAAAACTCTTGGAAAATAATACTTGAACATATTTTTATAACCTCAAAGAAGGGGAAGATTTAAAAAGTGAAATTAAAGCACTAAATGTACAGAAAAAGATTGATAACTTGAATCATAAGAACTTCTTCATTAAAAAAAAATACCATTAAGAGAGTGACAGTTCAAGTCACAGAATAAGAAAAATTCTTTGCTTAAAACTGGATCATACCAAGGATATATTAAGAGTATGTACAAATCAATAAGCATAGACTATCAGAAATGGGAAAAAGCAATTGACTTGAAAAGAAACTTCATAGAAAACATATCCAAATGGCTAATAAAAGGGGAAAAAAAGTGTTCAATATTAATCTTCAGGGAAATAAAAGTGAAAACCATTGTGAAATACTACTACATAGTCATTACAATGATCAAAATTTAATAATATACAATACATTTCTTTTTAGAAACTCTTCCACACTGTTAGCAGAAAAGCATATTGGTACAACAACTCTAGAAAATAGTTTAGGATTATATATTGGAGTTGAACCTATGCTGCCGTTAAATAAAATGACCATTAAAATGTCACACTGACAATGAACATACATGTAACTGATGACATAGACCCCAAATATAAAGCATCAACTGACAAATACAGAAGTATGTCAACAATTGTAATTGGAGAGTCTAATACATTTCCATAGATAGCAATCTATGTTATATATTGGCAACCTATTTGTGAAAGTCTTACTTTCAGTAACCTGGAATGGAAAAAAAGAATGAATCTAATGAATTTATAAACTGGGGATTGATGGTTTATAGTCAAAATCTAAAAACATGAGTTAATTGCTCTCAACTATTTATAATAATGTAATAGATGGACCTCAAAATGAACTGATCAGTTTGCAATCTGAATTTAGAGGGAATATGAATCATTCCCATAGAAAATCCAGGACTATAAACAAATGATTCGAACAACTTACTAATATTACTTATAAAGCTTACTAATATTTAAAAAACTTACTAATATAATAAAAATAAGTTGTCATTTCCAAACTTTAAAATATTCAGTTATTCACTCAAATATTTTAAATATCCCATAATTGACTCAAAGAAAGTATGAGACTTTAAGGGAATAACTAAAAAAAAAAATCTCTATTAAGGAAATAGAAGATGAGACTATATGGAAAAATATATATTCCCTGAATATAATTTATTAAAACGTAAATTTTCTCCAAATTAATTTGTACATTACTATTACAATTAAATTTTTAGGAGAATCATTTTGAGAACTTGGAAAAGGTTTCAAAATTTATGAGAGGGAACCAGCAGTTAGCGTAATGGCTGTGTCGCTGGACTCCCACGTAGTCGACCGTGGTTCGCGTCCCAGACCTGGTGGCGTAAAACTCACGCCGGGCGCGTGTGCGTGCGTGCCCAAGATCCCAAGATGAGAATGGAGGAGAAGGGATTGCGGCGTGACCATCCCCCCTGGAGGAGAAGGGATTGCGGCGTGACCATCTCGCTTTCTGTCTCTATATCTCTCTCTGTCTGGCGAGCGCACGCGCCCTATAGCAAAAAAAACCTCTGAAAAAAAAAATTTATGAGAAAGAATAAAACTTCCCAAGTCACTGAGAATTTGAAAAATAAGACATAGTACCTGGACATGGTTAGAAGATACACTCTATCAGACATTAACATTAAGGCAAGCTACAGAACCACGGTAATAAAATAATATGGTATTAGGGCAGTAACAAATAAATTGTCCAAAGGACAGAACTAAGCACCTAGAAATAAACTTCTTTACATATGATAATTTGGTAGGATATAGATATGAAATTGATGTAAAGTGAAGGAGTTGGGAAATAAAATAGAATTTTATACACTTTAAAAACATGCAAATTGGATTAAAGCACACATACATGTGAAATTTAAATGATAAAGGTAATTGCAAAAAATTAAAAGAAAATATTTCAAATTCTGAAACCATAAGGGTAAAATTGGTGAATATGACTTATCAAAGTTAGAAATTTCTACTCAATAATGACAAAGGTCAAAGTTACTTGATGCGTGACAGGCTAGGAAAAGACATTTGCGAAACCAAAACTGACAGGAATCAATATCTAGAATATACAAAGAACTCCTGCAAATGAACAAGAAAATAATAGGAAACCCAACAGAGAAAAGAGCAAAGCTTATCAAGAGACAATTCACAGAAAGCTCCAGCAGGAAGAAAAGATGCTCAAGGAAGTGTAAATCAAAACAACGCCACATTTTAGAGTCAAATTAGGAAAAATTTCAGAATAAGATAAACTTACCTGTTACTGAGGAAAAACGAAACCCAAATACACTGTTAGTGAGAGTTCAAACTAATCTAATTCCATAGGATAATTTCTAAAGTGAAAATGAACATATAAATTGTCAATGACCCAGAAACCTCACTCCTGGACATATATTCTAAAAGAAAGATTTCATTGATACATTAGGGAAAACACCCTGATATGGTCATTGTAGCATATTGTATTCTAGAATTGAAAGCAATCTTATCTTTTATCACAAGGAGAATGGACAAAACTAGATGTATACCTTCCGTAGTTGACTACATTTCAAATTTCTTCCTAAAACATAAAGTTTTAAAATTCTAATATAGAGTAAAAAATGGAACACCAGGTGGTGTGGTGTTAAGGTGTTGGACATTCACATGGCAGACCACAGTTGGAGTCCCGGACATGGTGGCTTGAAAATCATGGGAACACGCGTGTGCATGCCCAAGATCCCAGGAGGAGAGAAAAGATTCTGACATGACCATCTCCTCCAGGAGATAATTTTGCACTTTCCTTTTCACTGTTTCTCTCTGTCTCTCTTTGGCTAGTGCATGTGCCCCATGACAAAAACCGAAAAAAAATTAAAAAGAGAGGCACAGAATGAGATATTCAAAACAGCACTACTTCTGTATATTAAAAGTCTTATCCACACAAACCTGTGTACAATATATTTTCAAGGATTCCAAAGGAGACTTATGGTGGAGAAAAGAGCAAAAGTGAGATCAGGGGACATGGCAGTATTCTTTCAGTGACAGAATTAATTCAACTCAGTGTTGCACATATCCAAAGCAAGATAAAAAGTATGATCTATTCCACAATTTTAAGAAACTGATAAATAAAGGTTAATGTCTTAAGATAATAGGCTCTGGAGTTAGACAAACTGGATTCAAGTTGAGCTGAATAGTGTACTAACAGTAGTGTCCTTGGACAAGTTACTTAACTTCTCTGAGCCTCCTTTTCCTCAAGTATAAAATGGGCATATTAATAGCACCTACTTCTTAAAGCCACTGAGAATATTAAACTTTATGAGGCATTCAAAGGACTTAGCCCAGAGCCTGACACACGGCTAGGCCCGTGCCTAGTGTCTGGCCAAATCTGCAGTATTGCCAAGTCATCTCCAATGCTACACAGTTTCTCCATTATTCAAGAGAGGCTCTCTTCAAGAGAGAGGGCCTACTGAGCCCCCAGGGCCCAAATACCTACATTTCCCCCCTTCCCTAATATCTTTTTATCTTAGTTTCAATTTGATTATGTTGGAAACTGATCTAGGCTGTCTTGGGAAAGATGAGAAAAAAGAAAAAAGAAAAAAGAAAAGAAAGAAAGAAGAGAAAAACAGAAAGGAAAAGAAGGAAGGAAGAGAGGAAAATAGAGAAAGGAGGAGGGAGGGAAGAAAGAAGGAAGGGAAATGAAATTTTCAACATATTAAACTTAGGAACAAAATAATTCCTTAAATTATCTAATTTAATTCTAACAATAGCCCTTTTATAGTACTTTCACCACCATTATTTAAACAGAATAATCTTTAGTAGTAACATCACACAACAGGTTAGTGGCAAAGCTGGGATTTGAACTTATGTATAAAAATTCAGAGTTCACGCATGTAAATAGTGCAGTGTACTATTTCCCTTTATCATTTTCCCTAGCCTATGTTAGTTAGTATTGCCACATCCTATTAAACTAAAGTCAGTTGTGTGCCATAGAATTTCCTGTGAGTAGCAACATCCTCGTGTTTGGACCAGCATGTGGCACGGAGGAGAGGGGATTGTGACGTGACCACCCTGACATGACGTTTTCTTATTCTCCTGCTGTCTCTTTTCAGTAAGAGCATGTGTCCTATAGCAAAACAAAACAAAACACAAAAACACCACATATTTAACATCCATTTGCTTATTACCCATTCCAGAAATTACTCTCAGTTACATATTTATTTCTGAGGAGGAAGAGATTGGTTCCTTATACATACATTTTAAACTATAGATTCCGTTTCTTCTATTTATAAGCATGAATAATGTTGATACATTAGGGCTAGTCAATTCTTTTTTTTTTTTTTTTCCCATGAAAGAAAGTCCAAGACAAAATAGAAGTCTAGTGGAGATAAAGAATCTCAGAAAGACTATTGTGAAAGGACTCACAGGACTTTAACATTAATCTTGTGTTTTCCATTTTTAATGGTATGACATCACATATTTTTAGGGAAAAGGCCAAATCTTGCATAGCTACAAACCTTCATTTGGAAATTGTTTTTTCTTTTTTTTTTCTTTTTTTTTTAATAGCAGACAGTTCTTCACTTCCTAACAAAACTGTGAAATTTGACTGAGCATGGCAGATGGAATTGGAGTGTGAATAGTGTGATTTAATGCTCCTGATAGTCTGAAATGTTTTTCTATTAGGCCCTTTTTAAGACCCTCCCAACGTGTGCATTTTCTAAAACCAATTCTCTGAAGTTCATCGCATTCTGAAACATACAGGCCACTATTATTTTCACAAAGGTAACAGGCATTTTGTTTTTGTTTTTTTATTTTTGTAGACTAAGGTTCTAGTCTCATTTGACTGCATCTAACACAATTTGTATTGACAGAAATGTCACTCTTTCGGAATTCTTTGTGAAAGCTACAAAATAGGGCCTCTGACAAAATTAGTCAAATAATTGCATCTACCCCATGACATTCTTTTTAATTCTTCTTTAAAATAATGCTGGAAAAGTTCTATAACGATTTTTCAATAAGTTCGTGGAAAATGCTAATGAGAAAAAAATATACATGGATTTCAACTATTTCTTTTTTTTTGCACCAAAATAAACTCAGATTGAAATTCCTATTTTTTTCTTTTGGTGAACATGTTGATGTCTTCTTATATTCTGTTTAAGGCCATTTTATTCATGCTTTGGGTTTCTCTGCTTTATGTACCATTCTGATGTTTTTTTTAAAAAAATTTCACACACATAGACACACATATTTGGTTTATATTCTTAAATTTAAAAGCCTGGGCTAGCAGGTCGGATGGTGGTTAAGGTGTTGGACTCCCACATGGCCGACCATGGTTTGAGTCCCAGACCTGGTAGCTTACTTTCTCTCTTTCTCTCTCTCTGTCCTCTAATGAGTGTGTGTGCCCTACAGAAAATTTAAAAAATAATAATTAAAATAATAATAAAATTAAATGAATAATTCTTTTAAAAAATTAAAAAACATTTCTAAAGTTTATTATACCCAAAATTCTGTGGCATGTATGGCAATGCATTAGTGCCCTGGTACAACTTTTTTTTAAAGGTATATAGAGCAGTTTGTTATTAATCTGGCTTCCCTCTGTAATGAAAAAGAGAGTCTGGCTTTTAGGTCATGGCTTCAGTATGTATATCTCTCATGTGGCTATAATCATAATATTCCCGCAGCTATGTTGTCACCTATTGTAATTTTTCTGCTAATAAACAAATTTGAACTAGCCAGGAATCCTAAATTTTGAGACTAGTTGTTTATCTGAAATATACTCCAGAGAAACAGTAATGCAGTTCTGCTTTGAATTTAATTTAAACAGGAACAGGCAAAACAAATCTCTATGGAGGACATTTGACAATAATAAAATATTTCTCCCAGCGGGTGAGCTGGTAGCAATTGTATTGTTGCAATCCAAGCTCACGTTTCAGTAGGTCATTACCATCATAACAAGCCTTTGGACCAACTGGCATGGACATGCAACATTGAGCCCCTGATGGGCACATTATTTCAGACCTTTAACTTCATGGAGAACAAGACAAATACTCCTGGGAAAGGATTATATTTTGAAATTCCTTTCTTTTCTATTTTGTTTTATAAATAAGATGCAGTGCTCCATCAATCTACTGCTACTTGTTTCATTTTGCTTTTTCCACACTACCAAGGGGCATAAAAGCTAGACCTAGAGATTCAAAAGGGCCAGACACCTTGCCTTAAACACTTCAGTATCTATTAGACTATGGAAATACCCACTCAGTAGGTAAATCATTGTAGATGCAATGAAAATCTTAAGTATCTCTGTCTTTTCTTTCTTAGGTTAATCCCAAAGTAAAATTTATAATAAGCAAAGTATACCACAAGTTGGTTACGAATGAAATTTTTCTATTTCAGTTCCATCTCTTTTTCTCCCACTCACCTAAATCCACCACTTGGAAAAGAAAAGGTAAGAGAAGGCATTCCAAGAAATTAACATTTTCAAATTTGGTTACACTCTTGTTTTTTAGTAGGGAGAAACCGGAATTTTGAACCACACTTCAATTAACGTTAAAGAACCTTAACAGGGCCAAATGAACAGTATTCAAAAAAAAAAAAAAAAAAAAAAAAAAAAAAAAAAAAAGAGAGAGAAAGATGGTGAGATAGTCTGCACACCCATTTGGAGCAGGCGTCTTCATTTTTATATAGTGGCATAACCAGCCCACAAGATCAGGGAGTCATCAAATAACATATGCTCTCCAAATGTTTGAGGGAAAGATGGGGACAGGACAGGCAGAGATGGAGGGGGAAAGGGGAAGTCAAACAAACAGAATATTTCATTGGCTTTATTAAGTTAAATAAATAGTTACCTTCTTGTCTTGATATTTGAAAAGTCCTAAAACCCTCATCAAAAATTCATAGTCAATGTATGGAAGTTATGTCCAAGGACGTTCCTGTTTTACTAGAGAAAAGTAGAAGCATTTCAAGCGGTGGCTTCCTCATCTTAGCTTCACATCACAATCTCCTGGAGATCTTGTTTAAACATTCCAAAACGTAGGCCCCCATCTCAGACCAATGCAATCACAGTTTTTGGTGGTGGTTGTAGGGGCAGGGGGGATAAGCATCAGGAATTTTTGACACTCCCCAGGTCATTTCAATATGCAGACATGTTTGGGAACCACTAGCTAAAAATAAACAATAAGTAAATAAGTTTATAAACTAAGGATGAAAGTAAGAGTGATCCCTTAAAACATATATATATAACTCTGTGTCCGAGTTATTTGTGTATATATTGAGAAACACAACATGCTACAATACTAAAATGATCAACAACGAACTTTGTTATTTCCTTTCACGTCTGAGGTACTGTGATAAGTATGTCACTGCCAAAAAAGTTGCCCTCTTACAAGTTTAAATTATTCTGGTATCTGAGTTTTCAACTGTGTGTAACATATATGTATGTATTTTTATGCCAGAGGGTGCATGTGAATGCATGAGAGAAAGGGTGAAAGGGAGAGAGAATACTCCTGACAGGGCCTGGCCGCACTGCAATCCCCCTTCCTCAAACTGTCCACCCTATCAGGATCCTGGGCATCTATGTGCATGCCCTCCAGGACTGGAAAGTGAACCCTTATTGGCCATGGGGGAAATCTCACTTTCTCTGAGGTAAAGCACTGCACCACAGCATCAGACCTGAAATATATTTTTAAGTGAAATCCTCATTGGAAGAGTACAGACATGATTTTTCCTTTTTAGATTTGTCTGAAATTGTTTCAGCTCCACCCAAGGGCTCGCAACGTATCAAAAGCAAAACACCTCAGATTCTGTGTGGAGTTGTTGCCATGCAAAGGACATTAAAATAGGAAGACAGGACTCCGAGCTGTCTTACTAGCTAGTGCAGCTTAGTGATTTAGGTAATCTCATGCTCCTACAACCGATTCAGTTTAGTGGCCTTTGTGTCATCAGCTTGCTTCTCTAGAGAACCAGCCACCTCTGAAAGGTGAGAAATACGGTGGGCAAACGCAATGACAAAACACTCTCAAGATAGGCAGAGAAGCCAAGAAAGCACATATTAGCACTTTGGTGATGGCTTCAGGAGGGTCCAGTGGAAGCTACAACTTGACCCTGAGCAGCAAGGGCTATAACCTCTCCAAGTGTAAAAGGCAAAGGAAGGCCATTTGCTGTCAGCGGTGCAGTTTAACCCTCTTGAATATGAAGACAGCTCCCCCAAATCCCTCCCCCCTCCCCCACCCCATTCACACTGATGTACAAACTCTGCTGTTGACTTTCCATTCAGGAAATCTGGTCAGCAACTCCACAGCTGCTCCATAAAACCTGCAGCTTGCTGAAGAGCTCGGTGCAAGTGCCTGATTTAATTGTTGATGGAGGGAAATAATAGGTATCTCTAGCAGGTTTTAATATGATCTTAAAATAGGGGGAAAGTTTTCTGTTATGACATTGACATAGAGGCGATGATTTTGAGTAATGCAGGATGATGTGGAGATGCTTTAAGATTAAATAAGAGCTATATAAAGGCTTGTCAGAATGAATTCTAATGTGCCATGAGACACTTTGCATACTCTTAAATATGCAAAATGTCTCTTGGCACCCTCGAATTCATTCTGACAAGCCTTTATATAGCTCTTATTTAAACTCCTTCTTTATTTTTAGGGAACAGGTACTCAGAGATACTCTTTGAATGGAAGCAACAAAGGGCAGTGTTTATTGATTTGGTTCTTTAGTGGGGGGACAAAAAGAAACACAATCCGAAAGAGCAGTCAAAAGTGGAAGCTTGTTTAATATTGCTCTACCATCATCCTGAAAGGCATAATAATTTGAGTTACACATCTGAACTGATTGGAGTTACAGAATCATATCTCCTTTTTGCATTTAACAATATATACAATATAAAATAAATACATTTACACAAATGGACATTTGCTGGAGCACACGGTATGGTACACATCACAAAAATATACAATTGATTGCTTTACAGATGTGAAGCCCATCTACAGCTATAGACATGGTTTTATTATTATTATTATTTTTTTTACTACTGGCTATAATGCAACTCCTGGATTATTATAAGCAGTTTAAATTTTTTGTCCTTTTACGATCTTTGCACATAAGACTGCCATAAAATGTTTTCCTAGGCAGGTAAACAGAGACGCTTAAATAATTAAAATACAATCACCAACACCCATTTTCTCTTCTATAAGAAAAATAGCAGTTTTAAATTTTTTATATCTTTTATGTTATCATTTAAATGCAAAATAGTGGAATAAATACAACAATCTGATCTGATTGAAACACAAGGTGTAACTATAAGGAGTCACACAATCCTATTGCTTTAAATAAGAACAAACCTAAACGAAGCAAAATAAAAATTAAAATCATATGACTCAAACATACACCATTATAACTTTCCAAAACTTCACATTAAGTAAATGGTCTTGCTTAAAACTTGAGAAAACCTCCCTTCAGAGAGGATGAAGATGAGCATTTGCCCTAAAGCCGGTGCAGTTCTTTTAGAGTTACATTTTCATTTTGTTTCCTATTGGTGAGATATTTGTTCTTTTGTAATGCTGAGAGTCACTTACACTGAAAACTAAAAATTGTATTTCCTTCTTTTAACATAACTCCCTCTCATGTTTTCAGTTGGTTAGCTCTTTCTTCTGAAGCCCAAGTACTTTAATGTGATACAGTGAAAACAATGTATATATTGTATATATTTTATTTATATATAGTGTAGTTGAATAGTAGCAACTTAAACCCTGCACACACTTTCTGGAAAATAATCTTTTTAAACACTTAGATATATAAATAATCTTATAGAATCAGCACCTTTTTTTTTTTTCCCAGGAGTTGTATTTTCTGTTGTTATTTTTAAAGGGATGTGCCAATTTCTGAACTCCTATCACAGCTATAAATTTCAAGTTATTGACCATCTGAATGAATTGCTAATGATGATTTATCTAGAATCACACTACAGTCACTTCTCTACTGAGAAACCACAATCTACAATATAGTCCCATATAGCTAATGATAGATACACATTATTCCTAGCTCTGAGCTGATGAAACATCAGCCCAAGGTATTTTGTTTAAAGCACACAAAGTAGCAATAGTTTTGGAAACGAGTCCGCACCAAAAAAGTTTTGCAACAACACAGAGCGAGTTAATAACAACATCTGAGAGATGATTGAGTGAAAGCCATATATACAGCATTTAAAAATTAGACTTATCTATATTCTTGAAATATTCAAAGTTTTATTTCTAAGCTATACATTGGTATTCTATAATAAACCATTAGAGAAATTATTCCTTGTTTTGAAAATATTATTATGATTTTGATGTGTATCTGTTCATAATGAATACTTGTTGGGAGTTTCAATCTCTTAATTATTATTAGGAAGAACCTTATTACTGGTAAGGAATAGAATATACTACTGTAGTCTCCTGAGGAATTGTACATCCAATATTGTCTCTAATTCTACCCTGTGTCTAAAAGCACACACCACAAGAATCCAAACACCACAAGAACAAGACAACAGTCTTTGAATGCAACATAAAGTTCAGAAAAGCACAGCAAACATGAAACATTGAAAAGCTGAACTACATTTCTTTTTGTTTGTTAGGATTACAATTTTAATTACATCTGTGTACATAGAATAAGACTCTTCACATAGTACAGGGAGCAGCTACTAACACCGGTCCATTGCTATAGCATCTGATGGAGGTTACTGTTTATTGGTTATTCAGCGACTGTAGATTTCGGGGGCATCTAATTGATTTCTTCATTAGATTACACCTCTTAACAGTCTGGAACCTGACTGACTTTCATGCTGTGACAACACAGGTTGAAAAAAGCACAGATATTGGCTTCGCTCTTAGTGAAAACTGCAGATTAATTTAAACAAACGTTCCTAAATGAATAAACTCATATGGATTTGGTGTTAGAATTTGAATTTGGTCAGGCATCTTCTGTCTCTGATTTTTTTTTTTTTTTTTTTAATTTTAATTCTGGCATTTGCCTTATTGCCTCTTACATGAAAAACGGGCTCACAGCTCCTTTTGAGACAAGGTCTGTAGCTTTGCGAACAGGCAGGATCTCATTCCTAACCACCAGGGTAGCTAGGAATCATATGGCAATTGCACCTCCCAGGTAGAGAGGTGCACTCCTGCTAATTCTACGGATCTGTATTCCATGTGCAGTGCTTTTATTATACACGTGACTTCTCAGAGCCACTGTAGGTGTAATCTAATCCTTTGTGTTAGTGAACATTTAGGTAAAACTGGAGCTCATGTTAAGAAATTGATGTTTGGGACCAGACTGGCACACAACATAAATTGCATCCGTGAGAATATGCACCTTCCCTTCGACTATTGCTTGAGTAAGTTAAATTCCCATATTAATAAATGGCTGAAAAGTGGTAAAGCTGGTACAAAAAAATCTCCATTTGTAAGAAGAAACAAAACATTTTTTAAAAATCTTCCTTCAGGATTCATTTGTCCTTCATTATTGTTCATAAGTGTTCAAAGCCAGCACAAAATTGCAGTATTCTTATTTCTCTTTAGTATTGCATGAATGAATAAAGCTTAACCTATTCCCTGAAAAAGTTACATAGTAGCTAAACTAACAAATACCTGGAAGACTTGAAAAAACAATTAAGGAATCAAATGGCTGTAACTGATCTAGATGGAAAAGCAATGATAAGAAGCAGCCGATGCAACGTTGCTTAAGTTGTCTAATTAGAGGCTGCTCCCGTGGAATCTAATACTGCACTCAGTCAATCCGCTTATGTTGCACTGTACTTTCAGGTACGTTGGCTCTCTTGCTTTGATTCCTTAGTCATTGGGGATGTTATGGTTCACAAGTTCACTGGTATCCATACTATGGATCCCCATCCTTTGGCAGGGCTGGCTTCCATCTCTCTTCTGTTAGAGACCTTTTTGAAAAGTTCAGCAGCAGAAGGAAGGAAAGAAAAGGACAGGAAAAGAAATGGAAGGGAAGGGCGTGGAATGGAAGAGAGAGGAAAGGAAGAGAAGGGAAGTTTTCTTACAACCAGAGGATTACAATTTTAGAAGAAAAGGGAAAAAATAAACAAGAGAGAGAAAAAGAGAGAAGGAAGAGGAAGGAAGGGAAAAAAAGAAGGAAAGAAATGAGGAAAAGAAAAAGCCAGGCATCGAGGAAGCCAAAAAAAAAAAAAAAAAAAGAGAGAGAGAGAGAGAGAGAGAGAAGGGGAAGAAGGGATGGAGAAAAAAATCAGGAGGAAGGGAAATTTGTGAAGAAAGGAGATGAGAGAGAAAGTAGAAAGAAACTCATCAGGAAGATACGGAAGAATCTGAAAGCTGCTTCATAGTCTTGCTGCTATAAATGATCAGTGCAGTCTTGGTTGATTTTTTTGATGTTGTGAACTAAACTCTTAAGTTTCTTCGCCATCGCTCTTGGGTTGATTTTCCCTTTTTCAACGTGCAGGATGGGAAGGCCCAGGAAGTTTTAGTCAGACCTTGGCCTCCAGCATTTCCAAAAAAAGTTTGTGCATGGGGACTTTGCCTTCCAGTTTGATGTTGTAGAAATGCTGCACCGCCTTGGTGGAGGTCTGCCTCAGTAGGGGCAGCGTCATCAGCATCTTGCCGGCCCGACGGGGGTCTTCCATGTGCTGGCCAGCCTCGTAATCCTGCAGGGCCTCATGTAAGACATCCTGGAGCTTCTGAACAGCTTCAACATCTTCTATGTGCATGGAGTCTGTGCAAAACAAAAACATGTAAGCAACCATACCAATAACTGACCCTTGCAGTTAGAGTAGAAAAGGTAAACAGTACTCTTGAACTTTTTGAAGGATCAAAACTGTGATTTGTTCATTCCCCAAATCTCTATTTTTTTCCCTAAATTTCCATAGAGTACCCAATTTCCTTTTTTTTTTTTTTTAGAGGTTTTTGCCATAGGGCATGTATGCTTGCCAGAGAGAGAGACAGAGACAGTGAGAGGGAAAGTGAGAAATCACCCCTCAAGGAGGATAGCCATGCCACAATTCCTTCTCCATTCTCCTTCTGGGATCTTGGGCATGCGTGCACACATGCCTGGCATGATTTTCAAGCCACCAGGACTTGAACCATGGTGAGCCATGTGGGAGTCCAGTGACGTAAGCACTATGCCATCTGCTGGTTCACAGTAGATAATTTCTAATACTTGCTTAGAATATAGGAATTAGTGCACAGATGTGTTTTTTCCTTCTAAGGCTGAGCCAAAGAAGGCTTTCTTTTAACACATTATAATCGTGGTTATTTTACTCATTGCCTCATTCATGTAATTAGTCATCATTCAGTAAACAATTATGGAAATTGATCTATTAAAGGTATTATTTTAGGAGCAGGTAGGTGGTGTGGTGGTTAAGGTGCTGAACATGGAGGATTGCAGTTCAAGTCTCAGACCTGGCAGCTTGCTTTCTCACTTTCTCTCTTTCTGGTCAAATTAAAACATAATAATAAATACAATTTTGAAAAATACTGCAGAGTAAAGTTGTTTAAACTTCTGATCTTGCCTACAAAAAGCCCATATTTTCCAAAAGAGAAAAAGAAAGCTGACGACGAAGATCTTAAGAATTCTATATGAGGACTGGCCCCACAGTTTAGTGGTTAAAGAAACAGATATCACATGGCAGACCATGGTTCAAATCCCGATCTTGGTGGCTTACAGATATGCCAGGAACATCTATTTACATGTGACCAGAATTCTGACAGTGTGGACAAACAATGAGAAAAGTTGTGGAATGACCATACCCCATTAAGGGGTGCCTTCTCCCTCCCTCCCTCTCTTTGGCCTAGTACACATGCCCCCTGGCAATTAAAAACAAACAGGGACCAGCAGTTGCGTAATGGCTATGTTGCTAGACTCCTATATAGTCGGCTGCGGTTTGAGTCCCAGACCCGGTGGCTTAAAACTCACGCCGGGCACGTGTGCATGCATGCCCAAGATCCTGAGAGGCAAATGGAGGAGAAGGGATTTCAGTGTGGCCATCCCCCTGGGGGTGATTTCTCCCTTTCTGTCTTTCTGTCTCTCTCTATCTTTCTGGCAAGTGCACATACCCTATAGCAAAAACCTCTCCAAAAGAAAAATATGTAAAAAAAACAAACAAAAAGAACTCCATATAAACACACTGAATCTAGCACTATAAAGAAATTATAATAAACTATCTTTTTAGGATTATTTTTATGTACTAGTGACATTTCAGTAAAGCTTCCTTAACTAGTCTACTCCCCTGCTGAAAAGCAAATGATGTCTTTAGATGACTGCGTTCTGAAATAGTTTTCACATTTGTGAAAGTGAACTGTGACCTTAAATGACTAATTTGAAAATCTAATTCAATCCAGCAGAGAAAGGGTTAACAAGGTTGCCATAATTATTCTTGTGAGAAATGTGGGATGTGGGGAAAAAATAAAAGTTACAGCTCTAGCTCTAAAACAGACACTTAATTATATACAAGTTTGAATCATTTAGCACGTTTTATTGATTCTGATGACAGTTTATCTGTTAATTACACATAATGGAGTCTTCCGGGGATTCTTCATGTTTAATAATTCTAGTTCTCTGAGAATGCTGAGCTCTAAGATATATGTAGTTAGCCTAATTTTTCATACACTTTAAATACAGATCCCATGAACAAAAAAGGTAGAGGAAATGGAATTTAAAGTCAAGTGTCCAAACATATAATAAACCAGAAATACACTAAAGTTATTAAAAGATAGAACCAGTAACATGTTTTCTTTAAATTTCCTTCTAATTTCTTTTGTTTATTTATTTTTAAAATTTTTTGTAGAAGTTTTTGCCTCAGGGCATGAGGAGAGAGACAGAGACAGTGAGAGGGAAAGTGAGAAATCAACCCCCCAGGGGGATGGCCACACCGCAATCCCTTCTCCTCCCAGGATCTTGGGCACTCACGCATATGTGCCTGGCATTGAGTTTCAAGGTCCCAGGTTCAGGACTCTAACTGCAGTTGGCCACGTGGGAGTCCAGCAATGTAACTGCTGGCCCTTTGTTCATTGTTTTTCTCCTGTTATATTTTGTGTTATTTTACCACATCAATGGTACACTGACTACTACTTACATTAGGTAATTCATGACACATTTCTTCCAAAGAATTTTGAATGATCTAAAACACAGTTACTTCGGACCAGCAGTTAGCATAATGGCTATGTCCCTGGACTCCCATGTAGCGACTGTGGTTCAAGTCCCAGACCTGGTGGCTTAAACTCACACAAGGGGCGTGTGCATGCGTGTCCAAGATCCCAAGAGGAGAATGGAGGAGAAGGGATTGCGGCATGGCCATCCCCTCAGGGGGAGGGGGGTGGTGGTGATTTCTCGCTTTCTGTCTCTCTCTGTCTTTCTGGCAAGTGCATGTGCCTTATAGCAAAAAAACTCAAAAAAACAAAACAAAACAAAAAACCCCAACAGTTACTTGAAAGTATTTACTGCTCAAGATCCAGTTTCTGTCTAGTCAATCCAAAAAAACAAATAGTAGGGCCTGGAAAAGGACTGAAGACATGGCCTAACATACACCCGGCTCTGCCTGTGGGTTGTTTCTACCTAGGCTTCTTTCCAGTCTGGTTCCTTCTAGCATGGCAGTCTCTGCTTTCTATGGCGTCTTTTCATGGAAACAAGCTCACGTGATTCCTGAGGTGGCCTAAGGTAGGTAATGTTAGTGACAGAAAAATGGAGGAGATGAAGAAGATTGCAGTGTCACCTGATATTTTTTTTCCTTTTCTCCCTTTTGCCCTTAAATGCTGCCTGAAGGAAAAATGCCTGGAGGGCACAATCACACAGTAACAGGGAGTCTCTAGGTGCACAAGAGAGTGCGGTATGGGCTCCACACAAGGGGATGGAAATGAGGTAGGTTCACCCAGCCAATCCTGAAGCCAAAGGGTAGCTCTCTGCACGCTGAGGAGAACAGATGCATGGGGAAAATAGGAATGACAATCTTCAGGAAAAAAATAAATAAATAAATAAAAGAATTCTTTTCGGGCTGTACTCCCCCCCCCCCCAAAGCAAAATAAAAATAAGAAACTGACAATTCATTACAACATTGCTCATGTCATTTCCCAACACAAGTCAGATGGTGCTGATATCAAGTGTCACGCTCAGGCTTAAACTTGGGTTTCCTTGAATCAAGTTATGCTGATAGAAGTACAACACTGACTATATCATTTCCTTGTAAAAAAAAAAAATGAGTCAAAATTATCTTTTTCTTTTTTTTTGGAGAGGTTTTTGCTACAGGGCGCGTGTGCTCGCCAGATAGACAGAGAGATAGAAAATGAGAAATCACCCCCCAGGGGGGATGGCCATGCCGCAATCCCTTCTCCTCCATTCTCCTCTCAGGATCTTGGGCACGCATGCACACGCGCCCTGCGTGAGTTTAAGCACTGGGTCCAGGACTCGAACCGCGGTCGACTACATGGGAGTCCAGCGACATAACCATTATGCTAACTGCTGGTCCTAGTCAAAATTATCTTTGAACTCATTTTATTCAAACTTCCACTTTCTTCAGCAATCTTCTCTACAATATTCGTTCTGAAGACCTTTCCAATTGTGTATAGAGCATGAAAAATATTCTAACTTACAAGACAGAAGTAATGATTAGAAATATCTTCTTCATATGTCCCCAAATCTGTTTCCAAATTCCACTTTTTTGTTCTGGTTCTAACTACTGGAACAATACACGATACATTTCCTGTTTCTACACGGCATATCTTTAAATGTGAAAATCAGCCACTCAGTCACCTCAGCCCTCACCCTGAGTCTTGCCTTTTCCACTATTCTGGCCCGGCAGGAGATATATTATAGGATGTCACAGGAAATGAGGCGAGAACAAATAGCAGAGAGATATGCTCACAAACAGCAATTAAGACTTCAAACTATTCTTTAAAGGCTGTGATTTAGCTTGAGAGATTTAAAAATGATTTAATCAAATTACTATGATAATTTAACTTCCCATTTACAGAAAAGATTCTAACTCATTTTAGCTTTACCCATTCTCGGATCTGCTAATACTTTAAATGCAAACTCACTAAATCTGAACTATTTAATTAGACCATGATTCGGCTGGCAGACTGCTGAAGAAAATATTAATCTCTATTAGAGATCCTAGTTCAAGTTCTGGTTCTGTGGCTTTAATCTCTGTTTTGTACTTTTGGCTAAATTTACATGTTGATGCCAGGCTCAATAAGACTGGCATAAATTTATGTAATCATTTACCTTTGGTTGCTGGAGTAGTTTTTTTTTTTTTTTTTTTTTTTTTTTTTTTTTTACTAGGCCTTTAAAGAAATAGACACAGGATTTGTGCTAACAGGAACCAGCTACACTTTAATAATAGAGATGATTAGTTTATGTACTACACAGGGCTAGGTTTGCATATTAAAAACACCAGGTGAGGTGGTTAAAAAAACTTGGATATCTGAGCCCAAGTCCAGACCTACTAAATCAGAATTTGGAGCTAGATCCAGGACATCAGTATTTTTTTAAAAGAATTACTTATTTATTATTATTATTATTATTATTATTACTATTATTTTTGAATTTGACCAGAAAGAGAGAAAGGGAAAGTGAGAAAGCAAACTGGTAAGTATGGGATTCGAACTGTGGTTGGCCATGTGGGAATCCAGCATCTTAACTACCACATCACCTATTGGCCTCAGACATCCGTATTTAAAAAAAAAAAGAAAATCTAGCTTATTCCATTGCCAGGTCATGTTGAGAACTCCTGGACAAAGAAATGATATTCTACAAGAATAAAATTTTCAAAAAATAATTAGAGCACACATGCTACATGTATTGTCATTCAGATATGAAGTTGCAGCACCTCATAATAGAATAAAATCCTTTTGTAACTTCTAACATTTTACTATGTCAAAGGGATCCTAAAGGAATGTGTCTAGTTCAGACCATTGTTTAAAAAAATTATTTATCTTTTTCTGTGAGAGAAACAGAGAGAGAGAATGTGGGTACACACTTGACACACACAGGGAGACCTGGGGACCCAAACCTGAGGTCAATAACTGAATGGTTAATAATTTGGAGGAGAGGGAGTTTTTTTTTGCATGTTGGTCATTAGGTTCTTATAACTGAAACACAACAGTGGCTTTTCATGGTATAAGTCATGGCTGAATTCCATGTGCCTTCCCATGTGGTCTCAACATCACTGAGTGTTACCTGAGTGCTGTAGCACCTTGGCTGGCCCAAGCCATTTATACTGGGAAGATAGCTAAGTATCTTTCTACCTACTGCTGCAATATTCAGAGAGACAGAGCCACTGAAAAAGATTTTTTATCTTACCTGGAATAAAGTACTTGGTTGTGATAAAAACATAACTCATCGTGGAAATGGGCAGAGCTATTCCAGAACGCCCGAGTCCTACTTGGAAACTGTCTTTACACCTTGTAGCTTATTCTCGGCAATACTTTCTCAATGGTGTCTGATCTCATTTTGAGGATGAAATGGAGTATTAGAAATATACCAAGTATTTTAGATTAAACTCAAGTACAGCAGAGGCCAACATTCAGAGCAGCCTTTCCTGTGAACATAGCTGTCGTTTTCCTTTGGTGACTGTAAGCTGCCTATGTGAAGAGGGCCGGTAAAGGTAGGTCAATGTGATTCTCTCCAATCAATGAAGGACTCAGGCAGAATGTGACAGGAAGGACAAAGAAGGAAGAAAAGGTTTATTTTCTAAAAGAAGATTTATGTTTCAAAATTTCTATAAGCAACACATGAAGGGACTTTAAAAGTTAGTTTGAAAAAAATAGAGTGGAAGTGAGTATATTTTAGCACAAAAATTTTTGAAATCTGTGATTATTTTTTTAGAGAGATATTTGCTGTAGGGTGTGTATACTCAGTGGAGAGACAGAGAGAGACACAGAGACAGAGAGAAATTACCCCCCCCCCCCCCAGGGAAGATACCCTTCTCCTCTTGGGATTTTGGGCATACATGTATACTCGCCCAGCATGAGTATTAAGTCACTGGGTCTGTGACTCAAAACCACAGTTGACTAAGTGAGAGGCCAGAGATGTAAACATTCTGCCACCTGCTGGTCCCCATGGTTAGATTTTTTTTTTTTTTTTTTTTTTTTAATTATATGCACTTTCCATGAACTTGGAAGACCTTTTGTATAAGGAGTCTAGCAGAGCAATCCTTTGGGTAGCCATCTGTCCTGGAGTACGGAGAAACACTGGTTGATAGCATAGCACACTGGCTGCTGATTAACATAGACAACTGGGCCTACATATAAGCAGCAAGGAAGAAAGGAAGAAGAGAGAAAGAAGAGAGAGAAAGAGAGCAAGAAAGAAGCCAATAGAAGTTTTGATTAAACCTAGGTTGGCTGGATCCCAGAAAAATGGCAGTGGTAGCAGCAAAAATTTTAATCTCTTTTAATATGCACATAAAATACCCAGAGCAACTAGACAGCACAGCTAAGAACTCATGGACATGTACAGCAAAACTAGGTGACAAGATGTCCCCAAGATACACACATATTCACACTTGCATACAAAGGATTGTGTGTGTCCGTATTCCTAGTTCAGTCTACTGAAGGGCTTCTGGATAGAATGGTCAACCCAGGAAGGTCTTTCTAAGACCAGGTTGTAATCTGATGCTAGACTCCAGCTAAGAAGTATTTAAAATGAATATTGAATTCCTGGTAAGACCAAACAGGGAGGCTGCTCTCTGCAACAACTAGATCACTCAAAAAAATTAAAGATTCCAGAAGTCAAACTGAAGAGTTGCCCACTGATCTTTGAAGTATTTTTTTTTTTTAACTCAGAGAAGTTATAACTCTAATATTGGAAATAGCAGTAATTTTTTTGGGAGAGGTTTTTGCTCTAGGGTACATGGACTCGCCAGAAAGACAGAGTGACAGAAAGCAAGAAATCACCCCCCACGAAGGATGGCCATGCTGCAATCCCTTCTCTACCATTCTTCTCTCAGGATCTTGGGCACACATGCACATGCATCCAGCGTGCATTTAAGCCACCGGGTCCGGGACTTGAACCATGGTCAACTACATGGGAGTCCAGCAACATAGCCATTATGCCAACTGCTGGTCCCAACAGCAGTAATATTTTGAGATGAACAGAACTTCTGATTTAACGGCTTTCTATTAAGATACATTTATTTTTTCAAGAGACCTGTTTTCCTGATTTCTTGCTCTAGTTATAAAGTTAGCCTTCTCTACATTTATAGAAGCTACACAAATCACTTTTAAAGTATTTACATAAAATGTTGAACCACAAAAAACCTCCATGTCAGTTTCTTTCCTTTAGGCTTCCTTCAGGAATCCCAAATTACTGTTATCATTGTTACGCTTACTATATACATAATGGGATTTCCCTGATGCTCTTTTCTACTTCCTTGAAATTACTCAAGGCCTTCTCTCTATATATACCTTATACTTTTCCAGGAGCTTTCCCGCTCCTTTAACTAAAGCCATAAAGACAATTTTACTCATAAATGAATGTTGATACCAACGTGGGTGATAAATATTTCAGTCTTCCACCCATTGTGGATGGATGACCTGTACCATATGAATGACATTTTGTAACACATTGCTCAGTATCCTAAGACCTGTAAGTGAAACTGACATTACATCACAGTCATTCCCTAGAAATAAAGCAACTTCAGAGTATTTGCCATAATCATAACCCAGTTTGGAAGTGTGGAGATTTTCATAGCAAATGTTTCCTATAGTATGCCAAGGTTACTAGGTAGCAAATTGAGCATAATGAGAAACATTTAAAAACCAGCTTTAATTTTTTTACCTAAAAATTTGCAATATCATAATAAGTATAATGTTTAAGGGTTCAATTTATTTTAGAAACCCCACTTTCTACATATATCACCTTAAATAAAATTATAATAATCTAAAGAGTGAAGGTAGACTCGCATAAAAAAAGCAAAAAAAAAAAAAAAAAAGCAGACTAGGAGATGGAAACTTATTACTTTGATTCCCTATTTACCTGATAGTATTAATTATGGTTTGATTGGGTAAAAACGTAAGAACAAAGGTAATGAAGGTAAGAACCTGTTAGAAAAAAACCTACCTCTATTTACCTCTCATAAGATGTTACTGGGTTGTTGGAAAAGTCATGACACATTTTTGTGTAGAAATACAAGTCGTGACTTTTCCAGTAACCCAATATGATGGTCTGACAAACATCTCATCTCCAATTCTATGTGTCACTTTCTTGGGTGATTTTACAGGACCATAACTCCAAAGAGAATGGCAAAATAGGGAAAGGGAACACAATGTTTTAAACCACATTAGTTTTAAGTTCCCAGATTTGAAATTGTGAGTGCTCAAGTATTCTGCCTTGACCCTTATAAAGACACGGTATATAATTATTTGTGGAACAGAAATAGCGTATGGATAGCAAGGGACAGAAGGTCCAACCCTCTACCTTAGAGTAGCCACACATCTTTATCAGCTCACTTCAGGTCCCGTAAAATGATATTGGACACGTCTACCACACAGGCATGATGTGGAATCAGATGAGATGTCCCAACAGAGGCTTACAAAGAGAAACATCTACAGAAAGAATCTGAAAAAGGATAGTCTCTTGATCAGCAGTTAAAACTATCTCCAGAAGAGCAAATCGGCAAATTCAGTCAAAATCTCAGTGAAACGGGTTGATAATGTAGGAGATCCAAAAGACTGAAGAGGGTTTCATTTTTTCCACATCTATACTAGTTGTTTAGAGCCATGGAGATGTTAATATTTGCACATTCCAAATTATGTATACACACAGACACACAGTAGACGTATCTCCTATGGCAAGCACAAACTTTCTACCCCTTAAAATGACAAGATTCCACACACACACACACACACACACCATTTTTTCTCAAGCACAGAAGATTGTCATGAAGTGGCTATAATTAGTTATAATTTTAAACTGATGACCAAAACATTTCTTGTAGTTTTTTAAAGAATTATTTTATTTAACTTTTTTATGTATTTAAATGTTTAAAATAAGCTAAAATTAAGATGAGACAATAGTTGTGAACATCTACAGCCATACCAAAGCAGCTAAAATATCTATAATAACACTAAAATAGATTTTGAATTTTGGCATGAAAGGTCACTGTGTTAATCTAAAATTCCTAATTCTCTCTCTAGACAGAGAAAGAGAAAGTGAGAAAGCAAGCCTTCAGGTCTGGGACTCAAACCGAGGTCAGCGCCCTTACCTACCACCCCACCTGTCAGCCCCTCCTGTAACTTTCTATCAATAGATGCTATTATTCCAGCAAAAATGTGTATAGGTAATACAATACAGGAAACTTGAGTTTAAACATGTATTCTGAAGAACCGGGCTCACCCAACTTCAGGTTGGGGTGAGACATAATTTGGAATAGGACAAGCATCTAAAAAATGTGAAGGTCTTGCGACTTGAGCAAGAGAATGATCAGACAAAAATGATTTATAATCTTAGAGTGTTTTTAATCTTCTAATGTATAAAAATGAGTATATTACCTTGGAACCAGTGATAATAATCTCAAACAAATTCTTAGACTTAAGAATCAATAGGACCAATCAAGAAACTAGAATCCCACAGCTTCACCTTGCTCAAAGTGCTTATGGTAATATTTCACTATATTTTCCAATATAGAGATAAAATTAACTACACAATCATAGAAGTCCCAAGATAGGAAGAATTCTAGAGATCAGCCTAACCTCCTGGATATATTCATGAGAAAATTAGGACCTGTGAATTGCAATGGTAAAATTGCGACCTAGATTTTTAAAGTCGATTCTGCAAAGATATTTCAGGGATGCAAGAACTGCCCAGGGTTGGTGCTCAAAAATAAGAGAGGATATGGCTTAAGTGAACCTGTACATTTATTATCATCAAAAGTAATGGGAACTATTACTTACGGTTTACAAATATTCGAGTATGAGAACTGCAGTATTAGTTCATGATATGTTGTTGTGTTGGCAACAGGGAATAAACTTCCAAGGATGTTCTGATTTTATAAGCATTTCTGAATTTGCACATGACAAAAACATAGCCACAAAATATATGACAGCTATTATCAGGAAGCCAATAGCCTGTTTCCCAGGCATAAGCATAGCATTTATAATTATCGAATAAAGACAAATGTTTAAAATAAGCTAAAATTTAGATAAATGAGACAATGGTTGTGAACATCTACAGCCGTACAAAGGCAGCTAAGACATCTACAATAACGCTAAAATAGATTTTAAATTTTGGCATGAAAGGTCACTTGTGTTCATCTAAAATTCCTAAATAGTAAAAGAAAATACTGGAGCTTTTTAGGGAACCTATGAAAAGTATTGAAACATTTTTATGTCGATATATTTCTGAGCAGTTTAAAAACTTACATTAGATCTAAACAACAATGAATCTATAAATGTATTGCTGCCCTCAAAAAATGGTGAAAAAATGGAGTAGAATAGCAGTATAATGGTGGTATCAAAGAAAATGGTGCAATTTACAGGTTTGGTGGGTGAGAAAAAGACCATATTTATGTAACATTGAAGAGATGGCATAAATTAGAGATTAGAATAGTTCTTATAGTACCTAATCATTTCTTCTTTAGTTAATTTTTCTTAGTACTCAGAGGCTAAAAGAGTGTCAGAATCACCTGCAGGAAACTTGTATGCCATGGAGAAATTTTCTGAAAAGAAACAATGTCACACAACAGCCACAATGATAGAAAAGAAAAGGAGGGGCTTTTGGGGTCAGTAGGTGGTGTAGTGGTTAAGGTACTGGAATTCCATATGGCCGACTTTGGTTTCAGTCCTGGACCTGGTGGCTTGAAAATCACACAGGGTACATTTGCATGCATGTCCAAAATCCCAGAAGGAGAGGGGATTGTGGTGTGGTCATCTCATTTTCCCTCTGCTTGCAGCTGTCCCTTTCTAGTGAGCACACATGTCCTATAACAAAAACCTTACGAAAGAAAAAGAAAGGGCTTTTAAACTATTTCTGGCTTTAAACAGGAAAAATAAACTTGTTCTTTAAACAATGACTTTCTAATCACCAATAAAGTAGGTCATTTTCTCCCCTAAACAGCAGAGTATGTGGGATTAGAACATTTATATATCAAAAATATTAATGATTATACTTCGAAGCAATAGAAACAGAAATGCTGCTTCTAATTAATTAAGGCACTCTAAATTATAATACATAGCCATAAACGATACATCTAACCTCCAAAATGATAGAATTTTAGCAATTTTGGTGATAAAGTTATAGCACTGCTCAGCATTCACAATTAGTTAATAATGTTAGAAAGCAATTTGAAATATAAAAGATAAAAAAGGATACCCTATTTTAGAAACAATTAACCAAGTAAATGTTTTAAATTAAAATCATTTCATGATGACTAAATAAAAATTGTTCAAGAAACCATCTGTGTAAAATCTTTGATTGAATTATGAGAGTGCTCTCATATAAAGTCCACACAAACTAATACATTTTCAGAAAATTTCTGTCCCATCTCCCACTTCGATCTCTTAAAGAGCATGATAAGGAGTCCTTGGGGGTTTATTAAAAACAATGCTATTTGTCATAAGGAATCATATGCAGTTTCGCAGAGGCCTAGGAGAGGAGGGGTGAATGATATGGTGGGTAAGAGGGCTATATTTGCAATTAAAACTGTGAAATGCTAAACTCCATTATGAAAACAAATAGGAAAGTACAACTTCATTGTTGAACACAATTTCCCTCCTATCAGTCCAAGGATTCATGCATCAATATTGTAGATGAACTGTTAATTACAAAATCAATTAAAAATTATTTCTAAAAACAGTCACGCATCCCTGGCTCTCATGGGGGCAATTTGGGCAGAAGGTCTCATCTCGCTAGGACCGCGCCAAATCACAAAGTCGTCATCCACAAGTAAGCAAAAGCAATCTGGTTTTTCATTTTTCAGCGCGGCTGAGCCCAGCCTGAGATTGATCGTCACATATGGCCCCAGAAAACAAACTGTCAATACCTTGAATGCTGCAGAATTTGAACAAATAGCCATCCGCCCATTCAAGCCACTCATTGCATCCCATTTAACAGATTTTATTGACAGTTTCCTTCTTGTAATTAAAGGGAAAACTACTGGCCGGCAACCAAGATAAAGTTCAAAGATAGGGTCAAAACAAAAGCAGATGGAGGGGCACGGTGTGACTGTCAACGGTACACGGCATCAGAGCACGTTATTGACACGCAGGTATCTAATGATCGGCACGTCATTAAGGAGGGATCTATCCTGAACTTTATGCAAATGTTAAAAGAGACTTAAGACCACAATAAAGCATTAGGAGAGGCACAAAGGGAAAAACAACAAAGCAACAACGATTTTTACTTATCAGAGGTTGCTCCCTATTTTAGCACTTTTTAGTTCAAATGCAAAAGAACATTTATTCCCATAATTCTTAACCCTTACTGTATAGGTAGTACCTTGGAGAGAATTATTCCTCCTGCAGAATTTGACTTCCAGAGAACTCCAGAATGTAAGAAATAGAACATTCTTTTATAACCCAAACTAAAAACAACACTAAATAGATTTTCCCAATGGCAAACTTTGAATTTTGAAGAGAAAAGGTGGCTTGTATGTCTCCATAATTCATTTATTTGGACTTACAATAAAGGACAATGGAGCAAAATGTGTCCTGAGTGGGTTCATGTATGCTAATTCTACAACAGCTTTGGCTTTGCTATGGTTCAAATTAGCAAAGGCATTAGGTGGTAAAACTTTCACAGCTTTCAATAACCAAGTAAAATGAAAACAATTCCCTTTAAGTGTGTTTTTCATATTTCTAACTTTTCACTAGAAAGCTTCACTGATTATCATTTTGCTGACTCATACAGAATTTATTAACGAGGTCTAGCAAATCCCTGAAGAAGAAGTTAAGGGAAGGGGTAAAACTGACATATTAAAATATGTAACAACGACTATGTCAATATGCCAACCTGAATTAGCAAGAGCTATAGCTTTGAGGGTGACAAATTCTTCTTTCTCCAGCTTCATGCTCTTGTATTTCTTCACCAGCTGCAGGATAGCATTATTTAGGTCAAGAAGGCCTGCTAATTTGGACTGGTCTTCGTCCATTATGTAATCATCTGCATAGACAAGTTCATCCTCAAATGAGAGAGATCGGTATACGACACCAAGGATCAAAATCTCCATCCAAGCACTCTGCAGAAGGCTCATCTGGTCTGCCAGGGACAGCGTGGAGAAGCCTGCATGGGAAGAGGGGCAGATCAAGTTACTTTAAAGCCATAATTTCATAATGCAACATTAGTTTCATATGGTAGTCAGCCTCTGCGTCCTCCTGCATCTGTACTCAAAATTATGCTGAGCTTTCATTAGAAGCTCTCACCTTCTTTTCCCTGATCACATTGCAACTGGTGAAGTAAAAGGCACACACCAGCTTTGTTGTGTCAATTTGTTGGCGTTTTCTGTAGGTTTCACAGACACAGTTGAGGGGAATATAATACAGATGTATTCTTCCCTTCATTTGAGAAGAAAATACCATGTATTCTCTAAGTACAATTGATTTCTGCCTGTAGTCTTTAGGAATGAATGTCTTCAAGGAAGTCTGATGTTCAACTACCTCATCTCTAAGAATTATTATTTAGAGATAAGCAACATAAGAGTATTTTTAAAAAAAAAAAAATCCAGAAAACAGAGAAAAACAATGTAGGCCATGCAATAGAGTGTATCTTGGCAAAATTCCTTGATAACAGTCACAAGCACAGTGGAAACTGCCTTACTACCAGATGGACCTTCTTCATTGAGTACTATGCCCTCAGTGGTACTTAACATGCATTTCTTTTTCTAAATGATGAGTATTGGTATAAAAAGGAAGTGAAATTCTTAGCTGCCTGGCCTCCTCACCAAGTAGGAAAGCCAAAACTCATTCTTATTATTAAGATCTGGTTACTTTAAAAGGCACATGCAAAGGTATTGATAATGGGAGTTGGTGGAAAGGATATGAATAGCACTAGACCCTGAATTTAAATATTGACTGTACTTAGCTACCGGCTCTTTCACCTTGAACAGGACAATTCAAATGTATCTTAACTTTTGCCTTTGAGAAAGATAAATAAAGCCCACCTAAACATTCATTTATAGCATGCATTTAATAAGTGCCATTATATTATATGCTATCTTTCTCTGAACTGTCTGGTTGACAGCCTCAGTTCTCTAACAGGTATCTGTGCAGCATTCACACACGCATAAAGTGCCTTCTGAGTTTAATGTGCAAAAACAATTAAAAAGAAAATGTTGTTCAATAGGAACAGATGAAGAAGTACAACGAAACTTATTTAGGAGTAAAGATATATTAGGTTGTTAGAGCAGTCATGAATATTTTTCTATGTTTTTCTACACAGAAAATGCATCATGACTTTTCTGACAACCCAATAAATTTATGTCTCAGAGTTATGAAGTCTATTTACTAAAAGGAAGTATTAATGAAGATACTTGAGAGTCGGATGTCTCTTCCAGGAGTCCTTAAAAAGAAATGCTTCTTGAAAGCTCACTTTCATTTCAAAGGTATACCCAGTGGTTCCGAGGGTGACTATTCACCTCCATGGTTTCTGAAGACAGTGGAACCATGAGAAAGTCCTGCCACCAACAGCAACATGTTTAAAATGCAACTTTAAAAAAAATCTATTTTTATTTCTCTTCTAGGCATAATTACCCAAATAGTAAGTATCCATCAAATCCCAGTCATTCTGTTTTATTCACATCAAATTGTTTAAAATCTCTTACAACATTAGAAACTACAGCATGATAAAGAAAAGGAAATGTTTTCCTGACCTGTTGGTAAAAACCTGTGATTTGTTTCTTGGTGCTATGAACTAGAAATGCTTAATAAAATCATTAGAAGGGGTTAGTGAAGCTTTTCTTCAGGAGGTCTTTCAGGCATGGGTAAAAACATTTCTTTCTTTCTTTATCATGATGTTTATAAGTTACTTAATGGGATTTCTTTTGGTCTGGCTGTGTAAAGTGCTTTATTATTTTTTTTTCCTTTTCTCATTCTTTTTTTGTCATTGCGATGTGGGGTTACATTAATAAACATCCTAACATCAGAGATGTAATAACTTATAACATTGTAAACAGGAATTCAAAAGAGAAAATTATATCTTAGCTGAGTAGCTTTAGCTCCAGGTACTTCTGATTTGAAGAATGTTAGACTCACAACACACTAAACAAACCAAAAAAGCACATTGTTCTTTTTTTTCTCTTTCCCTCCCCAAGAAACATGGATGCATAGGAAATCTAAACATCTGAGTCAAGAAGAGACTAAGTAGGAATTCCTTTTACAAATTAAAAAGACGAAAAAGTAATTTATCATCTGGAAAGTTATGTGCAAAAAGAAATGGGTCTTTTCCATTTGCCGTGGCTTTTTTTCTCGTTCCTTTTCATGTTCTCAAGCAGTTTTTCTGCAGCAGCAGATGGACAGAACACGTAGCCCGCAGCACCTTCCTGTGACAGCCCTATTCTCCCTCCCAGACACTGCTGTTAGTAAATAGATTTACACATTCTCCAATCTCCACACATCTATCTGCCGAATAATTAAAAGCAGGATGATTAGTTTATTGAGTGGAAGGAGGAACTTTTTTATTGAGGTCCATCCACGATTTTATCAGGGCCAGCACTTTTACGGTTGTCAGGGGGGTGCAGGCATCCAATTTTTCTTATCTGCCTGATTAATACAAACGCTGTTTCAGGACGCATTAATTAACAGATACAAATCTACGTTCTCATGGAAGGATCAATACGGAGAAGAAAAGAGGCATCAATGTGAATTTAGTGCTGATGATGGAGAAGGCACGCTATCGACATTTACGTGCACGGAAACTTTAAAGTTGCACCGGGGCCCCTTTGTCCCTGTGATTTACAAATTAACAATTTTTTCGCCACAACCATGTGCCACACATTTCTTTGGGGTTTAATTAAGCAAAAAGCAATAAAATTTCATTTTTGAGGGGTTGATCCTGTATTGTTTTTTTCTTCTGTGTCGATGCCTGTGTGTGTGTGTGTGTGTGTGTGTGTGCGTGTGCATGTGTATGTGTGTGTTCATCCCTCCTGCAAACCTAACTTTTCCCTTTTACTTCTCTATGAAATAAAGAGAAGGAAAAGGGTAAAAGAAGGTTTTTCTTTTTCTTTTCTTTTCTTTTTTTTTTGGTCAGGGAGCATGGGGAGATGGTGATAGAACAAAAGGTTTGACAAGTTTGCTTGCTCAATATCCTCAAGTCTATTTCAGCTGATCAAAGAAAGTGTAATTTTTGAAAACCCATAGGGAAAAGGACAATCCATGTTTTACAAAATAAAATAAAGGTCTGGACTTCTATCTCTTTTTGGTCTAGAAATAGCTGTCTCACATTTTAACCCTTTACCCCCTTACTGCTGTAATCTGGAAACTGGCATAGAAAGCTTTCGTGTCTAAATGCCTGGGTAGCAGTCAGTAAGGAACTAGTCATGTTCATCCTGTCGCTAAGGAGTCAAAATGCATAATAGGAATTTTGTTTTAATTTCATAAAATTACTTTATGCACTCTTCAGACATGCTACTCATACATAAAGACACAGGGATAAAATAATATTTCTACAAAAAAACCCTAAATGACTAGGGGCTAAATGAAAAAGTACGCTTTAAGACACGGAGTCTAAGGAATTTTCTAAACACACGATTGCTTTATTGGCTCACACATGTTTGCATCCAAATGAGAATTCCCCGTTCGTGCTTTTACTAGGCATTTACTGGTGTTTTATAGCAATCGGGCTACAAGTAAGAGGTCCTCAGTAGCTGTACCATTTAGCTATCTTTGGAGAGAAACCTCTTTCCTAAGTGAAATAAAATATGCTTTGCAGTTGTGTCATTTGAACTTCATGTTTTGTACATCCTGGGATCTTAATCTTCGGTGTGTGACAGGTTATAGTTTTAAATGTTCAGCCGTATTACAGCTTTTTAAAATACACTGATCCCATGGCACATTTTTTTTTCTTCCCCAGCTACAGCCCATTCCGTACATATCGCTGACAACTCTGATGTCTCTTCATCTCCATCCTGAAGTCAGTGCCATTTAATGTATCTTAGGCATTTTGCTAGCAGAATGACTCTCTACCTTGACCCGCAGTTAAATAGCATGTTTATCTGCAATACAGTGTGCTCCAAATAAACCAGATGACAGTAGGGAATAACATCATTTGGAAGGATTGAAAAGCTTCTCAAGAGGCAGGTACCCCTGAGGTAATAGGCTTGAAGAAAGCATGCTTTGTGCCAACCCTCTTGCCTTCTTCTGCTGGAAACTTTGGAGGCTGACAGTGGTGCCATGGGCACTTGTCAAGTACTCCTTTTTTTTTTTTTTTTTTTTACCCTGGCAAACTGATGCACTTTACAGTCAACTTACAAAAAAGGCTAAGCATTTGAAAGTGTGAAGGGCAAAAAATATCTGACGGCTAGTCTTCAAAAATACACTTTCATTTCAGAAAGCATAAATGTTTATTTCGTGAACGGAGTGTTGACAGAAATAGGCTGCAGCGCAGGCATTTGGGTTTAACCCCTGCTAGGCATTTTCTTCTCGACTGCTTTCCTGAAACAGAGAGCGTGCATTTAAAATCTTCAGGGTGTCTGTTAATATCAGTTAATCACAGCATTGATTTGCCGGCTCACAGCTTTTGAACGGTTGTTTCTCTGTTCCATATACACGCATACAAAAAAAAAAAAAAAAAAAAAAAGATGCTTTTCAATAAATAGCATATCACGCCAGAATTGTAATTATTCCATAATGACTCACTGAGATTACAAACGAAGTTTATTGTGAGAAGCTGATTGAGCAGCGTAGCATGCATCGGATTCTTCCTCTCCCATACAAATAAACCCAATGTTGACAGAAACTAGAGAAGAAAAGAGTAACAGGGACACCGAGACTGGGTCTTAGCTATCGCTAGATGCACAGATGCAGAACCCTTGTTAGAGAGACACTTACTCTTTATTTTTAAATCAGTTCTTTTCACATATGGGCAAATGTACCACTTGTTTTATGATTCACTAAACACAGCTCTGGGTCTTTTAGGAGATTGTGGATATATATATATATATATATATATATATATATATATCTCATGTACACGTGATATGTGACATATATAGATATATATGAAACAGGAGATTTCATCACATATCATCACATATTTATCAAATTTTCATGCCCATGTGATATATATATATATATATATATATATATATATATATATCTGAAATCTCCATATACATATGAAATATCCATATCTATGTATGGAATAGATAAAGATATATAGATGACTCCATAGGAATTAAGAATTAAGCAGCTACAGATGATTAACTATCCAAGTCAAAGCTTGAACATCTATATGGTGTCATCAGAAGCATTTTATTTAAAAATTTTCTTTAAAAGAGATGATAATATTGCATCAGCACTTAAGCATTAGATACAATCCTGACAACACTACTCGTTCAATCTCTACTCTCTTGGATTGAGTATAATAAAGATTTCCATCATTTAGAATCAATCACAATTGGTATGGGTAAAATGGAAGAATAACTTTTTAAAACAGGGGATCCAACTCCCTTTCCTACTAATTTGATCATTTGCTTTAAAAGTTGAGGATTTCATAAAGCAATCTGCTTCTGTAGCTCTGTTTTTATATTTCAAGTAGGTTTCATGCAGATTCTATGAGCCATCATTTTAAAATAATGGTTTCACGGGAAATAAAATGCACATTTACAAAATCTGAAAGGCAGAATTCAGATCTGAATATTACATTACATGAGGGGATATCAGAATGTTTGTAAAAAATGGAATTAAAGTAGAAGTTTACTCTGGTACAAAAATTTTGAAATCCTGACATTGTTTTAATAATATGTATTTTTTGTGAAAGTTTTGAAGACTGTATATATGTGGCAGAATTGACCACCTACTATAAAAATGAGCAAATGATCTGAGTAGTTGTAATCAAATAAAGGGAGGGGGGACAATAGAATCTACCCATCCAGACAGAATTGTCACTGGTAGCTGAGTTTCCAAATATGAATGACCACTGCCCATAATGCTGATTATGTCAGCAGTCACGTGAGCTCACCATTAGCCCACTCATAGATATAAAAATTGAAAATGAGCTCTGTGATACTGACAAAATGCTTCCGTAAGCATTTATTCCTTGTTTTCCAGTTGAATTTTTTAGAATAATTAAAACTATCACAGCAGCTATGGAAAAATAGTCCCAGAGGCAACAAGAATGAGGGGGTCTATTTGTAGTAAGATCACCAGTAAAGGCTATTGGGTTCATCTGAAAAATAAAGCCTCAACTAGATGACAAATGTTTTGGTTTTGTCTTTTTTCTGTGAATGGATGGTTTTTAACAATTGCCAACTTACTTTGAGAAAAGGACTAGAGGGGCCAGCAGGTGGTATGGTGGTGGTGAAGGCACTGACTCCCACATGGATGACCTCATGGTTCAAGTTCTAGACCCAGTGACTTGTAAAACACTCCAGGCATGTGTGCTTGCATGCCCAAATTCCAAGAGGAGAAGGGACTGTGGCATGGCCATCCCCCACCTCACCTGCCAGGGGATGCTTTCTTATTTTCCCTCTCTATCTCTCTCTGATGACACATATGACCTATGGCAACAATCAAGGTGGAGAGGAGGGGAGGGGAGGGGAGGCAAGAGGAGAGGAGAGGAGAGCAGAGGAGAGAAGAGCAGAGCAGAGGAGAGCAGAGGAGAGGAGGACTAGAGCTAGGGCAAATTAGTGCCAAATAAAATATAGAGACTTAGCCAGTCTTAGAGCAGGGAGTCTTCCTTGGAAGCCCATACTTACCTACCACTTCCCAATGACTAGAGGGGATCTAAAATCATTTCCTATCGTTTCCTGAACTCTTGCTTACTCGGACTCAACTTTACTTTTACGTATCCTTTCATCTAAGCCCAAAAGAAAGAAAAATTGTCAGGGGGCATGGGGCAAGTATGGGTTGCCTTAAAGAAGAGCAATTTAAGGAGAGCTTTTTTTCCCTATAACTTTTATTTTTCACTAGGTATAAACAAGAAAGTCCTGTCTAGAAAGCTCTACTTTTTGATGTGACTGAGATTTGTTTGACCAGCAAGAAAAAAGGAAGACGGTGCCATCTAATATAGGACTCTAACAAAAGAAAAAAGAAAAAGAAAAAGAAAAAAAAACTTATAAGACAGCATTTGGAGTCTTATTTTGGGATCAGAAGGATACTGAGTAGGAAAATGCACTGTTTAAATACACCTTTCTAATCTGAAAGAAAAGAACACTTGCTTGAGTCTGACTTGCTCCACCCAATTACTGGTAGATCACGGTCAAGAAATACCATAGGGTGTTAGTCCAAGGAAAACCACCTCATCTTAGGCATCAGATATGGAGGCATAAACCTCTCCAGGAAATCCCAAAGAGTTTGTGTGCATTAGATTTGGTCTAATACTTTATTTAAAAACCAAGCCTTCAAAATAGACACATATACTCCATTTTAAACTATGGAGATCTGTAAAGCTGACAGACATTTTCATAGGTTTTTAAAGAGTCTATGGAGGGACCAGCAGTTAGCATAATGGCTATGTCACTGAACTCTCATGTAATCAACCGCAGTTCGAATCCCAGACTCGGTGGCTTAAATTCACGCCGGGTGCGTGTGCTTGCGTGCCCAAGATCCCGAGAGGAGAATGGAGGAGAAGGGAATGCGACGTGACCATCCCCACTGGGGGGTGATTTCTCGCTTTCTGTCTCTATGTCTCTCTCTGTCTGGCGAGCGCACACGCCCTACAGCAAAAACCTCTCAAAAAAAAAAAAAAAAAAAAAAAAAAAAAAGAGTCTATGGAGAACATTTAGTGCCAAATATCCAAAAGGCAAGGGTTCACTGTCCTGAAGTGATATCTTAATGCCTAGAGACCTGGCTATAACCAATGGTATTAACTTAGCCTCTGTTTGGGGTGAATTGTGTCCCCCCAGATAGAGTCCATACCCCTGATGCCTGTAAATATGGCCTTATTTGGAAACCAGGTCTTTGAAGATAATCAAGTTAAGGTGAAATCATTAAGGTGGCCCCATATTATCAATATAGTCTATTGATAATATGACTGTATCGTCATAAAAAGAGGAGAGACACAGAGATAGATTAGAACAGAGGGAAGATGACATGAAGACTGATGGAGAATGCCATGCAGAGGATGCCTGAGGTTACAAGAAGCAGGAGAGAGGCATGGAGCGAGATCTCCTCAGGATTCTCAAGAGGAACCAAATCTGCTCGATCTTGATCTTGGACTTCCAACTTCAAGCACTAGGGGCAATATGTTTCTTTTGTTTAAGCACCCAGTTTGTGGTGTATCAAAAACCCTGGCAAACTAATACAGACACACAGTTGATCTCCTTATTTGTCAAATGGGAAATACGCATGAAACACTTCTGAAAAAATTCCCAGGTTCATACCTTTTGATTCAGGGTAACAAACTGAGAACTATTTCATGTGGCATGAGGTTGTCTGAGTCACGAGAGCACCTGAGACAAAAACCACCTGATTGGGAGTAAGCAGGCCTAGAACTGGGGGGCTACCTCTGTCACCAAGTACCTGTGAGACTCTGAGGAATGACTCAACTTCCCTGGTTCTTGCTTTCTCATCTGTAAAATGAGAAGGTGAGAGAGACGTTCCTACAGGCTTGTTCCCACCCTGTATTAGGTTTCCCATGGTCCTACAGTCATAAAATTTGTATCAACTGATATTTAGGTCATCTACTATAAGTGAAGCATTATGTTCAGTACCATCAGAATATACAAAATATGATATAATTCTTGCCGTCTAAGATTGCACAGTACAGCAGTTAGCATAATGGCTATGTCGCTGGACTCCCATGTAGTCAACTGCGGTTCGAGTCCCAGACCCGGTGGCTTAAACTCACGCCAGGTGTGTGTGCGTGCGTGCCCAAGATCCCAAGAAGAGAATGGAGGAGAAGGGATTGCGGCATGGGGGGGGGGGGGGGGGGGGGATGATTTCTCTCTTTCTGTCTCTCTGTCTCTCTCTGTCTTTCTGGTGAGTGCACACACCCTATAGCTAAAAACCTCTCCAAAAAAAGAAAAAAAATTAATAACCCATAATGAAGAGAAAAAAGACAAGAACAATAAGAACTGATCAAAGCGGTCTAGACACAGAGAAAGTTGTGCTTGGTTGTTATCATCCTCCTAAATGTATCCATCCCTTGCCTTTTTCCTGTCCACAGTTAGGGTTCAGGGCTTTATCATCTCTTTTGGGATACTTTTAACAGCCAGTATCTCAAAATCCTTCTAGGTGGTATTTCCCTCTTCCTTCCTACCTATGGCTATTCAGTCTCTTAGATAAGAAGTCTAACTATGGGGCCAGCTGGTAGCAGAGTGAGAATGTAACACTGACATGCCGGGCCCACGTGGGAAGATCCAGGGTGTGTATCCAGAGGCAACCTCATATACACGGGGTGTGTGGACATGGCTGTGATCTGCGCTGGCTGAGGCTGGCTGATGGCGTGAAGACCCTCCTAGGGGGCGCTTCCTCTCTCTCGGAAGATGTAAATAAATAAACTTTGAAAATAAATAAGTAAATACAAATACTGACTCTAATTCCACCATCATGGATCAGAATGTTTTCCATATCTCCTACAAGGCAAAACTAACGCTGTCTGGCACAACATTAAATTTCTTTCACTATTTGGCTATTTTCTTTCTTTTCTGTCACATTTCCTGGGGGGGGGGAAATAATAAAAACAAAAACAAAACACAAAACACAAAAAATCCTTGAGTAACTTCTCTGTAGATGACCCTAATATGTTGAAAAGTGAGCTTATTCTCCCAACCCCAACGTCCAAATCCACAGCTCCACAACTTCCCTACTTAGAGGAACAACTCTGCCATCGACCCGCTGCCTCACTCTTAGCTCATCATTGAACTATCACCAAGTTTTCTTTTATATCTCGGGAATCGTTCACAAATGCGCACTTTCTAGTCTTACGGCCGTCATAACCGTGTACCATCCAGGGTCAGTTGTAAAATATAAAAAAAAACGAAGATGAAGACAGAGACATGAATAAAAGACACAGATCTGAGTATAAGTGACAACAGAAATAAGGGAGTAAATGTGACAAGAGGCTGCCTGATGGATACATCTGTCTCTTTCTTCCAGTGGTTTGTCATGTTGTATGAGCTCTTAAGGGTGGAAACTTCCTTGCCATTGTTCCCTGCTGTATTCCCAGCACCTATGGCAGTCTGTCCCATAACAGCTACTTATAAACATGTGCTAAATGAATACATAGCTAATTCTTTAACTGACTTTCAAATAGATGGAAGGTGATAATGAAGAGACCATTCCAGAAATCAGCTATCCATACCCCCCAAAAAAATAAATGAACATATAATAAAAAGTTAATGGATGTTTTTTCATTCATGTAATGACTGTTCATCAAGGCACTATGATATAAAAAGCTCTTTGTTCACAAGTGCCTATAAAATATATAGGATTTTATTTGGAGGCTATTAAACTCTGGTAATTTCTTGCCTAAATTTCTTAACTTCCCTAAATTTCTTAACTTCATTCACTTCTACATAATTTGTAACAAAAGTTGCCACTTTATTCATGTGGCCTGTTTCTCTTGTATTTATAAATAATCATTCACAATAGATTCCATCATGGTGATTTTTTTGTTTTCTTTGAGAGAGATTTTTGCTATAGGGTGTGTGCACTCACTGGAAAGAGAGAAAGTAAGAAATCACCCCCTTCTCTTCCATTCTCCTCTTGGGATTTTGGGCATGTACACACATGTTCCTGGCATGAGTTTTAAGTTGCCGGGTCCAGGACTTGAACGGCAGTCAACTGCGTAGGAGTCCAACAATGTCACTATTACGCCATCTGCTGGTCTCACCATCACAGTGATTTTTAAAATTATTTACAACTACCTGTTGTTAAGTTCTCCCATTTATCCTAGTTAAATAAATATTCCAACAATGTATAAATCTATTTTCCATAACTGAGACTTCAAGTCTCTAAAATCCTAACCTGGTCAAATCAGAGACAAAAACAAATGTTTATTGCTTCTTTACACTTGTAGGAATAAAATATTATATGTCTACTTAAAAAAAAAAATAATTCTTAGGAAGTTCCAAACCTAATTTCTATAAAGCCGAAGTAAAGCCTTCTCCTGAGAACATTTTCTATGCCTTTTAGAAAATGGCAAGCAGATTGAAGCATCCTGGTTTTCTCTCCCTGAATCAAAACCAGCAAAAAGAAAGCAAGGCAATTAAAAATACATCTCCCTCTCAGTCTATTTTAGAACAATGGATCTTCACTAAGTAAATATTCACTTGTCAGAAGCATTTGCACCTCCACAGCCTTCGAGAAGCACCCAGGGAGTGAGGGGACTTCTTATTTTAAAGCAGCAAATTAGACATTTACAAACAGCCCAAATGGTACTTGTCTGTTATGACCTTTCGCTATGTCTGAACACATAGGTGTTAATGTCATGTAAGTGTCATTTAGACATTCTTCAAGTGTACCAAACTGGCTTGTATAGCCATGCTCACATAATCATTTTGAAGAACCATTTCTGCTATAGGAACCAGTACAGCTATGGATGGTCCTATGGAAACATTCTGGGCAAGTTCAGCAGGAACTGTTTAAATCTAAAAGAAATCAGGGAAGACATTGAAAACAATCAGATTGTGGGCCAACAATAATTTGCAATGAGTCAGAAGCAGGTTCACATTATTTCAGCATGATTTTGTTTTTCTGTTTATTACACATCCTTATCTGAAAGTTTGACTTATGAGCAAATAGATAAGTCTGTTGAGATGATCATTGTTCATTTGAAATAGAAATATGGGGAGAAATGTAAGCAAATGCATATTGCTTAAGTAAATATTAGGATCGATAACATTATGTCAATCATTGAACGTTTTGATAAACGAATAAATTAATAATAAATCATGTCACTCGTTAGCCTTTAGCAAGAGATAGCTGTGCCTCTAAACACTTCAAAACTGTTTGACAGACAATATCAATTGTAATCCTGTGTCCACTTTGCTTTTGAACTTTTCTAATATGTGATTTTTCACTGTATTTCTAACCTAAAATTATATTTAAAATAAAAATAAAATTTAATAAATTTTCTTTTTCCACACACACAATTTAATGACAATGGTTTTTCATCATTTTCATGCTCTTGGCAACATTCAACAATAACAGAAACTCTATGACTAGCAACTTAACCATGGCTCCTTCATTTCTGTTACATGTTACCCCAAATCATATTCTGACATTTTAGGAATCTAAAAGTATATCCCACACACCTGATAAAGAGGAAATAAGCTATATAAATTAAATAGTTATATATAGATAAATGTATTTAACATATAGACAGCTATATTCAATATACCTAGTTTTATTTAATATAAAAATCTATATTATATATAGATTTTACACAGATAGATAAATTTATTGAGGTAGTAGAAAAGAGAAAATTAGAAAGAGTAGAGGTGTGTAACACACCCCACTCTGACCGCAGATTAAACACTGTCTATACAAGGAAGAGCAGAGTTCAAAGTTTCAGCTAATACATCTCCTTGCATTAATGAAGGCAGAGTGGCTGGATTTAACACTCAGCATCTTGTCAAAATGGTCTTTTTTTGTTTTCGTTTTTCCATTAATGAAGGCCATACCTACACACATGTTAAAGCATGGAATGATAGAGCACGATGAGACCCTGGGTAATATCATATTGAGTTCAAAAATTAGATTTCAGCTATCAATTACAAGAGAACAAACTTGTGATTGTCTTGTGTACTTTCACGGAAATGACTAAGACCAGAGCCTCGCTGGGATCGCTAAGAGAAAAATCACTTATATTTCCTATGTTAACTTTAAATAACATACCTTCCAATCTTGGCAAATTGACTTAATTGGTCCCTTGATACAGAAACATAAATTTTAACAAGAGCACTAATTATTAGAGACTTAACATTTGTGGAAGTAACACTGATATCGCCCCTTGTCTCAGTTTTACTGTTACAAGTAGAGCAGAAAAGAAAGGAAAAAAGAAAGAAAGAGGGAGGGAGAGAGAGAGAAAGAGAATCCTTCAGGTGTGCTTTTCTCAATTTTCCTAAAATAGAAAGCTACTATAATTCAGTGCCTCTACATAACGCCCTAGAAGGAGGAGAGGCAGGGAAAAAAAAAAATCGAGAGGTCTTCTGCATAAACCAAGTTAGAGGATTTACAGCACAGGCCATTAAAAACAAAGTGTCAAATGTATTCATGAAAGAATGTAGAAGAAATATGTTATCCATGAGATACATGTCACAGATATGAAATTATAGCATGCTGACCCTGAAACTCCACATTCAAATAATATTAGAAATCCTCACCATCTATACTTAAAGACCTGGGCATAATTTGTGCTCTGGACAGCATGGAAAAAGAGCTTCTCTGAATTTCTAGCTCTGAGAGTTTGGTTTAAAGTGAGGCTCCCCAATTTTTTTTCTCTGTGGCTAATAAAGACCTGTTTACGAATATGTACTCCCAAGTTTCCAGGCTGGTGTTAGCTGGCTCAAGCAGAGCTAAGTCATTTCGGCTTGGCATCCATTCCACTGGGGAGGCTACCAGTTATCATCTCCTTGACAATAGAGGCAACCCCTTCGATTCCTCTCAGCCCTCCCTTCCTTTTTACACTGTCCCCAATTTGGATGACTAGCCAAGTTAAAAGGAAACAAAAACAAACACATTAAAAAAAAGCAGCTTTTGGAATTCCTAAAGCACATGAATGCAGAATTGTTATCAGCAGGAAAAGGCTGCCTGTCGTATTTACCAGGGATACATGATACACAGGCCAAACCTGTGCCTCTTAAATAATTCTCTGAGAAGCTCTTTTATATCAATGTAGAATGGAGGAGGCAGACGCAGCTGCCCTGAAACGCTCTCGCATTGTATTTCCTCTCCTTAAATGAGCAAGAGCACCCAGGACCGGCCTCCCAGCTTCCTTGCTCTGATCTGTTGGGAAGTGTATTTCCCTCTGTATCCACCCCCCACCCCCATGCTGTGACCCTTCCCTTCCATGTGACTGAGACCCAGCAATAAACCCAGGAAATCCTAGGAACGCCTCTATTAGGTTGGTTCAAGGAAATAAGCAGAAGAAAACACAAGGGTTACCATAGTCATAAGTAGCACTCTTTCCTAACTTGATCTGAGGAGTAGTAGGACTACCTCTGGAGGCAGAGATTCTTCTATCTGCCACAGTCCAAAATGAAAGGGGGGAAAAAGGAGAAAAAAAAAAAAATGCTGCCTGATTCTAATACACCTAATTAGCCATCGGCAGACTCTTAATTGCATACATTAGGATGATTCCATAGTGGAGATTAATTCTAAATATACCCAAGCAGCTGGTTAAGATGCCATGGATTACAGTGTGGACTGTACTTTTCCACTTAATTAGATATCAAAATTAAGCAGCAACAAGCATTTTGACATAACGGGGATCAAGCCGCTGCTTGGTATCCCAGAGCTGCACTAAAGTGACCGCTAAACAGAGCCGCACAGATGGAGAGATATTAAATGCCGCACTGGAAAGTAATTTCAAATAATAAAATATCAATATTTACATTTTAATTACCCCTACTGAGAGCCGCTCTGTCATTTTCACTATTGCCGACGCAGCAAGGGGTAGTGGAATGACATTGCGGCTCTGGCTGCAATGACTATTTTGTTTCCATTAAAGAATGACAAGTGTTTTAGAGGCAGTGACACTCGGTGTGTGAACAAGAATGACAGCAGATCAGAAAATTCCTATTAAGGGACTAAATGCCTCAACAAGAGAATGTACTCTGAGCAGCGGCTCCTCCTGGAAGCGCATAATCCTTTCCAAATTTTCTGCTCCAAGTTTATTATTGGGGAGGCCCAAGGGAAGTTTTACTCTCCCATGAAATATTCAGATTGGTAAAACGCTATATGATGATTGTCAATTTAAAAACAATAATACTTGACGCGAACAAATATCCAGGAGTTACATGTAAATCACCATGAGGTTGGGCTTTCTTTTTTTATATTCTCTCATCTAAATTGACAGTACCATTGATAATGTTTCCTTGAAGTCTGTTTCTTAATGAACACATGGAAGGAAGCTTGGGATTGGCTTAGAACCATCATCATAAAAATAGTGGGTTTGTTTCGCTATCTTTTCGTTAGCATTTTATTGTCTCTGACCATCTCGATCACACGGTCCTTGCAGAAAATACAGCCAAGAATGGGTCATAATTTGTTTGTGTAAATGCACATACTTGGGTGTGTGTACTTCATATTTTTCTTTAGCTTCTGTTGTTATTTAAATATAGCAAAATTTCTAGTGGCTTTTACAGGCCCTTGCCAAATTTAATTATTCTTTCTGGGGTGTGAAGATGAGATTATAAAGAAAAAAATAAAAGGTATATATTACATGTGACATGCTGCATTCACTAGATAATAAATGAAAACAGTAAAGTCCTCCTTTGATGATGACTGTCAAAACTGTAGACATCTTGAAAGAATTTTAATGCCTCAAGAAATGAGAGTATATAAGAAAAACTCCTTGGTCAGTATACTATTCTAGGCAGTTAACTGACCCCCTATCTCAGAGCCTGCATTTATTTAATGTGTAGAGATGAACAACCATAAATGTGATAAATGGCTATAGCAGAAGGCTGAATAGAATTTTTCAGAGAAGAGAAAAGGGAAGTTGGAGAGTTATATAGATCCTTAGCATTCTCTTTTACTCCCATTCCATTTTAAATATCAGTTTGGAAGTTGAAATAAAAAAGTTGATAATAGGTGTGGTATACTAATGCATGTTCCTTACATAGGAGATGTTCCTCCTAACCAAAAAAATGAAATAAAATAAAAGCACATAGGAAAGTATTTCTTAAGCATCCCTAATGCTTTTAGGACAAGACAGATCCCCATTTCTCAGCTACTAGCACCTTTTAATTTCTGAAAGAGCCACGGTTGAAAATCTTAATTAATTGTTCCATACTGCTTCAGGATCATTATGCAATGTAATAAAGGCCGTGTAATTATGAAATTTTACAGCCATTACCAAGGCTGATGGCTCGTATTTCATCCTCAGCTGGACCCGATGGCTTTTAGGCTCTCGGCTCCCCTTTGATGAACTACAGACAGATCTATCAGGCCCAAACAATATCCAGGCGAGGCAGCTATAATAGCTACCTACAGATGAAGCCATAGATAAAGATAAACTATAAATCTACACACACAAATGCAGGCACATTGCCTGGGGATGACAGAGGAGAGCGGATGAGACACTTGGGAAAGGTAGTTGCTCCCACGAAGCCAGCCTCCTGAGCTTCTTGCTCATTCACTCCAGAATGGGTTGGATTTCATAAAAGACAGCAAAACCCAAGTGATCGTCTCATTTATTCTCCGTATCTCGAAATCAAATGAGAGAAGGAAGGGGTGTCCATGAGCATTGTACTTAGTGCATTATTAAAAGGGCAGAAACGACTCAGATATCCTAACATCTATTTCAGTGGTGAAAAAGAAGCTAGATATATGGAATTGTATTCCCTGCACATAGCTCAAATATAGCTATCCAAAATAAGTCCTCTGAAGTACTCTGAAATACTTAGATGACAGCTTATGAGAGCCTCTTTCATAAAGATGAACACTTAAAACAATAGTTTAAGAACAAGGACTCAGGCTGAAATGTTGACAGGAAAAATAAAATCATATTCACATACAATTAAAAAATTTGTAGCTCATAAGTATGGACGGGTTTTGGAATGTAAGAACTAATGTTGCCTAAGAACTGATCCAACTGTTTTGCTGAATGCATTTCTTCTGTTTTGGTGGATTAAGCATTTCCAGAGGTCCTTTTAAATATCAAGTTAAATGTGAAAGGACCATCCAGGAGGTTCAAGTGACAACCGTAAGTGCTACACTCCAGGGAGCATCTAGTTCAACTCTGCCTTTGGGATACGGCAGTGACTTCACGGAGCTAATGCCCTCGGTCCTTATGATGGCATCAGCCTCATGCTGGCTTGTTACACGACCAGACAGGCAGTCTGCAACATGGCTTATCCAGGGGAAAAAGCCCAACTGAGGATCAATCCAATTCAGCCTGCAAGCTGAAATGGTGGCCCACGCAGGGCAAGTGAGGACAGTAACAGGATGCATGCAAGGCTGAATTTGAGGTTGATGCTGGCGGGGGGTAGGGTGTATGTGTGTGTAAAATGAAGGAGTTCCTGTAAAAATGGATGTGATATTGGTTTAAGTGGATTAAGTCTCTGGAATGCACAGCTTGATAGTTCACTGAAAGGATGGATTAAGAGTGAGAAAAACTGAGTTTAGTACAATCTCAGCTACTAACTAGCCAGTCACTGAATTGCTCAATTTCCTCACCTTCCAAACAGGGTTGCCAGACTGGATGTTCTGGTCTATGGTATATGCCAGATTTAACATTTCATTATTCTTTGATGTTCTTTGATATGGGTAGGGGAAAGCATGGATCTAAAACACGCTTTCCTACACAAATGGACAGTTCGCTGCCTGAATCTCTTTCAGGCTGATCATATTTTATTCTGCCAATGTGATCTCACCTCTGATATTTTAAATAAATGGAAGACATCAGATATAAATGCCCTTGACCTACTTCTCTCCTCATCTGCATCAGGACTAATTCCTAATGCTTTCCCACTTGTCACTAAATTAAAGAGATTGCTCCTTCTTCCCATAGTAAAGGTCTTGACTATGTTCTCAGTCCCATCTGCTCTGGCTACCTGAAGATTTTATTCCATTCATTTTTGGCTCAGTCTCTCTTTTTTTTCCCTTGTACTTATTAATTTTTCCTTCTTGGGTTCCAAACCTTTATCTTCTACTATAATAAAATCTTCCCTCCACTTGGGATCCTCCTCAATAGTTCTGTTTGCCTTCCTGCCTTCAGGTCTGTGTCTTTCTTGCCATCTCTACCCCTTCTACCCTGTAACTGTCAAAATTCCTGACAAAATGGTGTACATGCACTTCTCCATTATTACTTATCTTTAACCCACTGAAGTTTAGATTGTGTCTTGGGTCTATCATACCATGGTCACCAATGATCACCTAATTGCCCATCCCCATGACCTGTCCTCCTTCAGATCCTATTTGATCTCTCTGAGCTATTTAATTACCTGGCTCCTCTCTTCCTTCCCAAAACACTCTCCTTTGGCACTTGTAATACATCTTTCCCTGTTCTTTCTTCCCTCTTCTATGCCGAACATTTCCATGTGATGGTTTTACTAAGGGTCTTGGTTTCTTTTCTTCTTCCTCAGCTACTCTTCATTTTCATGCATGGAACAAAACTCTATTAACTTCTCTGAAAAGATCTAGATTTTTATTTTTTCAATTCCCTTCAGGTCATGCTCAATGAAATGTCTGATAGGCAACTCACCTCAACATGTCTAGAGGAATTCATATCCCCCCCCCAAAAAAAACTCACTCCAAATATATTTCCCACAGCAATATTAAATTTTCAGTAAGACAGAATCAAAATGTTAGTGTTATCTTTTGACTCTTCACCTATATCCAATTTTTCCTATGAAATATCTTTTAGTTCGAACTCATTTCTAGTCCTTCTCTTATTTCTAGTCCTACTGCCTAATTCAGTCCCTCATTACTTTCCACCTGAAATGTAGTTATTGCCCTCCTGATTTGTAGTCTCCCTGACCCAAGTCTCTCTTCCTCTAGAACTACATTAACAGGATCATCTCTTCCTTACTAAGCCAGTTTCTCTCCGTGCAGTTCGTGGAATCCTTCACAATCAGTGCCCAGTTTGCCTTTCTCTCTCCATCTCTAGTAGGAATTATGATGATAATGATAAGATAATGATCAAATATGTAAAACTCATTGAGGGCTTACTACACACCAGGCACCATGCTAAGCACTTCCATCTATTGAGGGCCTCTTATGAGCCAGGCACTATGAGCACAACAAAAGACAAAGCACAGTCCATTGGGGGCTTATATTTTTGGAAGGAAGGGAGGGGATAAATAAAAATAAAATAGGCAATAATGTAGTTGTGCAATGGCAAAAGATGTCACCAAACTAAGGGAGAAAGTAGATATCAGAGATGGGATGTGGAGAGAGAGACTTCCTATTGTAAGACGGGTCAAGGGGAATTCCGATAGCTGACTTTTGAGCAGAAATCTGGAATAGGTGAGGGAGGAAGCCTGTGTATATTGAAGTGCCCTCGAAGACTGAAAATTTATGCTGCCCCCAAATGTTGAAATCCTAACCTTCCCCGTGATGGTATTAGGACATCAGGTGATGAAGGTGGAGGAAACTGTTGTGAATAGGATTTGTGCTCTTATAAAAGGGACTCCAGGGAACTCCCTCCCAGCTTCCTTCATGTGAGGACACAGCAAGAAGACGCCATCTTTGAACCAGGAAGTGGCCCTCACCATACGTGCGATCTATCAGCAACTCAATCTTGAACTTCTCAGCCTACAGAACTATGAGAAACAAATTTCTCTTGTTATAGAGCTTTCCTGTCTATGGTATTTTTGTTAAAGCAGCCTGAACAGAGTAAGACACTGGAGAAGAGTATTTCTGACAGAGGGAATGGTAAAGACACACACATTGAAGCAGGAGCTTTCAAAAAAAGTATCCATTTCTCTCCTCCATAAATGAGAGAATGAGACAAAGACAGAGAGACACACATCGTCAACAGGATCTCCATGCTTCAATCCACCCCCAGCTTCAGCCAGCCCCAGATCAAGGGCACACACAAACCAGTACATTAAGGGAAGTCTCCACAAGTGACCTTTCTGCATGGGTCAGCCTTGCAAAACATTGTTACCACTGCACCACTGTCTAGTCCAATTGAAGCGATGTTCTTGGTGCAGTTCAAAGAATTGTGAAGAAAAATAGTACTGGGTGGTGGTAGTCGGGCAATGGGGTAGGCATGTCACAAAAGCCTTGTAAGTTTTGGAAAACCTTTATAGCTTTTTCTGTGAGTGAGATGGGAGGCCACGGGGGCTTTCAGCAAAGAGGAGACAGGATCTGACTTGCATTTTAAAAACTGACTGGATATGGGGGAGGAGGATAGCAGTTACAAGCATGTAATTCTCTCTCGAACCTTACATAGCAAACACTATTCTCTTTCCTTTTACACATGAGGAAAATGACATACAAACTCACTCCAGGTCATTTGTTAAAAGTGTGAAAAACTATGTGATTTGCCACTAGGTCCTCTGAGTCCAGAACCTGGAATTTAACCACTGAGCAGCACTGTTCCTTTTCCATGTTTCAGCCACCACTTTATCTTCTCTCAAACAAGCCATACTGCTCTGTACTGTTTTGATACTTCTTTTCTTTTTTCTTTTTTTTTTTTTTTTTTGGAGAGGTCTTTGCTATAGGGTGCATGCACTTGCCAGAAAGACAGAGAGATAGAAAGCAAGAAATCACCCCCCAGGGGGAATGGCCACACCGCAATCCCTTTCTCCTCCACTCTCCTCTCAGGATCTTGGGTATGCACACACACGCATGCGGCATGACTTGAAATCACCGGGTCCAGGACTCGAAACGTGGTAGACTATATAGGAGTCAATCGATATAGCCATTACGCCAACTGCTGGTCCCGATATTTCTTTTCTTTTTTTTTTTTTTATTAAGAATTATTTTATTGGGACCAGCAGTTAGCATAATGGCTATGTTGCTGGACTCCCACATATTCGACTGCGGTTTGAGTCCCAGACCCAGTGGCTTAAACTCACGCCGGGCACGTATGCGTGCGTGCCCAAGATCCCCGAGAGGAGAATGGAGGAGAAAGGATTGCGGCGTGGCCATCCCCCCTGGGGGGTGATTTCTCGCTTTCTATCTCTCTGTCTCTCTCTCTCTGTCTGGCGAGCGCATGCGCCGTATAACAAAACCTCTCCAAAAAAAGAAAAAAAAAAGAATTATTTTATTTAAATTTATTTATTTATTTAAATTTGATCAGAGAGGGACAGAGTGAGAGAGAGGGAAAGTGAGAAAGCAAGCAGCCAGGTCCGGAACTTGAACTGTGGTTGGCCATGTCGGAGTCCAGTGCCCTTAATCACCGCGCCACCTGCTGGCCCCTTGTTATTTCTTTACCTTTGTGTAAAATAGCCTTCCCTTTTTTTTTTTCCTCCAAAGAAAATGCCTCTTAAGTCATCCATTTACATCTGTAATACTTCTCTCTCTTTTTTTTTCATAGATAAGTGGATATTTTTCTTTATTTAGTTTATTTTTAAAATTATGACTCTGGCTGGCATATAATTGGTATATATCTTTGTGGGCTACAGTTTGTTTTTCAAAGGCATTCATACAATATAAGATAGTCAAATGAAGGATATACCTATATTCATCCTCTTCAACTTTGTCCATTACCTAGGCTGCACACATATAATAGTGCTACTAGTTTTTTTCTAAATACATATTAAATTGTCCATATTTTTCACTCTGATGTCTCTACAGGCATTTCTTCAATGACTGCAAGGAGAGCAATGTGTCCATTTCTCCTGCGTGCTCCTCTACAGCTGTGCCCTACTGCTGTCATCACACTGTGTGGGTACTACCAAAGTCGTGATGTCCTTACGGTATCAAACCATTTAGTCATCTTCATATATCTAGCACTTGGCAAAAAATCATTTCTTTTGGGGACCAACAGTTAGTATAATGGCTATGTCGCTGGACTCCCATGTAGTCGACAGCAGTTCGAGTTCCGGACCTAGCGGCGTAAACTCAGGCTGGGCGCGTGTGCGTGCGTGCCCAAGATCCCGAGAAGAGAATGGCGGAGAAGGGATTGCGGCGTGGTCGTGCCCCCTGGGGGGTGATTTCTTGCTTTCTGTCTCTCTGTGTCTGTCTTTCTGGCGAGCGCACACGCTTTATAGCAAAAAACTTCTCAAAAAAAAAAAGTCATGGGAACCAGCAGTTAGCGTAATGGCTATGTCGCTGGACTCCCACGTAGTCGACCGCGGTTCGCGTCTCGGACCCGGTGGCTTACAATTCACGCCGGGCGCGTGTGCGTGCGTGCCCAAGATCCCGAGAGGAGAATGGAGGAGAAGGGATTGCGGCATGACCATCCCCCCTGGGGGGTGATTTCTCGCTTTCTGTCTCTATGTCTCTCTCTGTCTGTCTGGCGAGCGCACGCGCCCTATAGTGAAAAACCTCTCAAAAAAAAAAAAAAAGTCATTTCTTTTGATTTGTTTGTTTGTTTTTAGTTTGCTAGAGAGCAGGGACACTCACTGGAGAGATACAGAGAAAAAGTGAGCCAGGGAAAGTGAGAAAGCAACTCCTCATGGGGAATGGCCACCCCATAATCCCTTCTCTTCCATTTCTCCCTCTTTTGGAATTTTGGATACACATGACTGGCATGTTTATCATGCTGCAAGGTCCAGGACTTGACCTGTGCAGTTGGCTACGTGGGATCCCACTAACTTAACCACTATGCCACCAGTTGGCCCTAAAAGGCTGTTTTTTATTTCTTTATTTTATTGAACTATTATATGTGTGTATCTTTATGCTCACAGCTTGTAAGGTCTCAAGGACCTAAATGTTCTTAATTCCAGTTTGAGGAATGAAACAATAAGTGACTGGTGGGAAGGGAGAGTGGTCATGGTCTGGGTAAGTGCCAGGGCTTGCGTCCATGAGGACAGCTTAGGAGCAATGCAGTAGGGAGCTTCTTAGCACCTGTCTACCCACACCATTGCTGTCTGGCTTTCCGCTCTGAAAAAATCGGACCGTGGTGCAGCCTTTCCACTCCTGCTGCACAGCTAGGGGTAGCTCAGGCAGCTGAGCAATCCCTCGAGGGTAACATGGGATGAGCCTGAGAAGCATGAAGGGTTTGAAAGAGAAAAAGCACCAAGTGGTTCCTTTAGCCCAAAAAGAACAGGCTAAAAACCTTTCAGATAGCCCCTAACCATGGTCATATACCCCAGCTTAACACTAAGTTACTGCTCCACATTTAATCTCCAGAAAGCTAAGCGCCCAATTAATAACAACTGTTTCTAGGTAGCTTCGAACGGCTAAGCTAATAGGATGACGTTATTCATACTAGGTGTTTATATTAAATTCATAAGAGCATAAAAAATAAGCTCAAACATGACTTTAGAAATGCTCTTATTCAGAATGTTAATTGACTAGACAAGGAAGCTGATGACATGCAGGAAAACACAGTCTAACATTACATTAGGCATGGCATGTCAGTTAACAATTACTCCAATTAACAGTTGTAGCCCTTAAGCATTTGTTGTCATGATGTACGTTTAAAATAGACTTTGTTCTGCATGGTAATTTCTTAAAATACAAGTCTAACTTTCCAAATATAAGCTAGGAAATGAGGATAACCATGCTAGGTGCACAAATCAAGTCTAACTTACAATCTTTAGAGGGATTGCTCCTCATTTATAAGGAAGGACAAAGTCGGCAAACTATTTCATTGTCAAATCATGTGTGACATAATGGTTAAAAATGTGTTTGCTGGCAATTTTATTTAGTGAATTTAAATTTTATATATTAATATATAATATGTAATACTGTAATATATAAAATGATTATTAATATATTGTTATATATAAATGTATATTAATTTAAATAAATTATATATATATGTGTGTGTGTGTGTGTGTGTGTGTGTGTGTGTGTGTGTGTATTATGCCTCTACCAGCATGGCATGCCCTTAGTATCAAAAGTATAATATATATATGCATATATTAATATGTATGTATTATATATTCTTTTTTTTTTTAAAGAGAGATTTTTGCTATAGGGTGCATGCACTCACTGGAGAGACCCAGAGACACAGAAGGCGAGAAGTCAACCCCCCAAGAGGATGGTCACGCCGCAATCCCTTCTCCTCCATTCTCATCTTATGATTTTGGGCATGTATGCACGTATGTCTGGGGTGAGTTTTAAGCCACCGCGTCCAGGACTCAAACTGTGGTCAACTACATGGGAGTTCATTGATGCAACCATTACACCATTTACTGTTCCCAAAAGTATAATATTTTAATTTGGTTGTTAGTAAGGATATTAACACACAGGTGATTAGATGAGATGATAAACTTTCAAGTACCCTAACAGGCAGTCCTCCTCCCTATCTTAGTCCCATCACTGTTCTCCCACTCCCATATCATCGTACTCTAACCACTTGGGCCTGAAATATTCAGGTACATTCTTGTTTCAGGACCTTTGTACATACCATCGTTTTCTGTGTTCCCCAATAGAGTCTAAACTCCATGAGGGCAGGGATTTGTCACTTTTGCTCACTCTTACACCACTAGGATAGCAGAGCCTCACACAGAGCAGGTGCTCTATAAAATATCTGAAGAAAAATGAGTGAAGAGATGCGTAGCAGTGTAGAGAGCGCTAACATTATACCGTGAGTCTAACAGGTTTCTGATAAAAGATGCTCAAAACATACTGGTTTCTTATACTATATTTGATTCAAAGAAAGGTCTGTTAACTAGTTTAAGATGTAAGAAATACAAATAAAATTTTACTTTCAAAATATACCTTGATTCTACCTTCTAAAGAGTAGTCTACAAACAATTACTTTAAAAAGTTACTTTAAATTGAATTCCTTCAGAAGAATATTTGAAGTTGGGATTAGAAACAGGAAAAAAATACAATAATTTAGCAAAGAAGTTTGAAATAGACCTTATTTTCTCTTCCTTAATGATTCTAGGCGATAGTGGTCTGGTCACATTGCATGTAGAATTTATTTAATTTTCCACCTTATCACATACCTATTATAGAGGTATGAACCTTCTTCCATATTAATATTTCCTACAGAATTCTGATACTGCTATTTTCATATCCTGAACAATTCTCAACAAAGCCAATGGACTCAGCAATTCATATATAATGAAATGAGTATAAAATTCCATATTCCATATAGAAACAAATTTTATATAGTATTCGTTATATTTTCCCACTCATTTTACATTTTTAATTAGAGAAAAAAGGTATAACATGAGACTTATACATTAAGACCCTAAAGACGGGATGTGGTGATAGACAAGGAATCTCATTTAATTCATTGACTGGTCTACCTTGTACAGCACAAAGTAGGTATTTAAATCATCCTTAAATGCATAAAGTCGTTGGCTCAGCCATGGTAGCACAGGCAGTAGTGGAGAGGTGCCTCTTGGCAATGCTCGAGGCCACATGAAAAGGCTCCTTGTGTGCATGCTGGCTCTCCCTCAACACACTGGGTGTGCCTGCTGGTAACCCCATGATTCTTGTGGGCTGCAGGGATTGGGGAGAGTGATAGTATGAGGACACTGTCAAGGGAGTTTCTCGCTCACTCTCATGAAATAATCGATTTTTGGTGGGGGGAGCACAAACTCAAAAGAGTAACTTGTCTCTGTTGGTCAATGGTATGTTTGAAACAATGGCATGTTTGCAAATTTCTCATATCTACATTATATTTTAATATAAATAGGGACCAGCAGGTGGTGTGGTGGTTAAGGTGCTGGACACTCACATGTGGCTGACCACGGTTCGAGTCCTGGAACTGGTGGCTTGCTTTCTCACTTCCCCTCTCTCTCTCTATCTGTGAAATAATACATGAATGAATAAATAAATAATTTAAAAAATTTAATATATATAAATATATGTGCAAATAACTCGGCATTTCATTATTAGCAGTAAAGGTAGAGAGGTAATGCTGCGACATGCTCTTCTGTTTCAGTTTCTCTAGCATCATGGCTAAAAAGCATGAATACTTGAGTAATTGAAATATAGGAGAAACAATAGATAAAAAATAAACACAAGGCCAGCAGGTGGAGTAGTGGCAAAGATGCTGGACTCCCACATGGTCAACTGCAGTTCCAGTCCCAAATGGGTGGCTTAAAACTCACACCAGGCACGTGTGCGTGTGTGCTCAAAATCCTGAAAGAAGAGTGGAGGGGAAGGGATTGCAGCGTGGTCATTCTCCTTTGGGGGATGATTTCTCTCTGTCTGTCTGTCTCTGTCCCTCTGGTAAGTGCACGCACCCTACAGCAAAAATCTCTTTAAAATATATAAATAAACACTCATTCAAAGTCAATTATGACCCAATATGAACTTTAAAAAATACATTTTGCCAGAGGGCACCTTTGCTCACTGCGGGGAGAGAGAGAGAGCAGCCTGTGTGTGAGAAATCACCCACCTCCTCCCATAGGGAATTTTTTCTTCTCCGCCTCTCCCTCCTTTTGGGATATGGGGCATGCACACACACATGCGACCATGTGGGATCCAGCTGCCTTAACCACTATGCCACAGACTGGCCCTCAACCTTTCTTTCACTGAGTTCTGTTCTTTGAACAAAATAATCTGCCTTGTGCTTGATCAAGACTTTTCGCTACTTAAAATTCAATGGTAGAATTATTATTTTTTAAACATATCAAAGAATTGGCTTTTTTGATTCCTATTGAAAACTGGTGGCTTTTCAAGATGTTTCTATATAATCCAGGCCGATGACATTTACTACTGTGTTGAAGTGACAGAGATCCTCTTTTGAGGCAAGCCACACTAATAAGAAAGATATGGTTCAATGTCCTAGGTATTCTTCCAAGTTTTATTAATTAGGTGGAAAGCCTTTCCCACCGGAATAGCGCAAGGTATTTATTAACACTTCAGCCCACAAATAGAACAAATGTACAGCAAAGAAGGTAATTATTAAACACACCGATCCCTTTATCAACTTGGCAGGGACAACCCAAAAGACAGTTTCTGATTATGATCTTTTTCATGATATTTTAATTGTGCTTCTTAACCTGCTAAATTAAAAACTACAGGGCAATCTCACTTAGATCACAGACAAAGGAGATCATATCAATTTGCAACAAAATGTATGAATGCTTCTATCTGCTTTAATTACACCAAGAACTTAACAGGCAAATTCAATAGGATCACAGAAGGATGGAGAGCTAAATGTTATCTCTTAGCCAACGGCATTATCATCTTCTGTATGTTGTTACACATTACAGAGCGTGCACCTCAGTTTAATAAGAAGTTCGGGAAATAGTGATATTTAAGTAAAGGAGAATCCTCCTCCTTCAGATACTTCTGAATCAGTTGGTTATTTTGATGATCAGCAAGACTATACATCTTAGGTATGAATATAAGATGAGAAACTACGCAGAGAAATTAGCATGACAAGATTTTTGGCCTCTTCATGCCAGGATATAGATTACAAATGCTTTTTTTAACTTTTGTTTTATGACCGTAGTCATTTTTAAACCAAAACTCTGCCAGAATTCTGCTCAGTCCAACCTTCAGGTTTTCACAAATAGTCCATTTATCTTTCTCATAAAAGCCCTTACACTGGACCTTGTTGTATATCCCTGAGAATAATCACATGGCACGTTCCTGGAAGCTTTGGCTAGTAACGGTTAAGGATTTTCATCTAGATCACACTTTGGGAGCTTATCCCAGGACAATTTCCAGGGAATGAATTGACTCAAAACCCTATCCCAGTCCTGCACTGATTTTCTGTGGTGAGTCTTCATGAATTAGATATAAATTAGATATACTACATTTGGATGTGTATGAGGGATCTTCAAAAATATCATGGAGGACCAGCGTGGCATGGTGGTTAAGGTGTCTAGATTCCACACATCTGACAGCACAACCTGAGGCCTGGTCCCAGAAGCCTGAAAACATACTGTGTCTGTGTATGTGTGTGTGTGTGTGTGTTTGTGTGTGTGTGTGTGTGTGTGTGTGTGTGGCAAAAATCCCAAGAAGGGAAGGGAGGAGAAGGGATTGTGGTGTAGCGATCTCCCCCAAGGGATGATTTCTCACTTTACTCCTCAATGTTTATCTTTCTCTCTCCCCCCTTCTCTCTGGCAAGTGTATGTGCCCTAGAGTAAAAAACTAGAAGAACGACAAAAAAAATTTATGGAAAATGTGTATTATGAAAACACTATGCAGGGATTTCAAAAAAAAAATTGTGCACTTGAGACCAGCAGTTAGCATAATGGCTATGTCACTGAACTCCCATGTAGTCGACCATGGTTCGAGTCCTGAACTTGGTGGCTTAAACTCACACTGGGCATGTATGCATGTGTGCCCAAAATCCTGAGAGGAGAATGGAGGAGAAGGGATTGCGGCGTGGCCATCCCCTCTGGGGAGTGATTTCTTTCTTTCTATCTCTCTGTCTCTCTCTCTTTCTGAGGGAGCACACGCACCCTATAGCAAAAACCTCTCCAAAAAAAGAAAAAAAAAAATTGTGCACTTCAACAGACTTGTAATTTAATTCCATTTTCCCGTGAACTTTCTGAGGTCCTTTCTCACATGTATGAGTCTATTTTCTGATTCTACTACTAATCTTGGTTGATCAACTCCTACCCGACCCATGTGACTTACGAAGACCATCCTTTCTAATGCTCACTCTCTGTTAAGCTCTATTTTTTTTCTTTCTGGAAGTAATTTCTATCTCTCTCCCAAATGTTGAACTTCTTATTTCATTAATTCAGTAGAATTTGGGATTTTTTTTTTCTCTTGAAGGAATAAAAGCACATTTGTTATTATTTTTAAATCAACCCTTAAAAATTAACCAAAGCCCTTAAACACACATGTAAGTGAGACATCAACATGTAGTTACACAAGAGAACGCCATAGCCAGGCAAAGATGAATGGGGAATCACATACATCCCTGGAGATTTCTATCAGCTTTCAGTAAAACAGAGGAGAATAAAGAGAGGGAGGGCCATATGGAAGCTTAGATTCCAACAGTATTTAGAAAGCTCCAGCTTTCCCACTTAATTAGGATACATCACAACATTTATTACACATACATCTCAAATGGTTCTAAGATTTTGGTTGTTTCAAACTTTCACATTTTTGTACTCCTTTTTACCAATAGAATTAAATTCTTTAATGGTGAGGACTTGGTTTTAAAACAGTGCATTCTATATGAAAATATCCCAATAATGTGGTAGGACTGAATTTTCTTCTAGCTATTTACTAGGAGTAGTTCTAGGTTCACAATTCCTGGGGCATTACAAATAGAGTCTTTCCTGTGCCATATATGAAAACTTCCCATTTGATTAGCACTTTTTAATTGCTAGAGCATGTGTGTACTTGCCAGAGACAGAGAGACAAAGAAAAAGAAAGAGGGAGAAAGTACCCCCCAATGGGATGTCGTCATGCTGCAATCTCTTCTCCTTTCATCGCTCTATCCTGTCAGGATTTGGGTTGTATTCATAGGTGCCTGGTATATTTTTCAAGGAGCCAGGGATAGGATTCGAACCATGGTCAGCCATGTGAGATCCAGCTCCCTTAACCACTAGGCTCCAGAGCCAGCCCTGCATTGTCTTTAACACAATGTTTATTTGCGCTCAAAATGTTTTCAATTAAATGTACTACTTACTGTCTCTCCCTACTCCCAGTTGATGGCATTTGAGAATACTTGGCAGTATTCTTTTTAATAATAGCACATGTGCGTACATGAGAGAGAAAAGGAAAAAAGAGAGAATCACCTTCGACAGGGTCTCATCGCACCATGACTCCTTTTCTCCAGTCCTCCAGCTCCTCAGCATGCAGTAGGGCATCCATGTTCGTGGTCAGCCACATGGCTTCCAACCTTGCAGGGCACTCATGCTTCTGCTGTACTATAGCAGTTAAGCCTAGCAAACTTTCTGAACTGGGACTTTTAATGGAAGAACCAAAGAATGCTAACAATCCTGAAAAAGAAATAATTTCCTACGAAATGAAGCTAGCAGGTGACTTAGTGGTAAGGCGCTGGACTCATACATGGCCAACCACGGTTCAAGTGTTGAACCCAGCAGCTTGAAATTCATGCCAGGCGCATGTGTGTGCATAATCCAAATCCCAAGAGGATGGAAGAAAAGGGATTTTGGTGTGGCCATCCTCCTTGAGGGGTAATTTCTCTCTTTCTCTTTCTGTCTCTGTGTCTCTGGCGAGTACATGCACCCTATAGCTAAAATATCTCTAAAAGAAATAAAATTTACAAAAAACAACTTCCTACTCAAAGAGTTGTAATAGCATCCTACTGAAAAACACAGTGAGTTAAGTGCACTGGAGAAATAAATCTGGAAACGGACACAGTAGCCATGTGCAACATGCACACTGGGACAATTTTCAAATCACTGATGAGAACTGTGTGTTCTGCAGCTTCCTATGGAATTGTGATGCCTACTTAGCAAATCTGTGGAACTACTTTATTTTGGGGGTTGTAGTACTGTGTCCAAATCTGCCCTCAAGAATATAATTATAGGGAGCAGCAGATGGCATAATGGTTACGTCACTGGACGCTCACGTAGTTGATTGCAGTTCAAGTGTTATATCTGGTAGTTTAAAGCTCATGCCAGGTATGTGTGTGTGCATACCCAAAAGCCTGAGAGGAAAATGGAGGAGAGGGAATGGTGATGTGATCATCTCCGCTAGGGGGTGATTTCTCGCTTTCTGTTTCTCTGTCACTCTCTGTCTCTCCAGCGAGTGCACGTGCCCTATAGCAAAAAATCTCTCTCAAAAAAAAAAAAAAAAATACCATTACATATTCTTCAAGTTTAAAATTTTTGAAGTCCTCTATACCATTAAAATAAAAAGCTTTTGGATAAAAATAATTTCTCTCTTTTGGATAAATACCCTATAATAAATTTCTTCTTTGCATCTCCTAATCCTTGGTGGCTCTACAAACATAAGAATAAACTGCTCCGAACCTTACGGTTGGAGGATCATATTGGCAATACAAGTTATATCACCTTAGGATTCCAGTGAGCGCCTCATTTTGCTTTATTATCTCAATAGTCATGTCTAATTGTGGCCTTTTGGAGACTTACTACTAAACTATGGATGAGAAATCATGGCATTTCAACATGTGTTATTACCATTTCTTCATGAAGTTCTATTGATTCACTATCGAAACTATGATTACATTCACAGGGTAGGCTTTTAATTTATTGAACAGGAAAATAGTGCCCAATATGAGATCAACAGTGTTTGAACATGTTTGAACGCTATTCTAAACTTTGCATGGTTCTATCAGTACTTAACAATATAATAACAAGTAAAATTACTCACGTGTCTTTTTTTATTTTGAAGAAAGATTTTTGCAATAGGGTACTTGGGCTCACCTCAGAGACAGAGACAGAGAGACATAAGGCAAGAAATAACCCCCTGGGGGATGGCCACACTGCAATCCCTTTTCCTCCATTATCCACTCTGGATTTTGGGCAAGGATGCACAAATGCCTGGTGTGTGCTTAAGTCACCGGGCCCAGGACTTGAACTGAAGTCAGGTATGTGGAAATCCAATGACATAATCATTACGCCATCTGCTGGTCCCACTTCTGTTTTAAGAGATCAGTTTTTAAAAATACAAAGAAGAGATTATTGAATATTAAGCTTTTTTTTTTTTTCTTTAGTTTGCTATAGGACTTTGCTGAAAAGAAGAGAGAGAGAGAAAGTGAGAAATCACCCCTCAGGGGCGATGGCCATACCACAATCCCTTCTCCTCCTGTCTCTTGAGATTTGGGGCACACACGCACACAAGCCTGGTGAGTATCTCAAGCTGCCAGGTTGGGACTCAAACCATGTAGTAAAGCCGTGTGGGATCCAGTGCCTTAATGATCACATCACAGCTGGCCCTAGAATCTTAGCTATTTTGTGTTTATGTCCAATACATCCTAACTGTTTTTATAACTTAAAGAACCGTTTCAAATATAAAAATAATAGAAGCTTTTTAACAATTTATATTCACATAGGTTATAAAATGTGAAGAGCAATTACTTGGGTAACACTATTCAGGAGACAAATGCACATGTACAGTCAACTGTGCATCTGGAGAAAATCGCTTAATCTTTGGATCTCGGTTTCCCCATACAAACAAAGTAAGAGGGAATGTACCAGTCCCAGGCGGACAATGGGGTATGCTCACGGGGTTTCAAAGGTAAGTGTGCATCAAATTTTGTTTGGACTGATTTTTGTAAATCTGAACATCCTTGTGCATATAATAATCATTATAATTATTTTTTCATTAATAGCAATGATTCAGAACTGCAGTGTAAAAATATGAATTTCATTACATAAAACTTCAAAACATTTTTTAGTGATTTTAGTCATCTTGGCTAGATTCCTTAAAAATAATTACATATTTCTCAGTCTTCTTAAACTAAATCTGCTACTATTAAACACATATGTAATTTTGTGGATGACTCAGAATCAGCATAATATCCAGAACCATCAAGAGATCCAGGATTGACTGTGATGCCCTCCATGGTCCAGAGAGATAGGAAGGTGCCCAAACTCACCTGCCTTTTTTTCTTTTAAGTTTGCTATAAGGTGTGTGTGTGTGCCATAGGGAGACAGAGACAGAGAGAGAAAAGTGAGAAATCACCCCATGGAGGGGATGGGGGTAATAGTCACGCCATAATCCCTTCTCCTCTTGGGACTTTGGGCATGCAAGTACATATACCGGTGTGTTTCTCAAGTTATCAGGTCTGGGACTCAAACCAGCAGTTGTCCATGTGGGATACAGCTGCTCTAACCACCATGTCACCTGACTGGCCCATCCCACCCTTACATAGTCTCTAGTGCTATGTGTTTTAGTACTTGACCTGCATTTTATATTTTTTGTGCAGACTCTCTTACTTTCAATTGCTGTCCATGGGCTTCCCCTTAGTATGAATCTCCCTCATATTTGCTATGTATTAGAAGATAAATTAAGCTAGTTAGACTGGTACATTGAGTACAAATTGCCACGCTCTGGGGCTGGCTGAAGCTAGGAGTAGTTTGTGGCACAATGACTCTGTGGGGGGCCCTTTCTCTCTCTCACTCATGGAAGAAAGAGATATTAAAAAAAAAAAGACTTTTCTCTCAAAAAGTCAATGTCTTTAAATATACATAGCATTTATCTGATAATTTAGAATACTTATCACTTACTGTCTATAATTTCATAAATATTATTTACACCAAATGATAATAATTTCTTATTGAAGAAATACATATTTACATGTTTGTTAAAATGCACAGTACATACTTGATATGCTACAATGGTTTTTCCCACCATGATTTATGAATATGTAATTAGCCACATCATAAATATCTCCTGTGAAATTTTCAAGAAAATTCTTAAATCAAATGTGCCATGTCACTTTGGAGAATACAGTTCTTTTTGTTTTATTTTTAAATACCTAAGATAAAACTTACTGCTTAGTCACAAAGGACCGGTGAGAATGCACCCAATAAATATTTATTGATCTTATTGATGAAGGTGGCATCTTGTCAAGTGAGGCCGTAGAGATGGTCATAAAGCTACCACATTTATTTACATGTTAATTTATAAGATCTGCAAATTTGAATAATAAATTCAAAACCCGTCCTGAGGATGGTGGATTATGATAGGTTTTTCGAACTGTATACTTTCACACTACTGACATCATTCTTGTTGGGAGCAGGAGTTGGGGATGGAGGATAGCTGTCTTGTGCACTGTAGACTAACAGCTCCTCTGGCTTCTCCCACTAGCTATGCCTCCTTCCTCCTGCATTCCCCCCACAGTGTGACAATCAAGCTGTCTTTTCAACACTGCTAAATGTTCCCTGGGAGACAACATTGCTGCTGAGTAGGAACCAGTGGTTAGGGGTGATGTACAACATCTTTCCTTCCTAAATGAATTATTAATTGTTGAGAATGTTGCTATCAAAAATAGCTTGTCCTGGTCTATGTAGCATTTTCTCAGGCCTAACTACACATGGATTGAATAAAAAGAACCTCCTCTATTTGCTAAACTTGTTCCCAAGCAAAACCTCTCTTGCAGCAATACCTTTGTGGGCTTGCAAACCTCAGGGTGCCACACTTGGTGGAAGGCTCTGCTATCACTGTCTTGAAATTCTTAATCATTTTTAACAAGAAGAGCTGCATTTTCCTTTTGCACTGGGCCCTGTCAATCAGGTAGCAGTTCTGCAATTACTATCAGATCAACATTATTGGGAGCATCAGTGAAATCTATGTTTTATCAGAAGTTTTTGTGATCTTGTTCCAAAAAATTAAAAAAAAAAGATTGAAACTAAACACACACACACACACACACTAAAAATCATTGTCTATACAGGTAATTTGCATTAGCACAGTAGATAAAGATCAGGGTTTGGAATCCAACAGACTACATTTTAAATTTCACCTCTACTACCTTACTAGCTTTGGGATTTCAGGCAAGTTACTGACTTCCCTAAGTTCCATTTTTCTCCATTGTAAAATGGTGTCAGAGGCAATCCTTAATTCTAGGGTTATTCTGAAGATTAACTGAGGTAATGCACATAAAACAATGAGTAAGTACCAGGCCTGGCACGGAATAAGAGCTCCATGAATATAGCTTGATGACGATGATGACGGTGCCAAAATCTGCTCTGGATTGGAACGAGAAAATAAAATTCAAACTCAAAAGCTTCATGATACAGCTTTGAAGGCAAATTTCCAGAGTTCAAAGGGTTAGCCCCTTCCATTGAACTAATGCCCAATTTTTTCCCAGTCACTATTAACAAAAAAGTCTATATTCTACATTTTAAAACTACTCTCAAATGCTTAAAATCGGACTCTAAATTTACACACCCAAGTCCAAACACCCACAGAGAGATATTTGAACGGGGGCTGCACATGCACTTCTACTGACATCACCCTAGGTCGATAGCACAAGTATGTGTGTTAATACATTTCGTACATTAAAGATGTAAATTTTATTCTTCAAGCTGAAAGCCAGGTGATTAATTCTCATAGCATAGTGATCAATTGGTGCAGATGCTCCACCTGTATTAATGTTTGTTTTTGTACACATTAGTAGCAGGAGTACACCAATAACACAGGTGTCTGACACGGAGCTGTGCAACATTCCCTTTAGCCGGCAAACATTGAGATCAGTAGTTAGGTTGCACGTAGCACTGCCAATTTTTTCAATTAGACCCATTATTGATTTGATGAAAAAGCAAATTAAACATACCATGGTGGTATGTAAATCGGTTAGAGAGAGCATAAGGTTCTGGTACAAAGCTTCAAAGGCATGAGCTCTATGGCTTTCATCAGCTGTAACTCATAGGGGTTCCTGGCAATTACTGCTATAAATGGGGTTCCTTGAGCTACATGGACTGGCTGGCTAAATAGTCCCCTGGGAAGGCCGGGGCTGTATTTTAAAAATTCACAACAGTCTGTGCAGAAATGGAAATAATGCTGGAAATCTACGAACTTCGAGTAGATGTGAGGAAAAGAAAAGATGCAGAAACAGCACGAAATTGTTTTCATATCGTGTCTTTTGCTTGCTCAAATGTATGGCACGTCGAGTATATCAGATGGTCATACACATGTGACATGTTACTTATGTTGATTCAAAAAGTTATCCTGACCACGCTTTCAAGCTACTGCCTGTTCCTACTGCGTAAATTTGAAACCTCATGGCCTTGTCTATCACCAGGGTCTAATTCGACGTGTATATTATTATTTCTTAAAATCTGAAAGAACGTTCTCCATTACTCAGTGAATGATGTTCTTCAGTTCTGCTAATAAACGGGGTAGAGGTACTGAAAATGGATCTGTTTAACCTATCTTGCAGGTTTCACTGAAAGAAGGAAGCTGGGTCGACCCATAGCATGGTGGTTAAGGCAGCTGGATCTCACATGGCCAGTGGTGTGGTTCGAGTCCCAGATCTAGCATCTTGAGAAACATGCTAGGTGCATTTGCATGTGTATTCAAAATCTCATAAAATGGAGAAGGAGAGGAGAGGAGATTGCAGTATGACCATGCCCCACAGGTTTTTTTTTTTTTTTTTTCTTGCTTTCACACTCTCTCTCTTCCTGCAGCAAGCATGTGCACCCTCTGGGAAATAAAATATAAAATAAAACAAACAAATAAATAAATAGAGGAGGAGGAGGTGGAAGTTAATACTTCAACTTTCTGCTTTATACTTCCCTATAAACTTATTTTCACTGTATTGCTATATAGTATCCAAATCTGGCTGAGATGTCATGAGATGTCCCCTTCTTCAAGGAACTCACCCTTATTCTAAAAGCGTTTCTACCCTGGTGCACCGATAGCGTCCTTTGCCACACTATCGATGCACTTACAACACTTGTAACAGCCTCTGTGCTTGTGTGTATCCACCGACAGACTCTCAGCTGTATGGAAGTATGAGCACATCTGTATAATTTACTTCTGTTCTGCTACTTAGCAGAGTGATTAGCATAAAAGTCTCCAATACGTTTAAAGCCAATAAGTAAATAATGTAGTAAAAGTGTTAAATGTGTCATATTTAAGTCAGAGTTCTTATTAAGTAATATTCCAAGGAATGTGTTTTTCTCACTGCAACTAAAGAACTTAGTGGGCCAAAGGCGTAACAGTGCCAAATGTTAAGATTTAAATTTTAACTATATAGAATATGACAGATCTGTCAAGACAAACTGGAATCCCTCAATGACTATTTGAAGCACCACCAAAATCAGTAGCAGGTGCACCAAGGTCATATAAATATATTCTGCACATCCTTTTTTTAACATTTTTTTTTTTCTGGAGAGGTTTTTGCTATAGGGTGCGTACACTCGCCAGAAAGACAGAGACAGAAAGACAGAAAGCGAAAAATCACTCCCCTCCAGGGGGGACGGCCACGCCGCAATTCCTTCTCCTCCATTCTCCTCTTGGGATCTTGGGCATGTATGCACACGTGCTCTGCTTGAGTTTAAGCCACCAGGTCTGGGATTCGAACCACAGTCGACTACATGGGAGTCCAGCAACATAGCCATTACGCCAACTGCTGGTCCCCTGCACATCCTTTTTAGCAACTTATACCAGAGAAGGCAAACAACTTTTGCAGAGCAAAAAGAGAGAGAACAAAGGGATATGACTAACTAGTGAGACTAAAGTGAAAAGGAAATATCAAAGAAGGAGATGTTGCAAGTGTTAAATACCATCAGATCAGCGATGGAAAAGAGCGTTTTCATACCAGAACTCAAAAAAAGAGAAAAGGGGATAGACAAGGGAAAAATTATTAGGAAAGGAAGGCAAAGTCTGAATACTGATTGCATTGAAATAATCAAATAGAGCCAAGAGATTGGGGAGGGTCGTCCATTTGTGACAGGCCAATTTCTGCAAATGAATAAATAAATAAATAAGGAAACGTCAAAATTTATTTGTAGATATTAAGGTGGCAAGTGAGCTTAATTAGGGAATAGACAGTCAGATCCGATTTTCCATCGAGTTCCACTCTTTATCCTTCGAGTTATAGCACGTTATGTGTCTGAGGATTTCACTCTGTGCCAACAATGAACACATCCTTTCTTCCCCAGCCATATTGAGGCACTGCAAATACACACCTCTTCACAGAGAATGGTTGGGGTCAAAAGAATACATTGCCCAGAGAGAGAAGCTCTCAAAAGTGAAACTTAGAAAAATAAAGTTTGTGTTCACTTTGTTCCCTTGAGGGAAACTATTCAATTGAGATAGATGAGGGTGGTATAAATCATCTGCAGGGTCCTTGGTTGTTTTTGTTTGTCTTTAGTTTTACATTTGTAAGTTCACTTGTTTTATATATAGATAGAAAATATGGAAGATATTGGAGCTGGCACTGCCAGCAGTTTCTGATGGGAGAGAGCATATGTTTTCTGTCATGTTGGCATCTGACTGCAACAGCCATGCGGAAGTCAGTGCAAGTCCTTACATCAAAGTTTGCTTGCCATTGTGGGGACGTTGTTGAAGTTGAAAAAAGCAATGTCCATTTGAAGCTTGTCTGTGAACTTTGCATGAACCGCTAGGAATAATGTAGTGTGATGACAAGCCAGTTATACCTTCCACTAAATTTGCTGTCTGGAATGAACTGAAATAGTGTTTGGTTTGTGTAATTACGTCCATCTATCTTTATATTCCAGCGGCATATCGCAAATTGAAAATACTAAAAATTGACTGTTGGTTCTGATATTTAATGATTGCCAAAGACAAGACGATGATTTATTGGTTACTTACCGATGTGACACATTTGCATCTTATTAGACGGAGATTACTATTCCTTAAAATGCGGACGAGGCCTGATCATGTCTGATGGATTGATTTGATTTGCAAATGTAATCAAACTAATAAGAGGGAAAAAATGAGCAATAATGCCTTGTTTTTCAACTGGCAATCACTCCGCTGCCAACAAGGCTGATATCCCTGACTAAGCAGCCTTTACACAGTCTTCCTGTCGCCTCAAATAAACAAAGGGATGCTAAGAGCTTGATAAGAGGATAACAAGCCAAGTATGGATGCAACATGGAGCCCACACCCCTGAACTGTACACTTGCAGGAGAGAACAAAAGTTAAAGGCAGGAGATGCACATGACCTTAACAAGCTTGTGAAAAACTACAGCTGCAACAGCGCTGTATCATCCTATGAAATTATGGTAAATAAAGAACCTTTTCTTAAAGTAAAAATATCGCCATCCCCCTACTGCAGTAAATGCATCTCTCTTTAGAGGATTCTATTTAAAATCCAAATGGTTTCAGAACCACCAGGTGAGAGGTCTTCAACAAGTTTATGGATGTCACAGATTATGATAAAAACTGTGTATGAACTAAAATTTTTATGGCACCAAAATAAACTCATACTTTAATTCCATTTTTTTCCACAAGATTTTTGAAATGCCCTCCTAATGTATGTGGTTTGAAAACAGCATAAAAACCCTTTCAGCCACAAGCTAGTCCTCAGTGAAGTCTGCAGACCATCACAGATATTTAGCACACAGGAGTGGAGACCTGCAGAGTAGTAAACTCTGAAGCAAAAGCCAGGAGGCAAGGTGGACATCTGACTTAGCTCGCTCTCAAAATATTTCTTTAGGACTCTTGAGTAAGAGAGATAGAAAAATGAAAGTCATCATCTAGCATGAGATGAAAAACAACAATCTTGGAATATTGACTAAAATTCAAGGGGTATTTTGGTTATATTTACACAAAGTATCAGAGTCATAAAAGAATGACAGGGACAGTCTCCCAAGAATACCAACTGTAGTTTGTGAGCTATTACACAGACTTTCAACACAGACTTGTTTAGCGCATGCAGGAATAGGTAGTAGCATGCTTCAGACATATATCACACATGGGATTTTTATTGGAGAACTGAATATTGCAAAATGTTTAGGAAAATACCAAGCTGAATTTATAAAGCATATATCATATTCGGATATTTCAAATAGTATCCTAGTTGTTATTTCGAAGAAAACAGGACAACCCATTCATTCTCAGCCTATCTAAAATTTACTCAACTGTACCAAGATAGGATGGTAAGATTCTAATTTAATAAATAGTTTTATTCTAACTAGATGAAATTGACTTGGATGTTTCAGTTCAAGTTTTCATGCAAACGCAGACATATTAAAATCCTCATTGAGGGCCAGCAGGTGGCATGGCAGTGAAGGTGCTGGATTCCCACGTTGCCGACTGAGGTCTTAGTCCTGGACCAGAGGCTTGGAAATCATGCCAGGCACATGGTCATGTGTGCACACAATCCTGAGAGGAGAATGGAGGAACATGCACTATGGCATGGCCATCCACCCTGAGGGATGATTTCTCACTTTCCCTCTCTCTGTCTCTGTCTCTCTCTCTCTCTCACTGGTAAGCACATGCACCCTATTTTATTATACTTTATTATTGTATGATATTTTTAGCAAAATCTAAAAATATCATACAATAATAAAGTATAATAAAATAAAATGTCCTCATTGAGTGCAATAGGTCCAGTAATTGATCAGGGCAATTAAAATCTCTAAAGATAGCTAGAAGAGAGGATTTTGAACATTTGTTCCCAACACAAAATAAAAATGGATGCTTGTGATGATAGACACACTAATCACCCCAGTTCAGTCATTACACATTGTATTCATGCATCGAAAAATCACACTGCACTCCATAAATGCTTACAGTCACCTTGTGTCGATTAAAAAAAAAATCATGGCTTATTCACAAGCTAATTTTAACCAAATGTATATATTAATCTGCCAGAAACATTTTTTTCAAACATAGCATCAGTGCTTACATGGTAAGCATGTCCAAAGGTGCTTATTTTTTTGAGAAGGTTATTATTTATTTATTTATTTATTTTTGCTATAGGGTGCATGCGCTCGCCAGAGAGACAGAGAGAAACATGGAGACAGAAAGTGAGAAATCACCTCCGAGGGGGGGGGGGGAGCGGGGGGGGCGGGGATGGCCACACTGTAATCCCTTCTCTTCCATTCTCCTCCCGGGATCCTGGGCATGCACGCCCATGCGCCTGGCGTGAGTTTAAGCCACCGGGTCCAGGACTCGAACCGCGGTCAACTACATGGGAGTTCAGTGACATAGTCATTACGCTAACTGCTGGTCCCAAGGTACTTTATACTTAAGGCACATCTTACGAATTCATGTTATTTTATCCTTTTGTTGTCTATACACTACCTAGTATCCATCAAGACTTCTGGTGGTTCCTCCATCACCCAAACTCTTGGCCACTTTGTGATATTGGCCATATTTCCCAATTTCACATGTCTATCAGAGCTATTTCTCTACTTCATCCACCTGCATGAAATAGAAGGCACCATATTTACAGATAAACAAGCCTTCGTAAAGGGGTTTGATCTGTTATACATAGATAGTATATTCTGGCTATATCAGAGAATAGCATGGGTTTATTGTTTACAATGAGTGAGATGCACTATTTAAAGTATACCAAATTAACTTCATTATAACATGGTCCCTGCTATCAGTTTATCTTCAAGAAATTCAGGGCCAGTAAGTGGCATGATAGTTAAGGTGCTGGAGTCCCATGTGACCAATCACGGTTGGAATCCTGGACCCGACGACTTTAAAATCATATCAGGTAAGTGTGCATGCATGCCCAAAACCTAAGAGGAAAATGGAGAAGATGGAATGTGGTGTGGCCATCCCCCTCAGGGGTGATTTCTTACTTTATCTCTATCTCTGTCTCTCTCTGGTGAGCCCATGCACCCGTGGCAAAAACCTAAAAAACAAACAAAACACAACAAGAAAAAGAAATAGAATGTATTGTCTCTATAAACATTTGTATATAATATGTGGTACAATATAGAATAAAGACAATAATTAACTAATTTATAATGCCATGTGTAAGGATGTGTACTCTTTCTGAAACATTGCTAGTGACAATGATACCTATCAATAATGACAAATGGAGTTAAAAGATCTGAGTTTCAGTCTCAACTCTGTCTGAGTAGCTAGTGACTTTGTGCAGGTCATTCAACTTTTCTGGCTTAAGTATCTTTACATACAAGGGAATGTGCAAGTAAAGACATTTGACATTTGTTGACCATTACAATTACATGTGGGGGCTGGATGGTGGCACAGCAGTAAAACAAGACTCTTGGGGAGGCTGACTCCCCATAGGAAGGTTCCATATTTATGATCAGAGACACCCCCCCCCCCGAACACCCTGGCATACAAATGTCTGTGAGCTGGAGCTAGCTGAATTGGGGGCGGGGGGGTTGGATCACAACAACAGGACCTTGTTGGGAGGTGATGTCTCTGTTTCTTTCTCACTCATGAGAGAGAAAAAAGAAAAGAAAAAGAGGAGAAAGGAAAAGAGAAAGAGAGAGAAGAAGGGGAAGAGAGAAAGACAATGAAAGGAAAAAAGAAACCTTAAAAAACTAGATTCCAATGATTGCACCGGGCACATTAACTACAATAGTTCACCAAATAGTTCTAGTAACCCTTTCAGTAGGTGTTATCATCCCCTTTTATAAATGAGCAAACTGAGTTGACGGCATTCAGCAATACCAGAATTTGAACCAAAGTCTCTAACTCCAAAGACAGCACACGGTATGCTATAGTACAGTACCTCCTCATAAAATGCAAAGTTCTAACAGATGATCTCTAGGGTCCATTCCATGTCTATTATCCTAGAATTGATTTTTGAGGGAAGGGATCTCACTTAGACACTATTCCATATATTCCAAAAGGGTATGACAGAGCTTCTTCTAGACATGCTTCTGAATAAGCAAGAATATTTTTTACAACTTGGGGGAAATCTGTCATAAAGTACTTAATTTCAGAATAACAGGAAATCACAGAAATAAATCTAAAAACATCTGAAGTAATTAAAGCATGTTTTTCCACCAAAGGTTAATCTGAGAGACATTAAGGTTGAAACTACCTTTGGGAATATATTCCTTGGTGAGGTGTACAAAGCTATGCAGAAGACACCTCCCACTAGAATCAGTCATAGCACAAACAAATCACAAGAATGAGAGCAGCTTGACTTTTCTGAAGTGCTGACATGTCAGAGGAGCTAGTCTTTCCATGAATCCCCAGCTGCTTCTTCCCCCTCTCTCCCTCTGCAGCCCAGGCCACCATGTGCCCAGACTCAAACGTGCTGACTGGTGGAGGGGGGCCAGGCACTCAGGTAATTAATCCTTTCCTAATGTAGGTTAAGCAGGTGTGAAGGCTTCCTTATGCAGCGGGGAGGGAGCTGCTCTTTGGAGACACCCCTGGAGTTCTGGTGTTTAATTGGACTCAGATGATTCCCTGGAACTGGACAGGCTGTGTTGCTGACCTAGACATGTGGTTATCAACTTGCTTAATCTCAGTCCACTTAAAGAAACTGGTCCTTTCCCCTTCTTTTTTCTTCTTTTTTTAAAAAAATTAAAATTATGTATTTCTTCCATGAGAAAGAGAGACTGACAGAGAGAAAGCCACCCCCCCCCCCCCCAGGTCCTTATACCACAAATCACACTGAGTCTCAGCCAACTTGGATCACAGGCATGCCTGTACATAAGATTATGTGTTAGGGGAAGTCTCAGTACTTGAACTCTGGACACCTCCTAAGTGGGCCCAACTACATTACCACTATGCCATCAACTGGCCCCTCTTCCCTCTTCATAGTTTTAGAAATATTAACAATTTGCAGTTAGGACTTAATATCTGCTCTGGCAATGGAGATACAATTTCCTAATTTGAAGCAAGGTTATATGACTAATGAAGACTGGTGAAATTTTGAGATGAAGTAAACTGAATTGACCATAGCTCTCAGATCATCAGAGGGTAGGATTTAGCCACTATGTTTGTCCCTGTAATTAAATTCCAATACACTAACACTTTTAAATTCATATAAAGATAGTACAGAAGTGCTTTATAAAGAGAGTCAAGTGGACAACAAAAGCCAAAGCCAACTTTTAGAGTGTCTATGAGGGAATTTCAAAAAGTCGATGTAACAATGGAAGTAGAGTACGTTAATTTTGGTGCAAAAAATGTTTTGAAATCTGTGCATACTTTCTTTTCATAATATGCATTTTCCATTCATGCATTTTCACAGTATGCATTTTCTCTTTAAAAAGCTCTCATATGGGACCAGCAGATGGTATAGCGATTACATCACTGGACTCCCACGTGGTCAACCACGGTTCGAGACCTGGACCCAGTGGTTTGAAACTCATACTGGGTGTGTGTGCGCATACGTGCTCAAGATCCCGGGAGGAAAATGGGTGAGAAGGGATTATGGCATGGCCATCCAGCCTGGAGGGTGATTGCTCACTTTCCCTCTCACTGGCTCACTTCCCTCTCACCTCTCTCAGGTGAGCACACATGCCCTATGGCAAAAACTGCCACCAAAAAAAAATCCTCATATAATTTGTACATCATTCCTGACTCTTGCGAGAGGAAAACACTGGCAAAAATAAATAAAAAGCTGTGGGTAATATCAGAAAAAAAAAAAAAAAACAAAAAAACATTGTGTTTATTCTGGGGAAATTTTTATTTTCTTTTTAGAAATATCAACGTGTTAGCTCAACCAGTAACATAGTGGTTAAGGCAACTGACTGGAACCCACATGACTAGGCAGTTTGATTCCTGGATCTGGTGGCTTGGAAAACACACTGGGCAAATGTGCATTCATGCCCAAAATCTTGAAAGGAGAAGAATAGAGGAGAGGGAATTACTAAGTGGTCACCTTCCCCAGGGGTTAGAAGGGGATGGAGGGTGCTTTCTCATGTTTTGTCTTTCTGTGTCTCTCGGTCTCTCTCCATCTCTCTCCAGTGAGTACATATACTCTATAGCAAATTAAAAAAAAACAAACAAGGTGTTTATAGACAAATGAAGGTGTTATATCTGTTTACCATACAACATAAAATTTTGCCAATTCAAATGGCTTTGACAGCTTATTGCATTCTTTTATACAGTGCAACAGTATATTAGATCTCCATATCAAAAAACATTCCCTGAAATTCCTCACACCTTGAATTCCTCCCCAAGAGGCCTTAGAGAGTTCAACTCCCCTGCCTCTT
>JAKSZU010000007.1:141089619-141414619 GCA_026018925.1 Tupaia tana | reverse complement strand
GAAATGTAACATTGTTTTCAAAACTATTGGACAATCCTTCTCTATTTTAGTTGACTCACAGTTCGGATTTTAATATTTTCAAAATGCAGGTCCAATCAGGTTACTATCAGTTAAAATTTTTATATAGCATTTCTTTTCGTTAGCATGAAATTCTTGATTTTCCACGATGGTGCCCTCACCAGTGCCTCCAGCCTCACGTCACATCTTATTCCGGTGCTGTTCCTTCTGTGTTTCCCTGTGGCTCTGGAAAAGCACTATTGCAGCCCACATCACTCAGTTTTAATTGACAAGTCATCATTCTTTCCCTTTTTAAAAAGTGTATGTATGTATTCCCTTCAAGAAAGAGAAAGAGAGAAAGAGACCCTTGGTAGGGACTTCATGCTTGATGCCTTCCCCTAGTGCTCCAGCCAGCCAGGATGATAGGCTCACCTTGAGCATCAAGGTAGACCAAGGACTCAAACCTGCATGGTGTGAAACATGTTCCAGCAGAGCCTCCACTGCCTGTGGCCCTATGATTCATCTTTCTGAATCATTCACCACACTATGAGGGTTTTTTTTTTTTCTTAACATTTATTTAGTGCTTTATCTACTTATGTGTTGTGATTTTTGGGCTGCCAGTCCAGGACCTGAGCCACAGTTGGTCATGTAGGAATCTAGCACCTCAACCTATGAGGGTTTTAAAAGTGGAATCCATGCTATATTCACATGCCTATCTTTAATGTGCTAGTGCCTGACAGAGAACTCATTAAACATTTATTCATGAAAGGAAGTAAATGAAAGAGCGAAGGAGGAAGGAAGAAACTGATTCAATATTAAGTGGTAGAGCTAACATGTTTGATGATACGGTTGAAAGTCTTTCACAACCGCTCACTTCTATCCCAGTTTACCTATAATTTTCAATCAAATTCATGCCCAGTGAATCCGAACAGAGTTGGAGCAACCAATCTTAGCAACAAATCATTTAAGGACTCTTCCAACTCTTCACATGAGCAGTTAAACAGTGATTGACTTGTTTCATTAACATTTGTGATCAGGGATGTCTAGGGTACACTATCAATCAAACACCTTGAATTTATTGATTTAAAGATGTGTCATACATTTTCTTTCTTATTCACTCTCCTTCACTTTAACCTTTCACGTTGCAAATGGGTAGACCAAATTTAAAGACAGGGAAAACATCTCACAGTTATGTTAATTTGTTATGAAATGCAGGTCGGTAATCTGGAACAAGTGACAGAGAACCAGGGAGAAATAGATGATACAAAGAAAAACATAAAGAAGCTACAAGTAAAAAAAAAATCACTTATACTAAATATATTATAGGTGTAAGTAACATAATGTGGATCAAAGTTTTTGACTCTGGAGTTTGCTTATCTATAAAGTGGAGCTGATAAGAATAAAACCTCCCCATAAGAATCACATGGACCTCAAATAAAAGTTTATGAAAGTAGTTTGAAGCAATAAAGAACAATATAAATGTTATTTTATTTATTTATTTATTTTATTTATTTATTTATTTATTTATTTTAGAGAGAGATTTTTCTCTTTAGGGCACGTGTGCTCACTAGAGACAGAAAGCATGAAATCACCCCCCAGGAGGGATGGGCATGCCACAATCCGTTCCCCTCTATTCTCCTTTCAGGATTTTAAGCACGTACACACACACGCCTGGCATGAATTTTATAAAAGCCGCTGGCTCCAGGACTCAAACCACGGTTGACTACGTGGCAGTTCAGTGACATAATCATTATGACATCTGCTGGTCTCAGTGTTAGTTATATTTATATTTGAAGATTAATCCCATTAAAAAAGATAAAGCTGAATAATTCAGGTCTGGAATTAATAAAGCAACAAGCCAAGGAGATTATCACAAATACATGCACACACATACGTACACAGATTTATGCCAACATAGATACACAAATCAGAGTAGATACCTTGTCATGTGCACCTTGTAAATTTCCCGCCATACTAGAGAGGCGCTAATATATATATGCAATCATCACTATAAAATTGAGTCTGCTTTGATCAGAGAAATACAATGGCGTGGCTAAGTGATGTTTCTTCACAAGCAAAAATAGAGCTGGAAGAAAGATATGTGAACACAGCAGATTGAGTATGATGACAAAGGTGTGGTGGGGCACAAACAATAGTGCTGACTGGTATGGGCAGGAGTCTGTGAGTGTCTTTAGTGAGCTAGGGGTTGTCTTTTGAACTGGATGCCTGCCTAGTAAGTAAGCTCAGTTGCTTCTCCTTGGTCTACATATCTAGAAAGAATAGCTGCAGAAAATGAAGAGTCTTTGGGTGACACTTTAAATTATTTTTTCACAATCTATAACTTCTTTTTTTTTTAATTTTTGCCAGAGGACATGCGTGCTTGCTGGACAGAGAGATAAGAAAAGCCAAAAAGCATTCTCGAGGGGGAGTTGTCATGACGCCATCTCTTTTCCTCCATTTCTCCCTTCTTTTGGAATTTTGGGCACATGCACACAGGTGCCCAGAGTATTTTCAAGCCTCTGGGTATAGGACTGGAACTTAACCTGTTAGTCCTGTTGGGTCCTGCTGCCTTCACCACCACACCATGGGCTGGTCCCACACCCTATTTCTCAACTTACTGGTTCCTACTTCTATGTCAGTTTTGACTTCAGAAACTTTATTAAAGTGGTACACTGTCAGTTGTTTCAAATTTGACCAAGTAGAATAGATAAGATTATTTAAACTCTAATGGTCCTGCTCACTAAGACAGAATAATGAGAACATCCACACAGTGATCCTTCTGGGTAAATAAGTGCAACTCCCCTCCATTAAAATTGGTATTTGTTCTAAATATTCTTAAAACTATTTTTCACAAATACCAACTTTTTGAATCATTGGGTTTTTTATTGCAATACATTAACAGTACCTTGGTAATAAAAACAAATACTGCATACTTAACATACATAATGCTTTATACTTTGCAAAATATACATACATATAATTTGCATGTGTTTTGTTCCCTCATATATGTTTCACAATAGAAATAACTAATGGTTAGACCAACTAAGTAACCTACAAAGAAAAGGACTCACAAGAAATCAGGGAGTGGTACACCAATAGTGAAAATGGACCACACGGGAAGGCCCCACGATTATGTCCCAGTATCTCTTTCCACACAGGCATGGATGAGAATCCCTGAGAGCCTGACAGGTGGGAACTGAGGGATGAAATCTGGTAGGAGGACCTGTTGGAGCACTTGTCTCTCTTTCTTTCTCTTCTTCTGTTTTTCTCTCTCTCAAGAATGAAATAAATATTGGGTTGCTGGAAAAGTCACAATGTATTTTTGCATAGAAAACATTTAAAAAAATACATCGTGACTTTTCTGAAAACCCAATAAAATAAATTTTTTTTAAAAAATTACTCATCTAAAGCTTAGGCTTTCTGATTTGACTTTCAGAATCATTCTACTTTGATAAACCACAACTCTAGGTACACAGGTGTGTGATTACCAGGTACATTGAAAATAACCTCCAAATATTTCACAATTGCATATTCTTATAAATAATTCTTTAAAATGGTCAGGTCCTTGAATCTTAAATTCAGCTTTTCTCTATTTAACTAAAAAGTTCAACTCCTTTGCACAGCAGAAATCATTAAGTTACACACAAAAGAAAAATGAACACTAAGAAAAAAGGTTTCAATCACAGTAATCCATTCATGGCAGAAAAGAAATTGCAATTGTTATAAGTTTAGTTGTGGGATGGAGTAGAGGGTGAAACCTCAGAACCAGTTAACAGATTTAGGCGATACATATTTGTAATCAACTAATCAATATCGATGTATCAAGTGCTAATGATAGAAAATATATTATTAGGTGCTACTCACCTATGGTATGACAGACTTAGTCAGCTATACCTTTCTTCCCATACATCAAATTATAATCACATGGGACCAGCAGGTGGTGTAGTGGTTAAAGCACTGGACTCCCACATGGCTAACTATGGTTTGAGTCCAGGACCTGGTGCCTTAATGTCATGCTGGGCCTGTGTGCCTGTGTGCCTGAAATCCTAGGAGAAAAATGGAGGAGAATGGGTTGTCGCCTGGCTGTCCTTTCTGAGTGATGATTTCTAACTTTCCCTCCCACTGTCTCTCTCTGGTGATCACACATGTCCTATGGCAAACAAACAAACAAAAACTTAAAAAAATTATAATTCTATATATATATACATACATATATATATATATACATATATATATAATTATAAAATGGATGGAAGCATAGTATGTGTTACAAAAGGGGAAACATAATCTTAGTGTAATCTGCCACTTTGTGTGTATGTTTTTACATGGATCCTAATTATTTCACAGTACTACCAGTTTAAGATGAGTATTTAACCCACCAAAATGCAATAATAGGTATTTATTGGAGGGATAATGTAATCTTAAAAATTGGTCTCTATATAAAAATCATTAGAACAGTAAGTTTATCTTCAAATAGTATTGCTAGCAGTAAACATTCAAATATTCTTGGGTATTCTTTCCTGAAACTTACACTCTATTGTAGAAACAGTTGACCGTTCTTGGCAGATTTCTGTCGTTGCTAGAAAAGTCTAAATATTTCTGCTGAAAAAACTGTAAAAATCAAAGTCCATGAGCAATTTTTGATACATTCCTAACTCAACATTTTTACAAAAAAAGGTCTCATGGTAAATGGACACTATTCATGTTTTTAGCTTTGATTTCTCTTTCTTAGTTAAGGAGATATAATTAAAGGTTGCTTTATCACATCACCTACCTAGTGTGGTTTACTGTTAGAGCTTAATATCTCTTACCTCTATATGATGTGAAGAAAAATAATAAGACTTTTCCTGTTTGATTTAATTATAAGAGACATCATTTTAAAAATGTGACTAGGAGGGGCGAGCCAGTGGAATAGTGGTTAGGGTGGTTTGATCCCACATGGCTGACTACATGATCTGAGCTTCGGACTGACAGCTTGAAAAACATGCTGGGCGCGTGTGTGTGCATGGCCAGAATCCAAGGAGGAAAAGGAAGGAGAAGGAACTGCAGCATGGTCCTCATCCCCACTGCAGTGGAGATGATTTCCCACTCCCCCCTTTCTCTTTCTGTTTCTCTACAGTGAATGTAAATGCTGTATAATAAACAGAAAAAAAAAAAAAAAAGTGACTATGAGGCCACCAAACATGAGCAAAGTACTCCTTTAATAAGCAATTGTTTCATTGGTCATGTTAAAAATAAGCAAGCTGACCATAAAATATTTGCCATAAAATAATTTTCTAAATATTGTCTATATTCATTTACTTAATTGTTCAAATACCTTTCTGTTCTTTCAAAGTAAGCTGTCTGGCAAGATCCATAAATATATTTAAGCCACTTATATAGGTCAGCTAATATGGGTTATGCTTTTTTAAGCACCATCTGACTAAGCACATTCTGTATTTTGCTAACAAAGTTACAGTACATAATATTATTTTAATCAACCGCAAAGAACAATAAGAGATCTGACTGTTGGGCTGATAATCGTCTTATCACACCCTGTGAAACCTAGCTCTAATATTGGACGGCGCCTCCATTACTGGGCAGCCCATTCTAAAAAAGGCCAACAATGGAGAGAGAATGAAGTGGAGTGTGCAGTACCTCCGTATCTACATAAAAGAGATTAGAGGCGACAGCGTTCCATTTTACAGCTCAATCATATTGTGTTAGCATGCGCTTATCCGAGCGCGGACGAAATTGAAAGAGAAATAAAAAAGAGTCAGGCAGATAGGAACCAGAAAAGCGAGGCATGAGCAATTTCCAAGGATATAAAAGGATGCTAATGGCGGGGCCCTGTCATTCTTAAAAAGGGCTATTAGGGCACCATCATCTGTTCTTGTGCCCTTATGCTCCTCCAACTAAAGTCAAGCATTTTCTAAAGCCCTTGTGATCTTTTTTCTCCCATAGATAAAGTATGGTCATGTTTCATAACAACACACTTTCCCATTTATATGATGTATTAATGTAAGCCAACTAATTCTATTTACTGATATATATATATATAAAAAACCACTCCATATGTATTTTTCTTCAACATTTTCTTTTGTTGAATTCTTTCTTTTTTGACGTGGCCAAAGCAAGAGTACCAAAGTGCATTTGCAGCAGTGCAGAAGTCTACTGATCCTATCTTAGATGCTAAACTTAATTTAAAATGCGTGTGTGGTCGGACAAACTGAGGACAATGTACAGATAACAAAAGGCCTGCATTTGAGCGTGCTTCACCAAAAGATTTCACTTTAATTTTAACAGAAGCTTACAAAAACAGAGTTTGGGAGTTAAGGATAGGACAGATGAAATTTCAGCTTGGATTTGATTTGACTTTTGGCTCTCAACGCCAGCTCTCAGGATTGGTTCGTGTTTATCAAGAATGTAAGTTCGCTTTTATGGAAGCACAAATGTGACTTTGGTCTCTGTGTTCTCTGCCTCTACCTCCGGACCCCTCCACCCTCCTTGAACCTAAGAAGAGACTTTGATATGGAATCTCTCTCTCCTTCTACCTCAAAATGCTCTATGGCATACAGATTGTTAAAAAAAAAAAATTAAAAAGAATTCCAGTTAATTCCTGTTTTGCTAACCTCTTTCTGTAAAACCCAGATACTCCTTGCAATCATTTCAAACCCCCTCGGGGTATCACAAACATCAGAGCTGTGAATCATCACTCCACAGTGACCTCCCCTGGCATTTGCTATGGCAAGAGAATAACGTCAGTCTTCACCAAGTCTAAGCCTCTGCTTACGACTGAACACATAATCGTCGAGCAATTGTTTCCACCACTGGAAATGGTGTTACTCATAGTTATTTAAAGTTACCATCCTCACAAAAGCCACCAGAGCCCCTTTACCGTGACAAGTTCCTTTGTAAGCTGACATTTCGACTTAGATGTACTACTGGACCTACAAATTTATCACTGACTTTCCCAACCAGAGGGCTTGAAAGGAGTTACTGACTCTTAATGGCCTTTATGATGATATGTCTGTGTGATATCAAAATATTCGCTTAACAAATCCCTTAATTCAGGGAGAAGGTAGACAGAGTTCTCTGAAATAGTGGGTGGTTTGGAAAAATAGTGACATAGCCTTTTGGTGGTTGTTATTCACAACACTAACATCATTACTATTTTCAAATAGTTCTTTCAAATGCAGTCACCTGGGAGACTGAACTATCCCGATTCTACTACTGGAAGCAATACTGAATATATGTTTTTTGCTTTTGTTTTTTTTTTTTTTTTTTTTTGGAGAGCTTTTTTTTTGCTATAGGGTGCGTGCACTCGCCAGACAGACAGAGAGAGACAGAGAGACAGAAAGCGAGAAATCACCCCCAGGGAGGATGGCCATGCTGCAATCCCTTCTCCTCCATTCTCCTCTCCGGATCTTGGGCACGCACGCACACGCGCCTGGCATGAGTTTAAGCCACCGTGTCCGGGACGCGAACCACGGCCGACTACGTGGGAGTCTAGCGACATAGCCATTATGCTAACTGCTGGTCCCCTGAATATATGTTTTGAAGGCACTGGATGCATTTATGAATTTGTGCAAGTGTTTTCTCCTCTCTGCCACAAACCCCACTATCTTTGAATTGAAGATAATAATACTCAATTCCTCTGTGAGAATAATAGTTCTCCACTCAGGGGGGAAGAGGTAGGCTGGTGTGATTTTTGCCTCCCTGAAGGTATCTGGCAATGTCTGAAGAGATTTTTGTTTGTCATAACTTTGTATATCGAATGTTGGCAATCATCCTGCCATGAATAGAACAATCCCCCCAAATAGAGAATTATCTAGTCCCTAGTATTAACATTGCAAAGGCTGTGAAACCCTCCGTTAAAATAATATTCTTAATGTCTGTATGCATATACACCTATATATAATAATTAATCTATAACATAATTGATATGTGTCAGTTGTTTAAAAAAAGCACCTGTGAACACTTCAGCAAATGTTTGGTCTCTTTCCGCTCTACAGCCCTTTGACAAAACTTTCCTTCAAATACAATACTACTTTCTTTCAAATAACTTTTCCTGTGCTGTACTGTAGAAGCAAATTCTCACCGTTTCCACTGCCATAATTACAGATGTCTTAACGTCTTTTAGAATATCTTTTTTTTTCTTGTAAGAGTCATATAGATGTCATTACAATCTAAATGCAGTATCAGCAATCCATACCATCAAATTCTCATCCTTCTTTGAAAGGTAGTAATCCTTCCATAGGTATCTTCTAAAGAATACACTCGGGTTCACCTATTTAACTAGTTTTGACTTAATTTGGGGTGCTTTATTAGCAAACAGTGTAAGACAAAGTAGCTAGTATAATACAGAGTGATGTTTAAATTAGTTTACAATTTGCTTGGCCTCATCTAGAACTGCACCGAACAAAGCCATTCAGAAATGTCAGCTGTGTTCCTAACCACTGTAACAAATTGTCGTCTGAACGCTGCACACCTAATGACTTCAAATTAGCTTCAGTGCGATATCGCCTGACAGTTCGTTACGACTGTTAGCAACATAGCTGGCGTATCATGACCAATAAATTGGTTTCAGTGTGGGCTGGGAAAGGGACTTCCATCAATTTGATTAAAGAAATTACTGTAGCATTCAAAGCATAAAGACAAACTAGTTTAAGGAGACAGAAATAAGTTAACTGTACCAGAAAAACATTGCTCATCATTCAAAAACTTGTTATAAAGTATTTGAAGATCAAAGTCCAAACAAATAAAAAATAATTCAAGTAGAATACTAAAATTCGCAAACTTCATGATTGGGCATATGCTTATTAATATTGTAGGATGAATCAGAGAAGAAAAGTTATGAAATATTGTTAAAGGTTAACTTTAAAGTATCATATAAAAATTTTACCACATCACTGTAACATTTGTTTTTATAATTTACCTATGAATTCGTATATCTAATTATAAACCAAAGTAAAGCCTGTGAATATAAATAGCAATTCAATGTAACCAGCCACCATGAAGAACAAATGAGTATTCTTAGGAGGAATGAAAGTACACTAGACTACTGCTAATGAAAACATGCTTTAACGTAAAAACAAAAAGTAGAAGTATCTCCTTAAGAAAAAGCTCAGAATTTTAAAAGGAATAGAGAAATATTTTTTAAAGTTATATTCTCTTCATCTTATACTGGCAATAAATAGTTCCTTCACAAATGAAATTATAAATAAGAATTTGAGGTGGAACAAATATAGAAAAGGTTTATGATTCTAGTCGAATCAGCCAAACTCTGAATTAAGCTTGATAAAAACAAAGATAAAGGTTAAAAAACATGTAATGAGAAAATTGTGGATTTGCCCAAATCTACACCTATAACCTATGGCATTAATTGCAACCATTTTTCATTTCTTTTTCTTTGCAGAGGATGTACCTGGAATATGCTTCGCCCATCCAATGATAACCACCAACTCTCGGTCGGCCAAATCACACAGTGTAGTGAGGGCTTTGATGTCACTGTCGGGGACAGTCGGGTCAGGCATGGCATAGATCTTCTCCGGTTCAGCCACCAACAAATGTGAGACAATCTTGTTATCTGCAGGATCAGACCAGAGCACTACAAGTTCACTAGTCATATCATCCCTCCTTCTCAAACCCCAAAGTACTCCGTCTTTTACAAAGTAATTCAAATACCCTACAATAAATCCCAACAATTCCATTTCTGGTTCAATACTTTATGCATACTAGTGTTCAAGACAACTCATAGCAAGAAAGAAAGCACTGCGGTTGGCACTGAATGCTCTCCTTTCTTCTGTGCTCTACCTGTGTTTGCTGGAAGGAAACTTCTGTTCTGCAGTGAAAAAATTTGTAGCAAACAGACACGAGAAGTTGGATGCTTTCTGGGTTTGCTCTTTGATTCTTACATGGGATTTGGGGAAGCAGCTTAAATAATATTCAACAGCTTTAAAATAAAAATCCACAGTAAACCAATGAAATATAGACTATACCACAGGACGCACAGATCTACTAATGCCATAGTCATAATGGTCAAGAAACTCATTAATTGTTTTAATTCCTTTAAAGAAGAGCAAAGGTCACCCTTCTGCCTGGGTGAATTACCGACTATATAACTCTATCTCCGTGGGATGCATTAAATAGGAATTTCTTTTCTTTCTCCCCCTTCCCACACACCCAGTCAACCTTCCAAATATAGCTAATATCAGTTTCCACAAAAATACTCCTACTTAAATGTCACAGTATTTTCTCTTCTGAGTGTCTAGTTCTTTAATCCTCTATTTTCATCTGTTGTCCTCAGTTCATTCTCTGGTTCAGATTTATCTGTCTGAAATTTGTGATATATGTTTTAAAAATCCTTCATAAAATAAACACTAGAGACAAATGGAAAGCATCACATCAAATGTGTTTTATTGCCCAGGGGCATGTGAGAGTTTATGGAAGGGGTTGTAAAGCCTTACTAACCAAATGATTTTTCTTGTTGGCCCTATTTTCAATTTCTATATGTAGCTTTAGATTTTATACTTTCTCCTAAATGAGGAACTACAAATGGATAAGAATAAACCCACATATTTAAATGTTCTATATATTACTAGTCTAGAAAACCAGGGCATTAAATGGAATCTGTCTGAACAAAGCCCCAGTTTCCACTGTGTTTACTATACCATTTGCCTTTCACTGTAAGTTTTTAATTTTTATCCCAAAATGAAGAGTTCACATAAGCTAGAATTAAATACAGCATTCTGTTAGTCTCCTCTCTGAAATAACAAAGAGAGCTATCCAAGCTATAATTAGCACTTTATGGACATAATTTTTTTAAAAATTATTAATATGGCTGCCATCTGAATTACATTTATTTCAAACAGTCAACAGATAACCAGTTACTGGCAGTAATATTCCTTGACCATCAAACTGAACATGCAGATTTGGGAGAGAATATTCCCAACTACCACATTTTCTGAGAAAAAACTAAAAATTAGATATTCTTTTTTTAATTTGCCAGATCTGCAAAGAATGACATTTGTTTCTTGTATGAGTGTGCTACCGAAACAACACCCTGTATTTTTAGTTACGCTTGGAAAAGTTTCAACTTTCATTGCTCTGACAATGCAACAAAATCTGTCGGCAACCACTAGATTCTCAGGGTTAGAAGAAAATGAAATAGTAAAGGGCACAAAAATATAACCAAATAAAGTCATGATTTTAGTTGTTGTTGTCTTTTTTTTTTTTTTTTTTTTTTTTTTTTTTTTTTTTAGTACAGGGAAAATACTACATGTTTTACCCAAGTCAATAGATATTCGAATTAAGGAGTCACAGAAATTTGGTTGAAGCTTAGAAATTCCTATCATTCAGAAAATGGAATAGCCGGCAGCACTGTTTCTAGGTAAATCTTATTTAATGTTTCCCTAATTAGAATCAATAGAACCCAATTTTCATTCTTGGGCTTTTGTAGTACACAATCAGTCAGGGTCCAGAAATCTCCCCAGCCACTTTCTCAGCAAAGCCTCTACACAGTCTCTTGACACTTATCTGACAGGATCTGAAAATTAAGTTTTATAAATGTTTGTTACAAAAACACACTAATTGGATGGACTAAGGAAAATTAACACAGAGGCCTTTAGATAATGAGTAATGATTTATTAGGAGTCCTCTTTATCTCAGACAAATGGAGCTCACTGAAATTGCTGTAATCTTCTTAAAGGTACTTGACAAGCCACTTCCTAATTTCTCAGGTTTACACAAGAAACCCTAGCTGTTCCTCCAACAGATCAACTTACAAAGGGGCTGGTACTCATTTTCCTTTCAGTAGAGGAAATTATCAATGATTGCAGTCAATGTTTGTATCCAATGCATGAGAAATGGGCAGTCTGCATGTTATTGAATCTAGGGAAACGAAACCTCTAATGAAATTAAGCATTAGTGTTTATTGCATTTTATTGTATTATCAAAAAGTTTTTTATTATAATGTGCAAAATCTGCTTAACGCAGCCCTAGATTGTATTTGCAGAATGCCAAACAGCTTATACAGGCTGAGGGGAAGACGCCAGATTGGACAATTGAAGGTATAATCAACATAATGTTTTTTGGAAAGGCAAAAGGAAACTATGCCATATGTTCACTTAAGCTTTAATTTTATGTAAAACTGGTTGTTTTTCCTTTGACATAGCTAAAATGTCCTTTCATTTACAGTTCAGGGTCTGCTTTATTTATTTAACAGATTCCCATATGTTCCCATGTATGATGCATAGCAGTGACCCCTCCTGGAGAATCTGAATTAGAAGTGGTCATTTTTTTTTTTTTTTTCTGAAGGCATCAAAAATTGCCCACACCTCATTTATACTTGCTGTAGATGCCACTAGAGCATCTTTGGTAAGTGCGTTTGTGTCTTCTTAGGCAAAGACAGCTAAATGTGAGAATTGTTTCCACCAAAGCACTTCTCAGTGTCTAGTATGAACTCTATGCAGAAACATCTTAAATTGCCAGCTCTGTTACACTACAGCTATTAACTGATTTTTCAGAAAATAGGATACAGTTATTGCCTCAATCTACATTTCAGCTCTTTTTAGTTAGTGACAAAGAGAATGGGACTTGCACTTTAGCTATGTGCCTGTCATCTTTTCAAATTGCAACTTGGTATCATAAAACCAGGGACTCTTTAAAAACAACTCCTAATGCCCATAAGGGCACCTGAGATGGAACCACCAACCTATGCTTGTTATTAGTAGGGCCCATTCTTGTTTTAATCTATTGCGAGCTAGTGTGTTAACCTTCTATAGCTCCAAATTAATGAGGCCCCTAATGTATTTTCATTGGGAGGCTGAGCAGTCAAACTCATTTAATTCATGAAAACTACAAAAATCGCTTTCTTGTGAAATCTCAAGCTAACAGCTCCAATGAACTAATGATCACAGTATGATCTATTTTATGTACCTCTGCAAATAAAGATAACCAGTAAATGTAAAATTCGCACTATATAAGCTATGCATTAATATGCTTATGCTTCCACAAAGTGACTAGGTGAAAAAAAAAAGATAGGGGAAAGAAAACCAGACATCTTTAAAAGAGAGAGAGAGAGAAAAGAAATAGTTAGCTAAGTTGCTGTTGTTCCTCACAATCCTTGGGATTAGAGCCACTGTTCTCCAACAGAGAAGTCTCCTTGGAGTCGGTAAGGGTAGACATGCCAAAGCTGATGTTGATAGAGCCAACTGGGAGGATTTCGTGTTCTGGGAAGCCAGACATATCTGCTGTACTTACATGGCTTTTTGGCTGGCTGAACCAGCTGAGGATTCAGGTATGGACTGTTCTCCGCATCTATTCTGCGCTTGTACTTCTGCCGACCTCCACGTACTCTGTCAAGACGCACCCCTGTGGGCAAAAACAGTCACTGGCTTACTGTGTTGGTAGCTATCTTTGAGACCAATCAAATATATAGACAGTGTGGCCCCAGGAGGCCAACAGTAGAATGATCTAGGGTTCTAGAGGAATATAAAATAAAAACTGCCAGTGGTTAGACCCAAATCTGTCAGTAGTAAACAGACCTCGAAGACATTTTATGCAAGGCCATCAAATCACAACATGCACATCAAAGAAAAGGCAGATTTTCAGGTGAATTAATACAAGGAAGCCACTGTTTGGTGCTATAGTAGTTTCTCAAATGAAAACAAAAAACAAAATAAAAACAAACAAACAAAAAAAACTGGCATGTTGTGTCTTCTTGGCCAGTCACTCCAGAAAGTTCAATGTGTAGAACCAAGTAGATCAGTAGTTCAAGAGTTATCCAAGCCTCCTTCAGTCTACCAGAGCACTAAATATGGACCTGTAGAAACAAATTGGATATGGAGTGCCAACACACTATGGGGGCTGGAGGTGGGGATGGGGCTGCTAAATTACACTCTGTAAAGTTTAGTACTGTGAAATGCAAAAATTGATCCATACTAAAATGTCACTATGTTTTGAAAGAAGAATCTTATTTACACTGTGGCACACATTTGAATTTCCTGTCTGATGCAACAAATTTGAGTGGTGAATTCAGAAAGCTAAGATGTCCAAGGAGGGGGGTGTTACTAGAGGAAAACTGGAGGGTAAAGCTAAAAAGTGGGCAAAGGTAGATGGCTATGAATAAAATGTTTTCCCAAACAGTAATATGGGTTGGGTTAAGATTCAGAGAAGTTTTGGTGAAAATGGATGTAAAAGATTGAAGATAAAAACAAAATCGAAAGAAAAAGATTAAAATTAAAAAAAAAAAAAAACAACAAAGTTTTCGGCCAGCCAGCCACATGGATGACTACATATTAAGTCCCCTACCTGGTGCCTTGAGATACATATGGGGGTGCCATGTGCACATGCCCAAAATCCCAAAAGGATGATGGAGAAGGGATTGTGTGTGGCTGCCCCTCCTGGAGGTATTTTCTCACTTTTTCTCTCTCTCTCCTCATTCTCTGTCTCTCTTCAGTGAATACACATGACCTTTAGCAAATTAAAAAGAATAATCATTGGGGACAGCAGATGGCATAGCAGTTACATCGCTGGACTCCCATCAGGTTGACTGTGAATAGAGTCCCAGACCCAGTGGCTTGAGAATCATGTTGGGCATGTGTGTGTTTGTGCCCAAGATCCTAGGAGGAGAATGGAGGAGAAGGGATTGCGGTGTGGCCAACTCCCGGGGTGGTAATTTCTCACTTTCCCTCTTTCTGTCTCTCTCTCTCTCTTCAGTGAGCACATATGCCCTAAAGCAAAATCTTCTTTAACAATAATAAATTTTTAAAAATAATAATTCTCATCATCACTTATGAGAAAGTGGTGGGGAAGAGCTTGTTAAAAATCTAGTTTCCAGTCTGTAATTATAAAGTTTAGGACAAGACCACATAAACCCTTAACAAATAAAGGGGTGATCACTTGGAAATCAGAGTAAGGAGGGACATTTTATGTACTAAGTTGTACCTCAATTGATATAACCATGTACCATTATCCATTATAATTATAATAAACTCTACTACATAGTTCATTTTATGTATTTTGGCATTTCTCAGACTGTTTAGAAAATAATTTGTTTTAAAGGCATCATTGGTATTATTATTTTACTGAAAGGTCTCAAGGACAGTAAATAGGTTCTGTTAAACTCTTGTGAGGAAGATATATAGTTTATGCGATGCTTTGTAAGCCAATTTAACTGAAGACACTATTTTGTGAAATACTAGTTCACTTGTGAGCTGCGAGTTATCAGAAACAGGGAATGATTAACATTTATATGTGATTTTGTGAGGTATATTTATTCAAATGTTAAGGATTATTAGTGATTTGTGAGATAACAGAATTATTTTTTGTTACCTTAACAATACTACTTTAAGAGTTGATTACCTCCTAGTGAAACATACAAATGCTTGGTTCTAGATAAAGATGATCATGCTGAACCATCAGAATGTAAGTTAAAAGAATCAGGAGACAAGTTCAAGAGCAATGAAATAGGCTAGACAAACTGAAGCCAGCAGATGGTATAATGGTCACATCACTGGACTCCCACAATGGTTACATCACTGGACTCCCACATGGCCGACTGTGGTTTGAGCCTCAGACTCAGTAGCTTGAAATTCATGCTGGGCATGTGTGTGTGTGTGCCCAAAATCCTGAGAGGAGAATAGAAGAGAAGGGAATGCAGCACAGCCATCTTTCCTGGGGGTTGATTTCTCACTTTCTATGTCTGTCTCTCCAGCAAGCACACACACCCTATAGCAAAAATCTCCTTCTCTCTAAAAAAAAAAAAGAAAAAAAGACAAATTAAAACACTAGAAAGTTAGGTACAGCTTGCTTACTTCCCCCCTTCCTTCCTTCTTTCCTTCCTTTCTTCCATGAGTTGGAGAAAGATGTGGATGGAGGACAGGCATCCCAAGCAAGGTCTTCAGATTACAATCTACCTGCTTCATCCAGCTCTGGATTATGAGCACAAATGTACCTGGCACATTCCGGAAGGTCTCCACACATGAATCCAGAACCTTCCCATGTGGGTCAGCCTCTCAGAACACTGTACTACCACTGCACCACTCTCTGGTCCCCTGGGTATAGTTTTTAAGTATTGACTGATAGTGTCACCCTTGTGGGTTACAAATAAGCTGTATTTCCTTATGGCTTCTTTTAAAGTATTCAAGCCTACAATAGAGTTTCGTTCTTTACTCTTCTAAATCCTAGTATTCTATTTTTATTCCATCTATGTTTACAAAAATTAAACACCTTCTATTAATTTCACCTTTAATTATATTTTATCTTTAAAAAAAAATCTCTTTCTCTTCAAAACTTTCTCCAATATATTTTTCTGATATAAGGTGGTCACATATATGGTCATCAAAGGTACAGTCAGATACATTTCATTACAAGTTTTTTAAAATTCAAAATCATATTACAGAAGTAGAAGTATTAGATACTAGTATCTTTACGTGTCTGTCATCTGATTCTAATCCAATAATAACACTTTTTTTTTTAGTTTTTATTCCCTTAGAGAGTATGCACTTGCTGGAGAGAGACAGAGGGAGGGGAAGTGAGAAATTGCCTCCTAGAGGGGATGGCTATACTGCAATCCCTTCTCTTCTGGGGATTTTAGGCATACATGAACATGTGCCTGGTGTGATTTTTAAGCCACCAGGACTCAAACCACAGTTGGCCATGTGAGAACTCAGCACCTTACCCACCTCGCCACCTGCTGATCTCACCAATGAGAACACTTGATGTGACATTATTAGCGTGAAGAGAAGGGAGGTAGAGACAGAAGTAGAGAGAGAGGCAATGACAGGCAAAAATTAAAGAGGGAAAAGAATGTTTTGGACAAATCAAGAAATCCCACAACCGGGAACCAGCAGTTAGCGTAATGGCTATGTCGCTGGACTCCCACGTAGTCGACCGTGGTTCGCGTCCCAGACCCGGTAACTTAAAACTCACACCGGGCGCGTGTGCATGCGTGCCCAAGATCCCGAGAGGAGAATGGAGGAGAAGGGATTGCGGCGTGACCATCCCTCCTGGGGGGTGATTTCTCGCTTTCTGTCTCTATGTCTCTCTCTGTCTGTCTGGCGAGCGCACGAGCCCTATAGTGAAAAACCTCTCCAAAAAAAAAAAGAAATCCCACAACCTTTCTTTTTTTTTTTTTTTAATTAAATTTGCCAAAGGGTGCATACACACAGTGGAGGTAGTAAAAGAGAGGAAGTATGAAAATGGTCACACCGCAATCCCTTCTCCTACATTAATCCTTCCTTTCAGAATTTTGGGCATGCATGCACATGCACCTGGCATGTTTTTTTTTTTCAAGTAGTTGAGTGCAGGAATTGGACCACACAGTCAGCCATGTGGGATCCAGCTGGCTCCTAGAATCAATCTTTTTTTTTTTTTTTTTTTTCTTTTTTTGGAGAGGTTTTTGCCATAGGGCGCGTGCGCTCGCCAGACAGACAGAGAGAGACAGAGAGACAGAAAGCAGGAAATCACCCCCCAGGGGGGATGGCCACGCCGCAATCCCTTCTCCTCCATTCTCCTCTCGGGATCTTGGGCACGCATGCACACGCGCCCGGCGTGAGTTTAAGCCGCCGGGTCCGGGACTCAAACCGCGGTCGACCACGTGGGAGTCCAGCGACATAGCCATTACGCTAACTGCTGGTCCCTCCTAGAATCAATCTTAATGGATGCTTAAATGTGCTTTTAGTACTTCTCAGGAACTGTATTCACCATTCATGATATACTTTATATACTGAACATATGCTCAAATACAGAAGTCAGAGCTAGTGGATTTTTACCAATGGCATTTGTCCACTGCAAAGGCCTATGGAAGAGAATTGTGGCTGAATGACTTGATTCAAGGTCTTGGCTAAAAACAATTCAGACACACAGTTATGTCATAGTAAAGCCTCCAGTTAGCTTAGCCAGTTGGACTGGGTCTATAAAGAAAGTACAATACTAAAATAGTTATATTCCAGAAAAAAAAATCATACCATTGATTGACAGAATTTTTATTATACATTTTGGGTTATATTTTGTGTTGGTAGAAACATGTTCTTCTTTTTTTAAGTTGCCTGAAGGTGTATGTGCTTGCCAGAGAGGAGGAGAGAGAGAAAGCACCCCTCAGTAGCCTGTGATCACACTACAACCCCTTTCCTCCTCTTCTTCCCATCAGTATTTTGGGCATGCATGCACATGGACCTGGCATATTTTTGAACCTTGGCTGGCCATATGGAAGTGGTTCCCAATGCGCAGCACTTCTCTGTGCTAAGGGGCTGGCCTGAGACACATTCTTTAAGTACAATCATGCATTATTTAATAACAGGGACACTATTGGGTTGTTGGAAAAGTCATGTGCATTTTTGCATAGAAAAAAATACATCATGATTTTCCAGACAACCCATTATTGGATGTTTTTGTTGTTGTTGTTGTTATACAAACATCATAAAGTATACTTATACAAATCTAGATGGTATAGCCTACTCCATGCCTAGTTATAGGGTATAATCTATTATAATCTTGGGGACCGCCATCATACAGGCAGGAATTGTTGACTGAAATGTCATTAAATTATGTATGACCGCATTGTGAGATAATTTCCATAACTATGCGTTCCTTTTCGACTTTTGAAAACTGACTTACAGAAGTGTTCGTACTCTCTCCATGCTCCTCACGAATCTAAGGAGGTGATCTCTTATGTCCATCCTACCCTTCAGTCCTTCTGGCATGGGTAGGTTAATAACTATCCACACATTCACACATCCACTTCATCCTTCCCATCTACCTATTTATTCACTCATTCATCTCACCTATTACATCAATCCAGTTTGTAAATATTCGAGAACTTTTTATATAAGCAATGACCTTATGCTTTATTTTCTAAAATAAAGATCAATTGCACAAAAGATGCTTTTATTTTGTAACCTTATTTATATGATAGCAAAACTCCCAAACGATTAGCTAAATACTTACTTTCAAAATTATATAATTACATATAATATATACAGTAAAAGTTGAAAGAAACTTAATATGCAGCAAAGTGTTCCCACCAAGTTTAGATAGAAATTAATGAAAAAAATTTCTAGAGTCAATATAAAGATCATAACTTATACATATGGAATTTTCATTCCATGTCAACAGCAGTCAAATACTGATCATTTCAAATACTTCAAACCAAGTAAAAGATTGTTTTTTTTTTTTTTTTTTTTGAGAGGTTTTTGCTATAGGGTGCGTGCACTCGCCAGAAAGAGTGACAGAAAGTGAGAAATCACCCCCCCCCCAGGGAAGATGGCCACACCGCAGTCCCTTCTCCTCCATTCTCCTTTAGGGATCTTGGGCACGCACGCACACGCGCCCAGCATGAGTTTAAGCCACCAGGTCCGGGACTCAAACCGTGGTCGGCTACATGGGAGTCCAGTGACATAGCTATTATGCCAACTGCTGGTCCCGTAAAAGGTATTTTTAATGCATTTAACCTCTTTTCAAAATCTGGAAGATCTTCCTTGTATCCACCCTCCAGAGGGGATATTATTAGTACTATCACTACTTTTTGAGCTGATTTCATACTCAGCAAAATATTTGAACCACAATCCTAATAATACATAGCTGCAACTACTTCTACATCATACTAATTTTTTTCAATTTACATTAGCAGAACAAACACCACCCTGAAAAGCATTGCCCCCTCTTCCCTTGCCCTCCCCAGGATAATCAGGTAAACATACCTACACATAAGTAACAGACCTCTAAACCTTAAAGCAGCACAAAATAGGTCTTTACACATATGTTCATAACCTCTTCCTATATGCATTTTTGAAAACGGACAAGGGAGTCATAGTAATAAATACATACTTAAGTTTTAATAATGTTATCTTAAATAGTCTGATAAAACATTACTGTATGGATATCTTTAGATAGTTATATATTTTTTTAACATAACTCTAGTTTTTAAAGGTTTTTGCCATAGGACATAAGTGCTTGCTGGAGAGAGAAAGAGAGTGTGCATGGATGAGAGAAAGTGAGACATCACTTGCCCACTCCACCAGGGGGCAGGAGGAATGGCCACACTGCAATCCCTTCTCATCCATTCTCCTCTAGGATTTTGGGTCTATATGTACATGCACCCAGTGTGATTTTCAAACAGCCAGATCTGGGACTTGAACCACAACTGGTCATGTTGGAGTCTAGCATCCTAATTACTATACTACCTGCTGGCCCCCAAATAACAATTTTTTAACATTTTTCCAGAAAAACAAATTTAATAGTTAGAAACACCAATACATTTTTATTAGAGAGAGATTTTTGATGTAGGGCACGTGTACTCACCAGAGACACAGACAAAGAGAGACAGAGAGACATTATCCGCCAGTGAGGATGGCCATACCACAATCCCTTCTCTTCCACTCTTCTCTTGGGAGTTTTGGCTCGCACACAACATGCCTGGCATCAGTTTTAAGCCACTGGTCTGGGACTCAAACCGCAGCCAGCTACATAGGAGTTCAATGACATAACCATTGTGCTATCTGCTGGTCCCAAATACAATTATTTTTGAAGGTTTTTACCATAGGGCACATGTGTTCACTGGAGTGAGACAGAGAGAAACAGTAAGAATGAAAGTGAGAGGGCCAGCAGCAGGTGGTGTATGATTAAGGCACTGGGCACTCCCACATGGCCCACCATGGTTCGAGTCCTGGACCTGGTGGCTGGCTTTCCTCTCTCTCTCTCTCTCTCTCTCTCTCTCTCTCTCTCTGTGTGTGTGCGTGTGTCTTGTCAAATTAAAATAAATGAATGAATAAATAAAATTAAATAAATAATTTTTTAAAAAGAATTAAAGTGAGAAATTATCTCCCACTCCCCACCATGGTGATGGCCATGTTCTCCTCCTGGGATTTTGGGCACATACGCACATGCCTGGAATAATTTTCAAGCCATCAAGTCTGAGACTTCAACCATGGTCAGTCATGTGGGAGCCCTGCACTTTAACCACCACACCATCTGCTGGCCCCAGTACAATTTTTTTGGGGGGGAGGGAGAGTTTTTATTTTGATATAGGACACGTGTGCTCGCCAGAAAGACAGAGAGAGACATAGAGACAGAAAGTGAGAAATCACCCCCCAGGGGGATGGCCCACTGCAATACCTTCTCCTCCATTCTCCTTTCGGGATCTTGGGCATGTACCCACACATGCCCGGCGTGAGTTCAAGCCACCGGGTCTGGGACTCGAACCGTGGTCGGCTACATGGGAGTCCAGCGACATAGCCATTACGCTAACTGCTGGTCGCCCCAATACAATTTTAAACAAGTCACAAATGAGGCAGATTATAGGAAATCAAACAGTGGATTACAAAAAGCACCTCTCATAATTCTAAGAAAAGGTAATGAAAAACATACTCTGCATAATTGGGATATTACACTTCTTGAAGTGAGAAAGTTAATTCAGTAGAGATAAAAGATTGCAAAGGACGGAAGTACTTAATCAAAATGCAATGTCACTGACCTTTAAATTAAAATACTGTGACTCAAACACATAGAATTAAGATTCTATTTCTTTTGTGATTGCCTGGACATAGACCTAAGCCATGACTACTCGGTAGTAGGAATACATGGAAATGATACATTGAGTTAAAAAATACAAATCCATCGGGGGAACCAGCAGTTAGCGTAATGACTATGTCGCTGGACTCCCACATAGTGGACCGCAGTTCGCGTCCCGGACCCGGTGGCTTAAAACTCACGCCGGGTGCGTGTGCGTGCATGCCCAAGATCCCGAGAGGAGAATGGAGGAGAAGGGATTGCGGCGTGACCATCACCCCTGGGGGGGTGATTTCTCGCTTTCTGTCTCTAATGTCTCTCTCTGTCTGGAGAGTGCACGCGCCCTATAGCAAAAATCTCTCCAAAAAAAAAAAAAAAAAGAAAAAATACAAATCCATCAGGAACCAGCAGTTAGCATAATGGCTATGTCACTGGACTCCCACGTAGTCGACCACGGTTCGCGTCCCGGACCCGGTGGCTTAAAACTCACGCCGGGCGCGTGTGCGTGCGTGCCCAAGATCCCGAGAGGAGAATGGAGGAGAAGGGATTGCGGCATGACTATCTCCGTGAGGGGTGATTTCTCACTTTCTGTCTCTATGTCTCTCTCTGTCTGTCTGGCGAGCGCACGCGCCCTATAGCAAAAACCTCTCCAAAAAAAAAAAAAAATACAAATCCATTTAAAAAAAAATGAGGAGGGGTCAGAGAGCAAGAACAAGATAATAAAAATCACCACATAAGAATATTTTTATGTAATTGTGTATGACTAAAACTGATTTACCGAAATGTTTTTGTACTAAACTTTGGACTAAAATTTTTAGCTTTACATATAGCAAAATAAAAGGTAAGTAATGATCAAGCTCTAATTCTCCATGAGCCAGGTCCATTATCTGCAGCGATGATTTTATGACAATTAAATTTTCCCTTTTTAATGTTTCTGACTGCACTAACATATTACTATAGCATTTTTTTTTAATTGCCAGAGGATGTGTGAGTTTGCCAGAAAGAGAGAGAGCGCGCACACATGAAACAGTGGGTAGTCACTGAGCAGTCCTTCTTCATTTTCCATCCTGTTGGGATTTGGGGCGTGCATAGACACACACCCAGCATGGTTTTCAGAAAGATGGGTTTTCAGAACCAGGATTCAAACTGCCGTCATGTCATGTGGGATCTGACTTCCTTAACTACTAGGCTATGGGGCCAGCTCACTTTCTTCTTAAATATTATGTGAAGACTATGCTTAAAGAAAAAAAAAAAAGCCTATTTGCAAGTAGAATGGTTATTTTTTCTGGTTCTTTCAATACCTACCTTGATAAGCATAGATGAGTTCCTTAACCTGTTTGTTTTTAACCTATTGTTCTCCTGAACAGAAATGCAAATAAACAGAATATTCCCTCTAATGGTCTGTGAAAACGATCCAATAATATTATATTTTGGATACTATACGAATACCTATTTGAAATAGTTTATAAACCAAAATTGCCAAGTAAAAATAAAGAGGTCCTCATTATGCTGTTATTTTGTCAAAATATTACTATATTACCTTGTTGAAATATTTTGCATTCATGACCATTTATTGAATGTCTTTCCATCTCCCCACCTCATTTTGTAAGTAAACAGATCTGAAATATGATGGAGTGGTAAAATAATTCAAAGGATATAAGCCAAATAATGCTCCTATTTGATGTCTAAATGATTTATAGAAATATCTGCTCTCCCATGTTATGTACTGCTCATATCTGTCACTGATAATATCGCTTAGATATGTGATTATTTTAGGAGAGATACAGAAATAAGTCAAAATTCTATTAATAAAAATAGGTGCTTTCCCTGAGTGTAACTGTAAGCACACAATACAAAGTTAAGAATTTATAATTATTCGATTAACCTGATACACTTAAAAGGCTCAAACTAACCATTTTAGCAGAAACAAATAAACAAACAACAATAATATTTATGATCAGGGCCTGGGAAATCCAGATTTGTCGTAAACAAACATCCATCTAATCTAAATATTTCCACCGAAGGCGACAAAGCCTGTCTTTACACTTTCACAATCTTAAACACAAACAATTTCTGTTTGGACTTCACTTGTAAACCACTTTTGAAAAAGTTTAAAAAATAAGATTTCTCTCTGGAAATAAGATACCCAGGACATTCAATGTTTGACAAGATTTGAAGTTAATTAAGGCAACTGGATTTTCTATTCATGTGGAAACTGCCATTATCCTTTTTTTTTTTTCAATGAAAGATTTTAATAGTTGGCATTACCTACCTAGTAGAACATTTCACATTGCTTCTTCTTTCAAATTCTGCATGTGCCTACATTGCCACAAGAGAATTACAAATCTTGTACATTGTCAGAATTTACAAAAATGAGAAAGCAAAAGCAGGGCAAAGAGGAAAAAAAATATGCTGTGAGGCAAATAAACACCAAAAGAAATAAAGAGTTCAGCACAAGGTCTTCTTAGGTCAGCTAATTTTAAGTCTACATTTTATGCTCAAATGCAAATTTGTATAATCTTATAGAGTCCAAAGTCAAAAGTATTTTTCACATTTTTAATAGCACAAAGTCAGAGGCATTTCATAGGAAGAAAAAAAGAAAGGAATAAAGAAAAAAGAAAATCTCCCCATCAGAGAATTCCACAAAGATCCCTTAGCCTACTTTCCTAATTGAAAGCCATTTATTATGCCGTTCCCAAACAAAAGTTTGCTAAAAAAATTCTTTAAAAAATCAATTTTATAGACCCTTGACATAAGAAAGATGCAAACAGTCACATTAAAGTAGTAATTTTGAAAGGCTTGTGGGTGAAAACTAAATAAACAGTGACTGGTATTAAATGTTATCAAACATGGACTGTAATTGAGTATGGGAATCAGACTGTAAAAGACTTCTGAACAATAAGGTAAAGAGAATGGGAACTTCCTCCTGCACTGTATGAAGTCTTCCTGACTCTGCAGTTCCCTTTTTTGCCCAAGAAAACCTCCCTCCTTCCCTTTAGGAAGAGAAGTATCTAACAGCGCCCTTGAATTCTCCTGAGATTTCTGTGAGAGAACCTTCACAAACACAGGATAGAGAAAATCCCTTTGAGGAGCTGCAGGAAAAGAAACAAAGGCAGATTAGCAGTATCAGACGCAGCAGTGGGAATCTTAGTGGCAGGCTCTGATGGGGTGCTCCGTTGGGAGACCGATGAAGTGCACCAGTTGAACCTAGAGTCGTTGTGCATATTTATAGGCTTCTCATGAGGGGATAAGTGACAAGTATTTATAAATTCATATATACACTCCAGGGAGAATCTAACCACACTAAATTTTTGAGGGTGGTGAGGCAGTGGCACAGCAGTTACCCCCATGAGATCTCCATGAAAAAGGTCCTGGGTTCAAGCACTGGGACTTCCCTGAACACACAGAAAGCATGTACACGTGTCTGTGACGCAAGCTGAATGGGGAGATGATCACCACATGGGAATGCTGTAGTGGGTCTCTGTCTCTTTCTCAGAAGTAAATAAATAAATCAACTTTCAAATTTCTTGAGGACCATATAAGACAATAGAAGAAACTAATCCCCACTTATCTTCTCTATATTGCCCCTTCTCAAAATATGGCTTTGTGGTTTAGTTCCTTTCTTATTTCAGCAGTCTTCCAACTCCTCATACCTACCTCTGTCTGCCAAGCACTGTCTTCATGGCTAATGGAATGAATCCTTATGTGCATGAATTATTTTCAAATAAACCAAAATGGCAGCCAGTTACTAGTAGTCATTTGTTGGTAAGTGCTTACGATACACAGGCTACGTGTACACATATAGTAACACATTTAATCCTACAGCAACTCCATGAGGCAGGTAGTATTAGTGTTCCTTTTTATAGGTGAGAAAACAGAAACAATTGAGATGAGCCAAGGGTGCGGATTGGGAAGGTGAGCTGCAGAACTCACGTTCTTAAGCACCATGCTTATACTATTTCTCTGCAATCAAAGGACAGATTTGGTATACATTCCACAAGCAGACACCTAGACAGATAAAAACCAACTATTGAGGTAAGCAACACTTGAAATGGCGCTATGGGACACAGCTAAAAGGTAAGCAGAATGATGAACTCTCAGGAGAAACAACATTTACTCTTCATTGAAGGGCTAGGGATTTTGCTTCTGTCATTCTATAATGTGACATTACCTGAAACGTTTTACAGCTACGAGACTGGGAACAAAAAAGTGATGGGAAAGGTTCAGTTCCTCTGCATTTCCACTAAGGCAGGGCTCAGAGCTACTCATTTCCTTGCTCCTGGTTCCTCTTTAAAATATCACCACAAATCCGACAAGGTGTGTTTTGCTAGGGCCCTGTAGGCAGAGCATCATTACAGCTGAATTTTACAGTTCAGAAGGGAGACCCCTGGCTAAGGATCCCATTTACTTATGTGGGAATATCATGATGATTAGGAAACTTTGGAAATTGCCTGGTTGCATGTAGAAATGCTCTAATGTCTGCTGGTATAAAAGAGAAAAATCACACAGGGAGAGAAAATGCATATCCATTAGGCTGGTTTTCTTTTTCTTTTCTTTTCTTTCTTTTTTTTTTTTTTTTTAAACCAAGTCCTCAGTCACTAAAAGAGATAAAAGCCATGACTCACATTAAAGCTTCCTTGCTCTACAGATGAATTAACAATTAGCAAGGGGAAGTCTTTTCGTTTTGGTCTCCTGATAGTTATCTGGACTATTAAACATGTGAGGCTTGCATAGAAAATTACAAAGGCTTCCCTGCATTTCAGATTCAAGTTGCTTCCAATATACATTTGTGGATTTCTGTGCATAGAACGTAACACCTGAGTAGTTCCTAGTTTACCCCCCACCCCTGTTCCCTCCAATGAGTGATTAATGGCTCTTGGCTAGTTCCAAAGTTCAGGTCCTAAATTGATAATCTGGATTGGAACTGAAACCGAAATGACAGAAACGTGAAATAACCGTAAACAAAATATTTAGCAGGGAAATGTTGTTCTACAGAGGTAAGCTTGCTTCGTCTGAAGCATGGAGCCCTAATCTATGACACATGCAAGTACAAATTAGGTCATCTGCAACAGGTGACAAGTTTTAATTGAATGTCTTCTGTCTGCAATTCTGACAAAAGGTGAATGGAAATAAATGAGTCTGGCAAGACAGCCCTGAGCCTTACAATACCCAATATCTCATTATTTTTAAACAGCTATCTATAAACTGATGCTGACAAGCCTTGAACCTTTTATTTCTGCTTAAGATGAGGTGGCTGTGAAGAAGAAAAAAAAAAAAGAAAAAGAAAAAGAAAAAGGGGCATCCAGAACATTGCATTAAACATGCAATACCTACCATTATCACTTCCCCAATGTAATTAAAGAAAATCTCCTATTCAAAAGACACTATTTCTTACTTTGCTTGATGTCAAAGAGACAGAGAGAGCTCGCAGGAGAGCCCAAGCATGCTTGGCCTGTATCTGCTAAACAGAGACTTGGAAATAGAAAAAGGAAACCTTTCTCTTTTTTTTTTTTTTTTTTTTTTTTTTGCCTGTTAAAAATTTCATAAACTATTGAAAAAGATATTACTTGGCTTATGCCTATCTAAACTATATTTTATCTTGTTACTATTTAATGCTAGTGACTCTCCCCTTCATCCTTTTCAAAATTGCCTTCCCCTGTGAGTAAAGTTATGAATTAGTGGGTAAAGACTTGAAGTGTGGTTGTACATTGACGTCGGGAAAACTGACACCACTTATTCACAATTCAATCTGACACGGGCAGCAGCAACTAAAATGCAATAATAATAGTACTCCGCACAACACTCTATGGGGATGCTCTATATAGGCAGAAGCAGAAATATTATTTATGCAAAATTCATTGTCCTGTAAAAATGAGTTAAATATGAAATTAAGTTGGTTAACACTTGCTGGGTTGAGAGCCATAGTTACTTTGTTTCATTTGCTGGAGAGGAACATTCTAGTGTCTTAATGACCAAGAAGACAGAGATGAATGTCAAAGAGTACAAAGAAAATAATCAAAAGGAAAGAGATGGCAGAGAAAGGTAGCGTGTAGGTTTGGAAGTCATTTGGTTTCAGCATGTGTGCATCTAGATCACCTTAGAGGAGCTTATAAAGTTCAAAGAGAAGCTTCTAGAAATTCTAGTTAAAAAAATCTTTAAGTCCTGGTCAATTTATTTGTAATTCACCAACAAAAATGCAGTACCAGAGCCAGTCCCATAGGGCAGTGGTTAAGCCCTGTGCATAGGGATCTGGTTCCTACATGGCTGGCCTTAGTTTGAATCTCACCCCCACCCCGAGGCTTGAAAAACACACCAGGTGCATGTGTGCACCCCAAATCCTGACAGAATGGAGAAAAAGGGATTGTGACATGACCAGACTCCACTGGGGTGGTGTTTTCTCTCTCTGTCTGTTTGGCCAATTTTTTAAAAATGCATTACCGGGTCCCAGTGAGACATTTCTGGAGCGAATGATAAGACACCAAAGTGAAATTTGACGTTTAAGAATATTAGGTTGTTGGAAAAATCATACTTTTGACATATTTTTCTATGCAAAAAATATGCCGTGACTTTCCCAACAACTCAATATTTCTCTGGTGATCATAATTGAGCAAAGCTGAAATTCAAAAGTAAGTAAATCTTAGACAAAGAACATAGTATACATTCCCAGGATTTGAATAAGTAGAATTATCCCTAATACAGTAAATATGTAGGGAAAAAATCAGTTTAATAGAGATTAAATATAAATATGATATTAATATACACATGCCTAAATCTGAGACAAGCAAGAGATTTTTTGTGACACTGGAAGCAATAAGTTTAACATAATAATAAAAGCAATGACAATGCAAGGTATCCCGTGGGATGCTCTGCTTAAACAGAAACACAATATTATTTATTCAAAATTCAATAAACTGTAACAAGGAACTAAATGTGAAACTATACAAATCGGTTTTCAGTGGCTGGGTTGCAAGCCACAGTCACTTTGTTTTAGTCAAGGGAGAAGAACACAGTCTAATGACTCCACTGTATGTCCTCAATGGAAAAAAAAACAAAAAGTAATGAAAGAACATAAAGAAGGAGTTAGAGGGATGTTCTAAAATGAGTTGACTCAGGGTCTGATACGAAATAATGAAAATATAGTGGTTTACACCCTCTTCTCAACCAAGTCTATAGACCATCAATAACCCCCATTCATCTACCCATTGTGCTGTTAGATATTTGCGAGTATAGTTAGAAAAGGAAAAACGGGAGTGATTATGAGAGAAAGATATGAAATCAGTTGAAGTTCAAAAATTAAGGAGAAAAGCCCAAAGAAACAGAATATTTTCCCAGGTGCCTTGCTGAGATATTCACAATAGCATACAGCCTCGGAGGGGGCATTTTCGAGCCAATCGATCTACAGTTTTTTCTCAAAGTTGGCAATCAGACTGTTGAAGAATTTAAGATCTCATGAGGAAAACGGGTAGGAGAATCATAAGTGGCAGTGATAATAAGAAGGCGCATATAGGTAACTAATATATTCTCTAAAATTGAAGACAAATATGAAAAGACTATCTATGACAGACACACTAAATAAGTAATGTTTTCTGTACAATTAATTTCCATTTATCATCCTTTGATCTCTTGACTATTTTCAGAAACTCCATTCTACCTGGTTTCTGCAAGATAACTATAAATTCAGTTTGCTTTGATGTAGACTATATGCATATGAAAAATCATTATTATTTTACATCTGGTTTTCAACCAAATGTTCAACGATATTTATATTTTACAATGCTGAGCAGCTGGGTCTTAACAAGAAGACACTCCAGATTCATGCTTAATTGATACATAATGTTAAAGATTTGAGGGAGAGCTAGGTATGAATACATCTAAACATATCAAAATTTTCTGACAAGAAAATTATCAACCAAGGAAGTGCATATTCTGAGAACCGAGAAGAAAACTGCACAGAAATATTCTGACAGTATAGATCATAGGTTGTATTTCTGTTCTTAAATTAGGATAAATGAAGAGTTTGTAAAAGAATATAGAAATCACCAATGATATTCCCAGAAGTCAAACATCCTGGATCTTAGCTGGAAAAAAAAAGGGCTGTGTTTGTAGCCATTTATGAATTTCCTGACAGACTTCCCTGAGAATCACTGTTACATGAAAGGTTAAGTTGAGAGGGTAATTGTTGGGCTACTTGAAATGAACCGTGATGCTAGGAGGAATTTTAATTTCTTTTTTCTTTTTTTTTTTTCTTTACTTTTTGCATTTTTGTTAAGTTTATTTATCTCTGCGTGTGGGAGAAACAAGAACCCTCAATAAGGTCTCATACCACAATGCACCTGCAGACTTCTTGGCAGATGGGATCATAGGCACTGGCACCTGACAGTACAGGTTGAACTGGGGCCCAAGTCCTATCCTTCCTTAAGGCTCCAGCACTGTAGGGCAGGACGCCACTGCTCTGCCACACAGCTGGCTGCTAGGAGGGACCTTTAAATCACGATATGTGCCAAAACATCACAAAACAAAAAAACACACAGTTTTCCAGTCATGAGTCAGTTCAAGGCTGGATGTTGGAGTAAAGACCTCATCACTGAGCCAGCAGGTGGTGTGGTAGCTGAGGTGCTGGACTCCCACATGGTTGACTGTGGTTCGAGTCCCACACCTGGTAGCTTGCTTTCTCACTTTCCCTCTCTGTCTCTCTGTGTGTCTCTCTGGTGAGCACATGTGCCCTATAGCAAACTTTAAAAATAATAAAAATAAATAAAATAAATAAATAATTGAATTTTTTTAAAAAAGAGAGAGACCCCATCACTATTTCCCATGAGCATCTCTTTGGTTTTCCAAATCGAATGTTAGCCTTTGTTGTCAACTCTCGTTGTCTGTATTTCTGAAACTTAGTCTTGCCTAAACTCAGATTTCAAGGTATTTTATTTCTTACACATATTCGGCTTAATTCCACAAAAAACATGAGTTATGAGTGCATGATGAGAAATGACACACTAATTGAAACAGTTTCAAAGTTTCAAGGGATCAAACTATAGTCAAATGCATGGTTTGGCCCTTTTTGTTTGTTTGCATTTTGTTTTTTAACTTACAAGAGGAGCATGAGCTTGATAGAGAGGAAGAAAACAACCCCCAATGCAGTCTGGATCAATCCCTTCTCTTCTATATCTCTGTCCCATCAGGACTTCGGATTTGCATCCAATGGGCCCAGCATGCTTTTCAAGCCCCAGGGGCTGGGATTCAAACCTTGCAGTTAGCATGTGAAATCCAGCTTTCTTAACCACTAGGCAATAGGACCAGTCCTGGTATATATTTTAATTTTATGTTAATACCATTGCACATGCAGTATATGTCACATGCCTGCCACATAGGAGGTACACAATAATACTGAGTAAGTAAATAAGTAAATCAATTTATACCCTGCTATAGTCATGTACTACTTGGGGTGAGTAGATTTATTTTTCTTTTGGTACTTCAAAACCTGGAATAGCTACAGAAAAAGATATGACTCTTTTGTCAATTCTCTCATTAATTCTTGTTTGGTATGTTTTTCTTAATGTGCAGTATATTAGAATTTTTGAAAAGTATAGAAAACGTATAGGAGTTAGATCTCACATGGCTGACCATCGTTCAAATCTCAGCTGCAGCAACATGAGAAACACAGCAGAAGCATATACAGGCATGCCCCAAATCCTGACAGGATAGAGAAATGGAGGAGAAGGGATTGCTTTGTGCCCCCCACCCCCGGTCTCTGTTTCTTTCTCTCTCTCTCTGGTGAGTGTGTACAATCTCGGGTAAGAAAGAAGAAAGGAGTGGCAGAAGAGGGAAGGAAAGGACTGGAGGATGATGAAATAGCATGAGGCAAAAAAAGGAAGGAAGGAAGGAAGGAAGGAAGGAAGGAAGGAAGGAAGGAAGGAAGGAAGGAGTTGAAAGGCAGAACCTCAGAATTTAATTGTTCAATATTCATCCTGAATGATATAAAAAGACACAGCACTTAATTTGCTAGGAAAACCTCAGTTAGATATTAAGAAGAACTGACTGATGAGAATTATATTTAGATAGTGAATATTGAACAAAAAAGACTATAGGCCCCTATATTTGGGAAATTTGACAAATGATGAAAACCATTCTTGTCCTGAGACATTTTTATTACTCTCTGCCTGGAAGCAGATGAATGAGTTTGATCACGTGGCAAGCTCTTTTCCAGTTCTAAGATTCTATGAATGAAATGGTGTACTTAAAAAGATGGAATTGACCCACAGATTCAGAGTCTGACAAGTGCCTTGGCAGTTGGAAACATCAACATACTTCATATCTTAAATCAGGGGAGACGGAGCCAAATGGATAGCATTAATGAACCAGAAGAGCAGAGGCTTTCTGGCACAGGTCTTCGTGTTCCCCTCACACTGACCTTGGCCAAATGCATTTCCTTTTGTTCTTGATGATAATAAAGCAAATAAAGTGCCTATGTTTGAAAAATGCTCCTAGCTTATTACTGCATTAAGAAAAGATCAATGTCTGTTGCACATTGTTCTGGAGACTGAAGTATAGGAAATCATAAACAGCTTCAGATTTGCAGGCATTTTACAGCACAGAGTGGATTAAGCTGAAGAGAATATGACCAAATAACCAAGAGCAACCAGTGAGTTGCTGGTAGCTATACTGTTACCTAACTAAATTTCATCTAGAGTCTTAAAAAGACATTTGGCTAAATATAATCAGATTTCACTAAATATACCACAAGGGTGAATGTTTCATCTCAACCTTTATGGTCACCCTTCCTCAAAAAATCATACACGCACTGGGAACCAGCAGTTAGCGTAATGGCTATGTCGCTGGACTCCCACGTAGTCGACCGCGGTTTGCGTCTCGAACCCGGTGGCTTAAAACTCACGCCGGGCGCGTGTGCGTGCGTGCCCAAGATCCCGAGAGGAGAATGGAGAAGGGATTGCGGTGTGACCGTCCCCCCTGGGGGGTGATTTCTCGCTTTCTGTCTCTATGTCTTTCTCTGTCTGTCTGGCGAGCGCATGCGCCCTATAGCGAAAAACCTCTCCAAAAAAAGAAAAAAAAAATCATACACGCACATACACAAACACACAGATATAAAGATACACGCATACATACCATTCTAAACCAACAAGATATTGTTTAATTTTATTTTTGTGATAATGGTTTGGTCTGATTAAATGATTTTGTATGAATTATTTATTTGCAAAAGTTTTCCCTCCAAAGAGAATTCACTTTATTTAAGTTTGTATTCTCATTTGTAAATTCAAACAACTGTAGGAATTACATACATAAAGTGAGTTAAATGGACAATGCATTTTTAAAAAAAGAGTAGTGGGCCAGCAGTAATGGCATGGCAGCTAAGGTGCTGGATCCCACATGGCCAACTGCGTGATTTGAGTCCAGACCTGGCAGCTTGAAAATCACACCAGGCACATGTGTGTGCATGCCCAAAATCCTAAAAGGACATGAGAAGGGATTGTAGCCTGGTCATCCCTACCCACAGGGAGTTATTTCTCATTTTCCCTTTCTCTCTGGTGTGTGAGTGTACCCTATAGCAAAAAACAAATAATAAAAAATAAAATAAATAAAATAAAATAAATTTAAAAAATAGCATGATCCATGAGAACCAGAGAATATTTTCCCCATAAAGGTATATTGCTTCTGTTTTCTGCCACTGAGATATTGCCTTTTGGGGGTATAGAGGGCAAGCCTGAATATAAGTCTAGTGGTATCAGAGTCCCCATTTCCAAAAGAAGTCCATAATATGTTAACTTTATTTAAAACTCATTCAACGTTTAACTGTTGACACAATGGTCTAGCTAATTGTATGGCTCTCAGGCTCCAGTTTATAACCTTTGGTGACCATACACAGGCCAAATGGTACAAAAACCATGTTTGACAATTGGCTAGTTAAATTGATCATATTGTACATTGGTAGCGATTTAGAAATTATCTTTTAATTTTAGTTAGTTAATTTCATTATATATGCATAATTACATTGCCTAACTGCTTAAATTATTCTATAGGCCACATCTTGAAATTCGAATTTTAAAATGCTGTTTAGGAGAGTTTCAGATATATTAATGTGTAAAATCTAAGGGTTTCCATTAGAAAACTTTTCACACAAGAATATAATTTTAATCATCCACACTCAGTCCTGCCACCTGTCAGTTAAGAGTGCTGACGTGTTTTGATACAAACAAGCCCTCTTGAAGAATCTCTGGCTAAACTCTTGTCTCCACTGGTATTTATAGTGAATGGCAGAAAAAGATCTCTTCAAATTCATCCATGTGTTCACTAAATGTTTTCACTTTCTGAAGGTGTGTCTTTCTGCCCAGTGAAAAAACTGGACCCAGCAAGTCAATTCTTCAACGTACCGCTGCTGCTCTGTGGTCACTAAGAGTACACCAAACCAATCACCTTTTCTGTGGTCACTAAGAGTACACCAAACCAATCACCTTTGGAAATTAGCTTAAAAGAATTTTTCTCCAGTTGCCCTGAACCCTTTCTTTCTTAACGTCTTGCATTATATGAAAGAGCAGGTCTTTAAAGTGACAAAAGAGGAAGAGGATGCAGCATGCTTTCTGAATAGCTCTAGAGGCCTTACACTTTATTAGTGCTTCCTTTAGGTTCACAGATCTAGAGTACAAAGGGGCAGAAGATGCTGCGAGAATAAGAAACTAAGTGGGGAGATGAGACGCCAAGAGAATGTGACTATCAAAGATATTACGAAAGAAAAAAAAGGGGAAGAAATGGAATTCAAAAACACTGGAGTGGGTTTTTTAAATTTAAGTTTGAAAGAAGGTGGTAAAAGTGATTTTTTTATCAACTTTGTAAGAACATGCAAGCCCCTAATGATGAACTTTCCATAGGCAAAATACCATTGCATGAGTTAAAAAAGTGTCTTTGTACTGGCCAGGACATACTGGATAGACAGCAATAGGTCCACTGAGCCAGGATGAGCCAAATATAAACTTATAAGCAACAAATGAAAGCAAATAAAAACCATACTTCCTGTTAATACCAAACAACGGAAACAACGTGAGCTTCTGACAGAGAGGTACTGACTTTTTCCAATGCATGTGTTTCAGAACTCACTTTTCAAAGTCTTTCCTCTCTGCTGCCATCAAGAGAACTAGATAGGAATCCCCTTGGAAGTTGCCACTGCAGTGCCCTAATCAGTCAGGAAGGTTGGTGTTGGGCGGCATGAGCCATCCCCGCCCTCTACAGAGGCTGCATGACTGGCCTCTGAGCACTCAAGAGTCCCTGTTGCCCAAGGAAATGGAAGATCTTGAGGTTGAACCCAAGTAACCAAATGGCAGGCCAAGAAAGCGCAGCAACTTGGCCACCAAAGCAGCCCAGGAACATACTTTAATGTTATCGTAGCATTTCCATCACATTGTTGAGGCTGAAAAGGTATTGTATAGTACTTAGATTAAAAAAAATAAATAAAAAGTGGGTCAGTCATGTCTTGGTTTACTCATGCATTTAACCATATCCTCAGCAGTCAGTATAGTCAAGTGTTTATGTTTTGGGGGGGAACACAGGAAAACTATTTTCCCTGTTATCCTCCCTTCCTTCTCCCATCTGCTGGTCAATTTATAAACATACACATACACAAGTGCACGCACACACACACACACACACACACACACACAGTTAATAGAACTAATCAGTTCTTTCTAAAATAAATTATCTTTCTTTTTAAACAAATGTACTCAGAGTTTCAAAAGTCTGTTCTATTAGTTTGCTATGGGACATTTGCGCTCTCAGGAAAGAGACCCCCCAAGAGAGGGAGGGAAAGTGAGAAATCACCCTCAGGGGGAATGGCCATACCACAATCCCCTTCCTCTCCATTCTCCTTTCAGAATTTTGGGTACACATGCACATGCACCCTGCAGAGATTTTCAAGCCACTGGGCTCTAATCACAATCAGCCATGTGGGATCCAGCTGCTTTAACCTCTACACTACTTATTGGCCCCCAAACTCTGTCATTTTCTTTTTAATACATGTTATAAAAACATGATTAAATCAGCAAACATGATTATATCAGCAAACTCTTCTGAGCATTCCTTACAAAGCTACTATTCAAATTATTTCAGAGTTCAAATAACTTCCCAGAAAAGATAAAATTTACATATCTTTTTTTTTAAATTCACATTTCTATATGTATTTTATCAGTTTCTGATAAAATCAAAGGACATAGAAAGGTACTGTAACTCATTGTTACAAATGGAAAGCATAGAGCTTTGCCCTATAATGTCTTTATCCCTCTCTCTGTAACATGGCTTATTTTTTTCACTGCAAAAGGTATGTTGGAAGAATGGCAACATATCATAGAATATTTTTGAGAAGGGTTGTTTGCTAAATAAGTGTTAAAATGTCTTAACTAACATGACACTGAAAACACTGAATAAAAGACTACCTCCATGGCACAACAATAACAACATGCTACTTCAAAGAAGCCAGATCCTACCTAAAGACCCTGTCTGGTTCAAATCCTCAACATGGTCAGCCTGAAACGCACTAGGCATGTGCACTAGGGCTTAAGAGTTGATGTGTTGGAGGACTGGGGTAAGAGGATGGTGGTGGGATCTTACCTTCTGGAGGGCGCCCACCTCTCTCACTCATGCACTCATCATGAATTAAGAGGAATTTTTTTAAGGTCTTCCATTGGGCATGTGCATTTGCTAGAATAAAACAGTGGGGGGGGGTGGGGATGAGAAATCACTACTCTACCACCTGCCAGAGGGGATGGCCATGCAGCAATCCCTTCTCCTCCATTCTCTTAGAATTTTAGGCATGCATGCACAGGTGCCTGGAATGTTTCTCAAGCCACCAGGTCTAGAACTCCAACTGAGTAGTCAACCATATGGGATCTACTGCCTTAACCACCATGTCACCAGCTGGCTCAAGAGTAAACATTTTTAAACTTAAAAAAAATATATATATTGAATAAAAACTTATAGTCAGCAGGACCAGCAGTTGTTGTAATGGCTATGTCACTGGACTCCCATGAAGTCGAAAGCAGTTTGAATCCTGGACCCGGTGGCTTAAACTCACTCTGGGCATGTGTGTGTGTGTGCCCAAGATCCCAAGAGGAGAATGGAGAAGTACTGTGGCGTGGCCATCCCCCCTGGGGGTGATTTCTCTCTTTCTGTCTCTCTGTCTCTCTCTGTCTTTCTGGCGAGCATATGCGCCCTATAGCAAAAACCTCTCAAAAAAAAAACCTTATTGTCAGCAAAGATGAAAACTGAAATAGCTGAAGTTATTTTGATTATTTGTTTTAATAAAGTGAGAGTTCATTTATCTATCAAAATTTGTTTAACCAACGATAGAAAAAGGTTTAAAAAGTTAAATAAGCTATGGTATGGGCCTGGTTTGAGGTTAAAAAAATCTACTGGAAATACTGCTTCATATTTCTCACATTTCCCTGGTGCTCATTGTGGATTTTGTTTTTCCAAGATGAGATATGTTTTTATTTTTTTGAGAGGTTTTGCTATAGGGCGCATGCGCTCACCAGACAGAGAGAAACAGAGAGACAGAAAGCGAGAAATCGCCTCCCGGGGGGATGGCTACGCCGCAATCCCTTCTCCTTCATTCTCCTCTCGGGATCTTAGGCACGCACACACATGCGCCCAGCGTGAGTTTAAGCCACCGGGTTCGGGACTCGAACCGCGGTCGACTTTGTGGGAGTCCAGTGACATAGCCATTATGCTAACTGCTGGTCCCGAGATGAGATATGTTTAAAGAATTATGGAGAAATAATATCATGTGAACTTTATAGATTTATGTTAAATCACATTTCATAAACTATTATTCCATGTAAAAGGTTTTAGCATAAAATCACATAAAAGAATGTACTCTCTAATTTTGAATTATAGTCTCTCTCTTTTAGAGAATAAGATAGACAGATCTGAATTTAGAATATAGACATTATTTCTCTTGAAATCACAGAGTCATATCAGAGTAAGAAAGTAAATTAATTCTAAATGGCTCACTGAATATATGAGGGAGGAAACTTAATCTAACTTCTTAAATCTTTTTTTCAAAGGCACAATAGTATTTATTTCAAACAATGTCAAGGGACCAGCAGATAGCATAGTGGTTATGTTGCTGGACTCCCACATGGCTAACCATGGTTCTAGTCCTGGACTTGGTAGCTTGAAACTCATGTAGAGCACATGTGCGTGTGTTGCTCAAGATCCCACGAGAACAAAGGAGAAGGGATTGTGGTGTGGCCATTCCCCCCGGGGGATGATCTCTCACTTTCTCTCTCACTTGTCTCTTTCTCTCTCTCTCTCTCTCTCTGGTGAGCACACATGCCCTAAGGCAGAAACCTCTACCAGAAAAAAAAAAAAAAAAAGAAGTAAAATAGGTATTTTTGAACAGTTGTATATCATTTAAAAATATCTGTATAGTGGGACCAGCGGGTGGTATGGTGGTTAAAGGCGCTGGACTCCTACATGGTCTACCACAGTTCGAGTCCGGGACCTGGTGGCTTTCTCTCTCTCTCTCTCTCTCTCTCTCATCAAACTGGAAAATAATAAGTGAATTTAAATAAAAAGTAATTCTTTAAAAAAATAAATAAAACTATCCCTATAGTATAATCTATTTAATACTGTAACATAAATGGAAATATAGGACCAACTCTATAAATGTTATCAATCACCAATAACCGAATCCAAAAAAAGCACAAAAACAGAGGTAATTATTTTATATTTAAAAAGTTCTTTTTTTTGGGAAGAGGTTCTAGCAAGTAACAATATTTCACTTTTCATATAACGAAATGGAAATACACACTAATAATTCATAAGAATAATAATTCTTTAAATTAAAAATTCAAATCCTTGCAACTTTTCTACTTTCCTATGTGGCATGAGCCTATTTTAGGAAGCTCTCTGGGATTTAGTTCCTTAACCAAAATAAACTTCACCATAATCCTTCCAGGACTCTGGAATAAAGATTGCTTTAAAAACAGTTAAAAATAGGGCCAGCAGGAAGTGTGGTGGTTGGGGCGCTGAACTCACATGGCCAACAGTGGTTTGAGTCCCAAATCTGGCGGCTTGCTTTCTCAGTTTCCCTGTCCCCCCCTCACTCTGTCAAGCACGTACACCTTACAGCAAATTTTATAAACTAATATTAATAATAAATAAAATTAAATAATGATTCTTTTAAAAGTGTAGTTGAAAATAAAGACTTTTAGAGAAATCTTTATCATAGATACAACAACTATGTTTTGAAAACAATACTTCACTTTTTTCTTTTAGATCAAGCCTAAAGCAAATTCATGGTAAAGTTAAAAGATGCATTAACTTTGGCCATTAGAGAAATGTGCCAGTTATTTTAAACATATAACATGTGATTCAACTACTAAGTAAAATCAACTTCTACTTGTACAAGGAAGCTGATAACCTAAATTAGTTGTGGCTCTCAAAACTTCCCTTTATTAGTACTGTAATAATACTTAGGTGCCATTCTCTTGCCTGCAATTTCTACATCTGCAATTCAGTCAATACCTGCATGACGTGTGAGCATTTAACAAATAATATCACATTACTACTACTTCAGTATGAATTTGGAATTATAGGTCTCACAAGTATCTATAATAAAATGACAATGGAAGTAAAATAGTTGTATAAGTAATATAAAAATTTAAAAATACATTCCCTTGTACTATGAGCAAAAAAAAATAATAATAATTTTTGAAAAATCATAACTTGCTTCATAATCCTTAGTGCTGCTTCAGCTAATGCTTTGGACCAAAATGAAATTCCATTGAAAAACTCTGGAGCATGCAGTATAACAGATATTCTATACCTCAATTACAGTATACACCCATGCCAAACTTTAAAAAGAAAACAGTAGCAATTTTAGTATAATCTGATAAAGAAGCGTTTGGACCTTCAGGGAAAGAGTTAATGAATTACAGATCTGAAACCAGGTTTCATGGATTCACTGTGAACTTTCATTCTAATAGTTAAAGTACATGCCTATCAAATTGCTTATGAAGACAAATTTATGGAAAATAACCAAGACTAAAGCTTTGTTCTTATTAAGAAACATGAATATGTATGTAATTTTAGCCAGACTAAATTAACCCAAAAATGAATAAATAAAAAAATAAGGGCAATAATTGTTGTCACAAGAGAAGGTTTACCTCCCTTCCCCCTTTTATAAAAGCATTCATATTTTATAGCTTAAGAAAAAAATCACAGTTTTAAATAAAACTATATGGAAAGAAACAAAAGATAAGAATCTGTTCTTTAGGAAACTAAAGAACAAGAAACAAGAAACATGTACAGTTTCTTCCCCTTTGAAAGAAAGCTTTTTTTTTTTTTTTTTGGAGAGGTTTTTGCTATAGGGCGCATGCGCTTGCCAGAAAGACAGAGACAGACAGAAAGCGAGAAATCGCCCCCCCCCCCCCCCCAGGGGGATGGCCACGCCGCAATCCCTTCTCCTCCATTCTCCTCTCGGGATCTTGGGCACGCATGCACACGCGCCCGGCGTGAGTTTAAGCCACTAGGTCCGGTCGGCTACATGGGAGTTCAGCAACATAGCTGTTATGCTAACTGCTGGTCCCAGCATTTTTAAGCAGGGACTGGGAACAAATAACACACTGCTTGATACAGACGTAACACATGAGAGTCAGTGTTCATGTGAGCAGTACGATACTGCCAACGTGTGTCCATTTCCTAAGCATAACTCTTCATTTAGAAAGGTTATATAGAGCCATTAATCCTAATTTTGCATTAAACATCTTTTGAAACTGCATGAGCTCTAGAGTAAGCTCCTAATTTAACACAACAGCAGTATACATATGAAAGGAATAGATAGTTGTGTAAATTGCTTGGTTTTGGGGGACTTGGTACCTTGTGGGCAGAGTATATTAACATATGCTCCTCTTAGCTAATGTTTAGTCATCAATTTGTGAGCCAGTATCAATGCAGAAGTGAATTATACCTGTGATTTCGCCTTTATTTTCAATCTAATGGTTTAATTTGATTGATGTCCATTGATCATTAGGGATTTTCGCATATGAAATTGGTGCTATTTGAGTTTAGCAAACTTGCAGATATTAGTGATATTATCTCTCTGGTCCCCTTGGGCTACTGTTTCTTCCAGAACCATTTAATATGAAAAGACCAGAGAGTGAGGAACTATTACATCAAACAAACAACAAAGCATTCAAGGCAATCTAGATAATTTATTATTTTAAAAAAAGCATTATATGAATTAACTATGGCATTGGTAAATACAAAATATATCATTTTAATTTTTTTTGAAAGAGAGATTTTTGCTATAGAGAACATGTGCTTGCCTAAGAGACCAGCGACAGAAAGCGAGAAATCACCCCCAAGAGATGTTGGCCAATCCACAATCCCCTCTCCTACATTCTCCTCTTGGATTTTGGGCACAAATGCAGGCACATGCACCCACTGTGAGTTTCAAGTCCCGGGTCCAGGACTCAAATCATGGTCAACCATGTGGGAGTCCAGTGCCTTAATCGATATGTAACCTGATAACCTAATTTTAATTTATGTTCTATACATTTTAAATATATTAACTACCTCCACTTCAAGTACTCTGTAATCAGTTTAACACCCAAGTGATTTGTTAATGTTAAAGCACTATCAGATCGAGCATCTTACTTAATTCTTCCAACTCAGTGCGTAAGCATAGAATTGTTTTCTCTGTAGGCTCAAAGAAAAAAAGTTAAGGAACTTATCCTCAATACCCTGCACTTGTTTTTCTAATTCCAAGTCCTCTTTATATTACCTTATAGATATCTCCATCTTCTAAATGCTAATTAAGAAAAGAAGAAAGAGAAAAAGGAAATAAAGAAAAGGAAAACAAATTATTGATTTGCTTTAAAACAAGAACTTTGGGATCCCATTGTCTCCTTCTCTGAGGACTTGCAGTAAAGAGGAACAAAATGAAAAGCAGGAACTTGCAAGTTCTCGGGTATCTACCATTAAGGCTCATGACTGAATTTGTGGCAAGGGAAAACAAGAAAGAAAGATAGAGCATGCAAAAAGTCAGACCCTAAAGAAAAGTGCTCTTGACCAAAAGTCCTAGAAAAGGAAACCAGTTTCTAAGATAAAAATATAGTCAAGTTTGATGTGAGTCTGGGAAATCCAAAGTACATCACATAGAACTCAAAACTGAGTTCAAATATGGATATGGAAATAATGTTGTAAATGTGACCCTCACAGATATTTGAAAAGGTAAGTGTAGATTTGTTTTCTAGAAAGCAGAGATCTAGAACCAATCTTGGAAACTATTCATATAAATATAAAAGGAAAGCAGGAAGTGGAATGACAGAAGGAAACCAGGAAAGGGCGATTTTAGAAGTAGGAGAGGGAGGGGACCAGCAGTTGGTGTAATGGCTATGTCGCTGGACTCCCACGTAGTCGACGCAGTTCAAGTCCCGGACCTGGTGGCTTAAACTCACGCTGGGCATGTGTGCATGTGTCCCCTAGATCCCGAGAGGAGAATGGAGGAGAAGGGAATGCAGCGTGGCCATTCCCCCTGGGGCGTGATTTCTCACTTTCTGTCTCTCTGTCTCTGTCTGTCTGTCTGGTGAGTGCACGCACCCTATAGCAAAAACCTCTCCAAAAAAAGAAAAAAAAAAAAAAGTAGGAGAGGGAACATTGGTGAGTTTGTATCATGCAAGCCAGGGAAGAAGCAAGCCATTAAGAGGGTGGATCCGTACAAATTTAGCTAAAAGAATTGACAGAGTGAAAGTAAAGAAAAAAATGTAAGTGTTGTAAGAGCATGGCAATGTTATTGTTACGGTATGATAAACTGAGTATCTTAATAATAATACAAATGTGGGGTTGGCAGGCAGCGTGGTGGTTAAGGGTGTTGGACTCCCACATGGCTGACCGTGGCTCAAGTTCCAGACCTGGCGGCTTGCTTTCTCACTCTCTCTCTCTCTCTCTCTCGCTTGCTCTGTTCCTCTCTGGTCAAATTAAAAATAAGTAAGTAAGTAAGCAAATAAATAAATAAATAATAGTTAAATAAAATAGAATTAGGTTTCCCTTATAAAGACCATCAATATGGTTTCATAGAATTTTGAAGAAAATAAAGGTAAAGGGTGGTAGAATTGGTTCTGATGATTCAAACCTAAAGACTAAATAATACTCTGTGATTTCATCTTTAAATACACACAGTACTACTGACACATCAGTAGAAAGTATGGAAGAGTACCTTGAGAACTACAAACCTATATAAAGTGTCTCAATTAGATTCAAATTCAATAACTAAAGGATAGAATAATAACATATGTTCCATGCTGTCTCCTAAAGCTTGTGCTTTATTTTTTAAAAGATGTGTTTATTTATTTAATTCCATTGTTATTATTACTTTTTAATTTGATCAGAGAGAGAGAGAAAGGGAAAGTGAAAAAGCAAGCCGCCAGGTCCGAGACTCGAACTGCAGTTAGCCATGTGGGAAGCCAGTGCCCCCAACCACCATGCCACCTGCCAGCCCTAAGCTTATACTTTATTGACACATGACTTTCTAAAGCTTAAGTTTTACTGACAGGACCATCTGATAAGGTGATGTTCCATTTATATAAACAATCAAAAACAACTATAGTATCATAAAAAGATACTTGGTCTTTGTTCTGGCTCCTAGTAGAACTCTTAAAACTTGAAATTTCCTGAATGATAAGGGTGAGAGGAACTCTTTTGTTATAACAAGGTGACTCTTGAAAGGCCCTAGATAGCTTCTGGATGGAAGCTTATTCCCAGAAACATTAAGGTTTGATAAGTAGCTTGGAACTTTAAGCCTCACTTCTTCTAAGGTCCAGGTGGGGGAAGGGTTAAAGATTGAGTTCATCACCAATGGCCAATGATTTACTTAGTAAGACTTACGTAATGAAACCTCCATAACACCCCCAACCACTGAGTTTCAAAGACCTTGTGGTGGGAAGATAATGCACTTCATGAAAGCACTGTGCCCCTCTCAATCTTGTGTCACTGAGACCTTAAGTTAAGGGATCTGATGGTAATTTCTGGTAGAATCACAGGACACCTAGCAGGCACACAGAAACTCCAAGAACTAGTTGTTGGTGTTAGAAAACACCCTAAAATAACAAAAACAGTGACAGCCTTTAGATCTGTATTTCTTAAAGCTATTCTAAACCACAAAAAAACTAAAACTCCTTGGAGAAATGGTTGACTAAAGTTGTGGCATAGAACATACAAAATAAACCTGGATCACCTTTTTATGCCAAAAATGCAAGAAAATGAACCAAGAATGACAGACATGTCAATAGGTCTTAAGAAGCCAGCCTGAAGAGATTCAACGGGATAACTCTAGGGACAATTTGGCATCAAAATGAATAAAAAGCAACGGGATATAACTCAATGAGTAAAACAGGAAACTATGAGTCCCCACTGACGTACACGTATACATACATACACAAACACAAACAAACTGATAGGGAATGGAATAATTAGTTTCAAATCATCACACTACAGAATTCTCATCATTCTAAAAGGAAGAAAGAAATTTTATAAGGGAGAAATGTGTTATATACCCTCAGTCAAGTGACCCAGCTAGTGCTGTCAGTAATGAGACAGAAGGGCAACATGTGCCACCTGCCAGGATGCAATGGAATTGCTGTGTCATTTCTGTGACATTCCTGCCAGAGATGCAGAACCTGAATCTAGTCATGATGAAACATCATGGGGTTTTATTATACAATTTCAGGATGATGCTCTCATCTTTGCAAAATTGTCAGAGGTGATAATCTTTCAGTATATGAAGCACTTTGCCTAAATAATATCATCTGATTCTCATGTCTACTCACTGAGAGAGATAGTACTATGCTCTCCATTTTACAAAGGAGAACATTGAGGTTGGTTTGAGCCATTACAAGGTTGGTGGGTGACAGGAAGAACTTCTAACACTAGTACAAGGCTGCCTTCGCTTTAAACAAAGGGCTGTCTTCACTTCGGCATTATAAAAAAGAAGATGAAATCAATTAGACAAAGAACTGCCCACTGAAATAAGTTGGTATTGTTCGGGTTGCTCAATGTGAATGAAAAACAGTCACTATGCCATCTCAATTAACATATGGGAGACTGTAGTAATCTGTCTTCTTTTTCATTGTTGCTTAGCTTTTTAACTGAAATAGACAGTTCTTCATTGTTAATTGTGATTTTTTAAAAAAAAAGAAATGAAGAGGTTTAAAAAAAAGAAAATGAACAAAATCAATTAGACTTGTTGGTGAATTCCATATATTTGAGGCACAACTTTACTGTTTTAATTAAATGGAAATATAGGCTCATTGTTTTAAAGACAATAAAAAGACAATTCAAACCCTGATATTGACCCTCCTCCATACCCCAAACCCATCCTTTTAAAGTAGAACATCTACAACTACCAGAATAACCATAGTTTTAAAGATTGGATTCTGATAAAGGCCAACTTTAAATAAACTACCTGCATTCTAATTATTTCTCTAAAAACCCAACTAATTACAAGTCAATCACTTTGTACACTTTTTGCAAAGTTTGAAGAATTGTCTATCAATAGTTTGAAGTACTTTGATATAGTTGGCCAATACAAAATCAAAAGGAGCTCTAAGTTTGAATACATTCCCAGCAAATAATTCTAGATTTATTCTAATCACACTTGCTGAATCTCAATAGCAGCCTATATCCTGGAACACAAGGGAAGCCTCTTAGAACAGATCAAGCATCTCAAATCTGAAAGTCAGAAATCTGAAATGCGCCAAAGTCCAACTTTTTGAGTGCTAACATGACATCACATGTGGAGAATCCCACACATGACCTCATGTGGTATGTTATAGTCAAAACACTACACTATATAAATACTGTATAAAATTACCTTCAGGCTATTTATATGTTATATATGAGATATAAATGAATTTTGTGTTTAGACTTGGATCCCATCACTAAGATATCTGCTATGCAATTGTGAATATTCTCAAAACCCCCCAGTTCCAAAATCTGAAACACTTCTGGTTCCAAGCATTTTGGATAAGAGATACTCAACCTGTGTGAGAAAGGAATTAACAGTAGCATTATGACTTCAGATTTATGAAAGATGGAGTCACATCCCTGCTCCTTCACTTCTCGTATGTATAAACTTCATCTCTTTAGGCCTAGGTTGCTCTTCTGAAAAATGGAGATAAAAAAGCACATGTTGGGACCAGCACTTAGCATAATGGCTATGTTGCTGGACTCCCATGTAGTTGACAGAAGTTTGAGTCCCGGACCCGGTGGCTTGAACTCACGCCGGGCACGTGTGCATGCATGCCCAAGATCCCAAGAGGAGAATGGAGGAGAAGGATTTGTGGCATGGCCACCCCCCGCTGCCCGGGGAGTGGTTTCTCGCTTTCTGTCTGTCTTTCTGGCGAGCACATGCGCCCTACAGAAAAAAAAAAAAAAAAAAAAAAAAAAAAAAAAAAAAAAAAAAAAAAAAAAAAAAACTCTCCAAAAGAAGAAGAAGAAAAAGAAAAAGAAAAAGAAAAAGAAAAAGCACATGTATTGCCCAGGCACATGAACACTAAATGAGATGATGTGTCTCTGACTCCAAAAAGTGTTAGCTATTATGAGTATTTACATTTGGATTACAAATACACTTTAGTGTATCCTTCAGACATTTAGTTTTTCAAATTCTGCCATTTTTAGAAATTAATACTTTTTTTAGGAATAATAACATTACTTGTTCCTTTTTTTTTTTTTTTTTTTTTTTTTGATAGAGCTTTTTGCTACAAGGAGTATGGGCTTGCCAGAAAGAGAAAGAGATAGACAGGGAGAAATCACCCCCCAGGAGGATGGCCATGCTGCAATCCTTTCTTTTCCATTCTCCTCTTGGGATTTTGGGCACACATGCACACATGTCCGGTGTGAATTTTAAGCCACCGGGTCCGGGACTCAAATCACCGTCACCTACATGGGAGTCCAGAAACGTAACCATTTCGCCATCTGCTGGTCCCAACTTGTAGCGCTTTGAATAGGATTCCAAGTTGGGATAGTTTGAAGATAGCAAAACACCTAGGGATACCTATTTGCTCAATGGTCCCATCAGAAAGCAAGCCGCCTGGTCTGAGACTTGAACCACAGCTGACCATGTGGGAATCCAGTGCCTTCAATCACTATGCCAACTTCTGGCCCCAGAAATCAGTTTTTAATGGTGGAACTTTGGGACTCAGTTGTACCTTGGTAGAGAATATATTTTGAGGCCTGAAGCATTTCTAGAATCTGTCATATCACAATAGACAACCACATAATCCATCTTGCACAGAGTAGACTACGGCTAGAGGTGATATTTTCATAAACTCCCTTAGGAAAAATCCTGCAAGTACTTGTGTGAGAGTAGGAATCTATCTCTCCTAGAGAGACATTGTTTTCTAGGGGAGAGAGGCAGATAATTGAGATGCACACTTGAAAAGAGAAAACAGGTATGATTAAAACAACACTATGTAGTTCATTTTGAAAAATGTTTAATGTTAGAAAGGAAGACTTTCTTTTTCAAGGTTTTTATTATTCCTGGGAAGGCTTACTTGATGTTTAAAATGATCTGGTACTCCTGACACTCAGCTCTTATCACTTTAAGAACTCAGGTTAGCTCAAAAAATGACAGGGCCATAAGACATACAGGAATAGGACACTGTGGCGTGGCACCAATCTGCGTTCGAATATGATCAATCATAATTGGATTGATTTATTTCTCCACTTGATAAAATATTCTGGAATTTCAGTGAGAAGCATGTACAATAAGAACCTATTTAAATTATTTTAGATAACTAAATTCCAGATAATTTTTAAAAATAAGCTGCTAGTATCAAATGTCAAATGTCAAATGCATAAAATGTCAATTTCTCAGGAAGGATGCAGCATGGATTTCATTTCTACCATGCTTTTAGCACCTTTTCTCTATTTCTGGAGACAAATACGTTTTGAGAGCACCTAATTAGCTGTCTATTCAAGTACAACTCAGTGAAAAAGCTAAGGGCAATCCTGGCTGTTTTCCCTCAACTTCTGATTCCTTAGAATGCTGAATTTATGCTTAAACTGCCTCAAAGCCCTTGGGATCAAGTGCTCATCTTATTTTCCACAATGCTGGATTATGAAAACAATTATAAAAAGCATCAGTAGCATTTTTTTTTTTCCTCTGCATAAATTCAGCAGAAAAATAGTAGGCCTTTAAAAAGAAAACTCAGCAACAAGTTGGATGTTTTTAGTAGCGTAGGAGAAAGGACAAGGGCTCATTGCCAGGCTTCATATGCAAGATTTTGACGCATGCTGCCCCAAAGAGCCACTGGGGATTACTGGCAGCTCCGTTTCCTCTGGAGAAGAACACGTGTCTCTTACATTGCTTCGAACCTGTACAAGTCCCATCCCAGGGGTCAACTGGCTCACCAAAAAAGTCAGATGAGGAACAACATAAAACACGATTACTGCTCTAGTTTTCCCTAAATGCTCTGGGTAGCCGTCACTTTACCCTGTGTACACTGCATTCCATTACTGCCCAAAGTAATAAAGACTTCTGTCACCGGGAGAGCTTTTCATCTTCAGCGCTCCTTTCTCCTCTCCTGATAAGACTGCCAACTCCACTCTCTGTAAATGAGCTCATGTGAACACTTTATTTTCAGTGTGTGAAAACAAAAAGGGCCACTGCCCAGCTTCAGAGATGGAGGGGGGGGTGGTGTTCTGTCTTCAAAGTCAGAGAAGGATGTTTGAAAGGGATTGAAACTGACCTCAGGAGCCTTGTTTGGAATAAGGAAGTTGAAGCTGAGCCATTACACTGGCCACACTTTGATTGTACAACGCCTAAAGACTTAGGAGTGAAGGGAGGGGGAGTGGAAGGCGAATAGACCAGTTATCTCTAAACCAACTTCTGTTTGTGAACATTAAACATTTGCATTCGTTTTGGCCAACACCACCAGCCAATATCAATGGTCCAAGTATGTGCGAGCTGAAGGTTTCACATGTGGGACAGATGGCTAAACCATCACAATGCAGTCAATTCTGAAGTAAGTGAATCGCAACTTAGGCTTCCTCATCCAAACAGTAACTAAATTTAATTTTTTTGCAATCAGTGGCATATGCTTGCATCTGTCTACAATATGACTTGGGCCAAATCTGATCTGGCCATAGTATCCTAAGCACCAAGGCTATTCAATTCCTATTGTTACATGTACTGCAAATACTGAGGGGGACAGGTTAACTAATTAAGGATCCGCATTGAGTTTTTCAGCCCGTTGCCTATACCATGTTCATAATAAAGGAAAGAGCTATTGACCAACAAAAGTATTTTTTACATTGTATTTCTAAAATGTTTAAACTTTCCTTACCCAATAGTAACAATAATAATGGTAATAAGGGGAACACACATTTAATTTTGGATTGAAAAAGAATGGCTTTTATCGGATGACCTCATTATAGTCATGTAATTCAGTTTAGTCACATATGAATGAAATGCTTATTATTTGCCAGGCACTGTGTTAGGCAGGGAATAATACCAAAGTATTCCTTCCAGGGCTCACTGTCTAGAGGTAAGGCAGGCACACAAATAATTATTATAAACTATGTAATGTTTGCATTTAATAAAAGCATAGGCCTGACCCTAGAAGGAACATAAGGAAGAAAATTTAACTCTTTTTAAAAAAAAATTATTTAATTTTATAATTTTACTATTATTTTTTTAAAGTCTGCTACAGGGCATGCATGCTGACCAGAGAGAGAAAGAAAGAGAGAAAGAGAAAGTGAGAAAGTAAGCCACTGTGTCAAGGACTTGAACTGTGGTCAGCCATGTGGGAGTCCAGAGCCTTAACCACCATGTACCTGCTGGCCCCAAAATTTCATTCTTTCTGGAAAAATTAAAGAAGGTACTTGGAACTTCGATTGCATTGAACTATGAAGGTGTGTATGCAGGCAAATAAATAAATAATAAATAATAGAGGAACACTTCCATCACAGAGGATAGCTGTAGCAGAGAAACAAGTGTGAACAGAATCTGGAACAGCATTGTTCATAATGTTTTATACTAATGTAAATGAATTAAAAATTTCAAAAACGTTAATACCTTTTCCCAGTTATACTGGCTATATTTCAAGCACTCCATGGTCACACATGACTAAGTGGTTATCCTATGGCACCATGCAGTTATGGAACATTCTATCATTTCAGAAAATTCTACTCAACAGTACTGACCTGTGGCTGTAGACTATTGAGAAGTGACAAATGACAAAGTTTGAAATATATGGAGGCTCCTGATCCTGTGGATCCTACAAAACCACTCAAGGAAGTGAGGGTTTCAGCTTGCAATACTTGAGAGCCATGATAAATGTAAGTGGTGAAGTAGGTAGTTTGGATAAATTAAGGAGAGAAAATGGGTGATTTAATCAGACATGCATTTTAGAAAGAACTTCATTCAAGTTACAGTGGGGAGGGTGGCATATATATACACATCCACACTCACTCACAATACTGCATGCAGCCCGTATAATGACAACATATGCTGTTTTCCTCTTTTTTTTTTTTTTAAGAGTTTTTTTCTATAGGGCACATGTGCTTGCCAGACAGAGAGAGACGGAGAGAGACAGAAAGTGAGAAATCACCCTCCAGGGGGGATGACCACGCTGCAATCCCTTCTCCTCCATTCTCCTCTCGGGATTTTGGGCATGCATGCACACGTGCCCGGTGTGAGTTTATGCCACTGGGTCCGGGACTCAAATCACGGTCAACTACATGGGAGTCTAACAACATAGTCATTACGCTTACTGCTGGTCCCATGTTTTCCTCTTTTTTGATGACTACCATTATCACAGTTATTAAATGTTTAGATAAAAAAAGATATCTTGGAGAAACAAGTTGACTTCTAAAGACCAATATTTCAATTTCATTTTCATTGATATTGTTTATAGACTGAGAAATGGAGAACTGCAAATAGAAAAACTGTAGAAAAACAAATGCACAGGTGAACTGCCAACTGAACTTAAGTCCTAAGCGGCTATCTACTTATGTTGTAGAAAACCAGATGCCAAAGAATGGAAAGCAGCACTCAGAGAAATTAGGAGAACTGTTTATTACATCAGTGGGCACAGAGAAGTTAATACTCTTAATTTTCAGCTCCCACTGATAGTTGGGCACAGTCTTTTATGGGTGAATTGGGGAGGGGCAGTTTCAGCACACTTGGAGTTTCCTATCAAAGAAGGAGCTCAGTGTCTGCCCTAATACAGAGCTGGCAGAGAAGCAGGGAATCCAATCTGCTCAAGGCTTCCAGCTGCTCAACAGTTCAGGAGAGGGGCAGCTAGCTCATGGGGAAACAGAAAGCCCAGGCAGTTATCTGTCCTGTGTTGCTTCAAGATTGCTCTCAAGTTTCTCCATATCATAATAGAAGATTTAGGCAGTTATCAGCCTTGGGTTGTTCCAACTGACCAGGTTGTTGAGAAAGTCATGATGTATTTTTCTATGCAAAAATGTTTTTATAATTTTCCCAATGACCCAATAGTAACTTAGGGGCAGCTCCGTTTCCTCTGGAGAAGAACACGTGTCTCTTACATTGCTTCGAACCTGTACAAGCCCCATCCCAGGGGTCAACTGGCTCACCATGGTGACTACCCCATACATCCATAGATAGATACTAGGGCATGCACAGAAGGTGGAAGTGTCAATACAATTCTCTTGAATTGCATTAATGAGAACATCTCTATGTGGAATATTTAACTAAAACTCAGAATAAAAGTGTTCCTATGGAAAACCCACCTTCTGAAAGTTTAAGAAATAGAGGGAATGAAGAGAACACCAAGCAGTGAATTTCGAGGGGCCTGCATCTCACTAAAAGGGGGAACTGACAAAGCTATAGCTGTATGTCTGGCCAAATCTTGGCTTTCTTTGTTCCTTGGGTACTTTTTTTTTTTTTTTTAAATCATCCTAATCACTTAAAGTCATGCTGTTCCTCACAGCAATTTAGTGGAATATGTCTTCTTCTTTAATGGATAAAATGTAATGCAGTTTCAGTTTAAAAAAAATTTTTTTTTAACAGATCTGCTATGGTTTGGGGCCTGGAGCTGTTCCTAAGTTTATTTTAAACTCCTATGGCTTTCTTATAATTCACTGAGTCAGTCAAAAAGAATTAATTAAATACCTACTGTGTGCAGAGAAGAGCATATGCCATAAAAAGAAACCCATAATCCTGATACTCAAAGCTCTTTTTTTTTTTTTTTGAGAGAGAGAGAAATTTTTATTTTGTTATAGCATGTGTGTGATCAACAAAAGACAGAGAGAAATGGAGAGAGAAAGTGAGAAACCACTCCCCAGGGGGGATGGCCATACCACAATCCCTTCTCCTCCATTCTCTCCCCGTTCTGAGAGTTTTTGGGGGCATGTACGCACATGGGCATAGCGAGTATTTGAAGCCATCAGACCCAGGACTTGAACCATGGTCAACCATGTGGGAATCCAGTGCCTTCACCACTATGCTACCTGCTGGCCTTGATAGTCAAAGATTTTAAAATCTAGTTAAAGGAGATAAAACATACATATAGGCAGAAATATGACAGTAATTAAAAGCAATATATAGTCAATATTTAAAATTATGTTATAAATTGAATCCTTAAGTGCTAGAAGGACCTAGGAATTTTGGGTAAACTGATGAGTACAGTATGTGGGGATAAGAAAGGAAGACTATTTGATGGAGGCTCATTTTAAAGCAGGTTGTAAAAGAGATGTGGATGAACTAAAAATATTAAAGGTCTGGATACTTAGAAGGGGTTCTAATAAATTCTTTCTGACTTATTTTATAATACAACCATAATTAAAGGTTTTGAAAAATCTAAAAAGAAGCACAAGAGATCAAACATACCAAGTCTAGTTCATAAGTCATTCAATTTTTGAAATATTTGAACACTGGTTCATAAGTCATTTTCAAAGAAAGCATATCAACACATCAGAAATTACATGTCCTAACATCTTACAAGTAAGACAACTTTATATGACGTACTTTTTAAAATAATTTCTTGAAACTCTGCTATTTACAATTTCTAATATAATTAACAGGGTGTTTATAATGCTTAATGCCCCAAATCTTCCAACCTAACTAATTTTTAAAATAAATTCCACTTAACAAGGAAAAAAAAAAATCCTTTCGATTTTTACCTAAGTGCTACCGTCCTCCAAGTATTCCATATTTTCAGCTATTATCCCTTTCTTACAAAGAGCCCACTTAATAATGTTCACTCTAACAACCTCATTTATTTTCCAGAAAATTAACTCAGTTTCAACCCTGATTAATGATTTCATCTAAATGAATCAAATTAAAAATTGAAAATTATATTTCAAAAGCCAAAGAAAAAAAAATTGACCATTTCCAGTTAACAAATGATCCTTTCAAATATTAAAAGATGACCATGAAGAGTGCGTGATAGTAATGAAATCTGGCTCAGGCCTGCTGCTTATCTTGGAGTTCATGGAAGAGGAGAATTAACGGGAGAAAAAAAAAAAAAAAGGAAAAGAAAAGAAAGAAAGAAAAGGAAAAGGTACCCTATGCATTTTTAACACTGAAATCCCTTGAGATACCAAACTGCCTTCCACTTAGGCTTTGCCTGTAATCAGTGTACCAAAATAATATGAGCATTTCCCTGTTAATTAAAACTGGTTGGGCTGGAGATGCCCCTCAGCAGAAGGGGGATTAGGAAGTCACACACACTAATAGACCCTGTTAACAAACCCTAAACCGTGAAAGCATGCTTCATGCTACGATGTCTTCTCTCTGAGCCGGAAGCAGTCTATGAGGAAAACAAGCAACTAATTAGGGAGAAACTTCTGGTCTGAACTGTTATTTTTAAAAATCCACTTCTGGCCATGGGTTAGGAGAGGAGGAAGGACTGAAGATAGTGGCAACACGAAGGATTTTTTAGGGCAGCAAAACCATTCAATGTGCTACTATAATGGTGGATGCATGTCATGATACATTTGTCAAAACCCACAGAATGCACAACAGCAAGAGTGAACCCCAACATAAACTATGGACTTTGGATGATAATGAAGTGCTCACAGTAAGTTCACTGATTGTAACAAATGTCCCACTTTGGCAGGGGATGTTGCTAAGGGGGAGAAGCTATGTCTGTAGAGGGGCCAAGGATATATGGAAGCTCTGTACTCACGAGTCAAAATTTTGCTGTGAACCTAAAACTGCTTTACAAATTAAAGTCTATTTTGAAAAAAAAAAAAAAAGGCAGAATTTTAAAAAGTGCATTTTTTAGGTCTCTATGATTACTGTATTTGTTGCAAGTTCTGTGAAAGAACTTCAGAATTATAGATCAAGTAGTTTACATTTAAATTTCCTCGTTGAACGCCACATTTTTAAGATATGGACATCAAGAGTAAACAATTGGGAATCGCCGGCCTTAAAGCAGGTCACAGAAAACGATCACCGTGGCTTTCTGGTCGGACACAGGCTGCATGCATTCCCCTTGCTTAGCACGTATATTCAGTCTAATCTTTCCCTTCTGAGCACAGATTGTTAAAGATAAAATAGTATCTCAAATTATGAGGGGGGAAAGCTGCTTCTGCATTCCTCCCCAATTCTCTGCTGGGATTTGGCTCCTGCGGGCTGTTAAGGGCCTTGCACAGCCTCCCCAGCCTGTCAGCGGAGGCGGCTGCAGCTGCGGGTGGAGGCACGGCCGCTCTGCCTGCCAGCTCCAGCCCACGGTCATCGCAGGCTGCCCGAGGGCCCCGTGGGCGCGGGGCCAGGGGCTCTGCTGGCACAACGGGGCAGCTGGGTGGGAGGACTCTGCAGCAGCGGCACCCCTGGGCCTCCCAGGGGCTCCCCTCCGCAGACCTGCAGAGACTTCCTCGGAGTGACCGGGGAGGGCGCTGTGCGTGTCTGAAGCCAGCGCCAGAGTCTGAACAGAAAGGGAGAACACGTGCGAACAGGGACAGAGGGACTCAGAAAACGAGAGAAACCACAGGGGCACATCTTGAGTGTTATGGACCCTGAAGGGCTGAAATATTATTTAAAACACTGAAGAGTGTTAATTATCGTGATGTTTTGGTTTTGAGAGAAAAGTGACTTCAAAGGGAATCAGCGAGGGCGTGCCTTTACTCAACGCTGGAATTTCTATTTAGGATATGTGTGTGTAATGCAAGTCATTATTCCTTAGTCACTTTCTCTTCCGTGGCTTATTTCCCATGTCTTTGTAATAGCTGTTGTGTCCACTCCACTCCCACTCAGGTTTGGAAGATTATTTCATTAACTACCTCAACACGAGGCACGTATTATTACCGACAATTTACTAGGGGAAATAAAGACACAGGAAGAAGTGGTTTGCATCAAGACAAAAAAAAAAAAAAGTATTATGTTATAGGGCTCCTTAATTATGACTAGATATCTGCTAGGCTTTCCATAGCATTCTTCATAAAATTCTAGAATTTTACAAGGATCCTACCTGGCTTTAAAAAACTGAAATCCACTCAAAGCCCTTAAAACTGAAATAGGACTTTGAGAGTGTTATTAAAATACCTTCAATTAACAACAACAAAAATGACTCAAAATGGTTGATTGATTTTTCCAAGGTCACGAAGTTTATAAATAAGCATAAAATAAAAGTATATGAAAATATCTAAATAAATTCTACCTAGTCTTTGTGTGTTCTGCCTAAGTTCTTTGATTTTAAATAATAGTAGTTATCTTACCCACAGCTAAGGCAATTATCCACATTAGCAAAAAAAAAAAAAAAGAAAGAAAAAAGAAAAAGTGCTATCCTGAATGTAGCTTTGGTCATTTACAGGGACTTGGTAATGATTAGTGGGGATAATAAAAAGCAAGTATTGATATTCCTTTTTTTCCATTATATTTACCAGAGGATGAATGCCCACAGACCTTATTTGGTCATAGGCCTGAAAAACTTTGCAACTATTCTAGGGACATATAAGCATTTGAAATGTCATGTTAAAAAATAACATTTTGCTTGTGAGAGCAAATAAAGCAAACATTCCTTAATACCACTTTTTTTTTTCCTTTTTTTTTTTTTTTTTACACTTTTCAAATAGGGCTGGGATAAGAAAATCAGAACTAGGGCCAACTATAACAGGTGCTAATAAATTTTTTCCATGAACCATTGTGTCAGTATAATCCCTAGCCTGACCTGGAACACTCTGGCCATTTTAATGCCAGGCCTCTCTGGATTATCTATTCCAGGTTAAATGCTCCCAAGTGGATTGCTGGTTCTGTGCAATGGATAGGAGGTTTACAGGGATTATTCTAAAATTTCGCGCGAGTTTCTCTGACATCACGTATATAGGAACTAGGATTTCAAAATTACAGTTCAATGAATTGCCCATCCAAGCAACAATTTCACAGTTAAACAGAACAATGACGATTTTCCACACGCTCAAGGTTCAGAAAATAAATGTAAACTCACTGTAAATAAATCTAGTCTTTACATTAAAACCTGATCGATATCTGACATGGTTTTCATTGCCTACATGAAGAAAATCAAGGCAAAAATCATTTTTCAGCTTAAGTGTTGAACTACATCTATAAGCACTAAGGAAACAATAGGTGAAGATACTCTGTTTCATTTGATTGTTACAGATAGCAAAAATCTGATAATAGAGACCTCTAAGCATTATCTTTTGCTTGAATTACTGAATTTAGCTGCTATCTACAGTGATCAGAATAAGCACATTAATTTTCTTGATTTTTATATTTGATATTACTCGAAATCCCATTTTAATCATTAAGTGTGCTGAAATGACATTGTTAAAGGAAATTAATCTATGTAGTTTTAAAATATCATTTCATTTTCATTAGTCTTTCCTCTTGTTCATTTTTAACAATAAACCCCTTTGCTTATTTATTAGAACGCAAAATTCAATTTTACATACTTTCAAAATTCATCTTATTTAAAAAAAAAAATTCATCTTATTTTATTCATTCTCCGAAAGACTGATACCATCCATGAGTTGACCCTAATTTTTACTGAAGTAGTTAGCAAATATTTGCTGTAACTTTACCTATGTACCTTATCTGGTTTGATTTAACTGGATAGAGATAGATTTCTATTTAATCTTCACAGAAAAAAAGACACTACTGAATGCTAAGGACTCTCTGAGTACTCTACAAAATATCTTTCTTTGCAAATCAGCTTAAATTGTAGACAAAATATAAAATAAAATAAAATAAAATAAAAAACACAGCTGCTCCTTGACCTCAGTCATTTCTAAACAATTCTATAAAACTGAGCTTCTCAGTAAAACAAAATAATATTTCATTTATGTCATAATGTCTTGCTCATACAATCTAGAACCCAGTGAGAAAATGACAATGTGATATTTTTATTTAAAAATGTGTATATTAGGGCCAGCAGATGGTATGGAGGTTAAAGAAGGCTGGATCCCACATGGCCTGTACGGTTCAAGTTTTGGACTCTAGCTTGAAAATCATGTCAGGTGTGTGTGCATGCATGCTGAAAATCCCAGGCATGGTAAACGCTCCTGGTGGGGTGCTTTCTCACTTTCTCTCTGTCTGTCTGTCTCTGATGAGTGTACGTGTCCTGTAGCAAACATTTTTTTAAAAGAAAGAAAAAAAAGTGTACACATTTAGGAAATTGTTCTACTTTGTCCGAGTCCAGACAGTATAACAGAAACTACAGTAGGCATTTCAACAAGGAGAATTTAATATGAAAAATTGGTTCAAAGAGTGTTGGAGAACTGCAAAAGTAAGACCAGAACAGAGATTTCAACTGTAGGCAACAACTGCTGCTTCTGGAAATTGTGGAAATGAAAGGAAGAGTTCAGCACCATCAGAACCTGGAAGTTTAGCAAAGGCCCTGTTGGGTGAGACTCAGATATTTGAGGAGTGAAAGCCAGTGGCCAATGCATGATCTTCCAAGGCACATCATGGAACCCGATCTGAGAGTATCAGGAAAAGGCAGAGACCCAGCCTAGTAGCATCGGCAGTAGCTAACTGAACTGCAGTGGTGGAAGCCACGTGTCTGACTATGGGTTCAGATCCTGAGGTCAGCCTAAAAACCTGTGTGTGTATGTGTGCGTGCACATGCACCCAAGATCTTGATGAGCTGGAGATCTGTGGGTAGAGGATTGCAGTATGAGACCTCACTTAAGGTACCTCTCTCTCTCTTTCCCTAGTGCACATGACTAGAATAAATCATCAGTAAAAATAAACTTACAAAAAAGAAAAAATAAAGGCTAGAAACCACTGACTGTCAATACCAGGGCAAAGGATCTTTGATAGGTTGGCACTGATAGGAACAAGTGAGTAAGAAACAATTAAAAGGACCACACTCCTCTTACCGCCTCCTGCTTTGAGTCCCAGCCCCACATCACAAAGATGGGTGGGTTTAGAGCTGAGAGACAATAGCTTAATAAAGGGCAGATAGGCTTACCAGGGCTTTCATAACTGGATCATCAACCTCATCTCTAAAAACAGTAATCTTTCTATAAAAGTGCATCCTAAGATATTAGAAAGGGATTGGGTCACTTTCATGATCCAATAATCTGTTGCTAATACCTAGTGTTCATCCCCCCTAACTATCACGTTTACATTCTTTTCCTTGGCCTGGATCACCTACATGTATATCTGTTGTTCCTTGATCTAAAAACTTACTGTTTACTTTTTAACCTTAAAAAGACAAATTATAATTATCATTTGTCGTCACATACACGGTAGCTTTGTGCAGGATGAATACATCTTTGGAATATACTGAAAGCCTAGCCCTCTGTCTGGCCTTAGGGCTTCTTTGGCTCATTACCAGTATACAGGCGAATGGAAGAAGGTGGGGGAGATGATCTGTGAGGAGGTATAAATATGTGTGTATAATGAATCTGTGACTATAAAGAGAAGCATAGCATAAAACTAAGCCAAAAAAACATAACCAAAACATAGATTAATCTAGACCTTAATAGAAAAGTTTTCTTTTTCTATTTTCTTTTTTTTTTTTTTTCATTCACATTGTTGGTCAAATTGGTAATGTTATATGAAAACAGACTATGGCATGTGAACCAATTTACTAAACAAATAGCAGCTGTAGTAAAACATCTGTTTGGAAAAGAGGAAATATAAACTCATAAAATCAAATGAAGGCAGTGTGAGTCGTACTCTCCCAAATATGCAAAGACTAGACATATGGAGCCGTTTGCAAAAGATTATCAATCATTCTATTAAAAAACAAAGTATAAAACAGGTATCATTAGGATCGTCACATAATGTATTTGCCAGTATCTGAATAACATTTTAGGCAATAGTATGTGAATATTTCTCAGGAATGTGAATAGCTATAAGCATCTCCCTTGCCAAAAGAAATTTTTAAAAATATAAAATAGCAATTATCTTCTAAAAATAACCTTATGTGTCTAATTACACTATCGCCAATAGGAGCAGGATTGGTGTCATGTAATTACACAAGATTAAATGATTAAATAAAATAACAAAAACAATAGGAAAGAAAAAAGTGTATGTGAAACTTGAGAAACACATTTGTTATACTATGCATAGACCTGCCCGCTAGTTCATTAGAGCCAAAATGATTTGCTTTCTGAGGATCAATCATTAAAGGAACTCTAATAAAAATTTCAATGAAACTATGAAAGAGAGAAGTCAATGAAAGACTGGGTTTCATCCTTATGTGCCCAGGCTGGAAGAAAGCAAAAGTCAATAAAGAGAACTGAAATTAATTTTTTTTTTTTTTTTAAAAAAGAACCTTCTGAAGAAGCAGTTGGCTATCTTTCTAATAACAGGAAACCTGATTTGTTTGTTTGTTTGTTTGTTTGTTTGCAATACGTGGCTGCCCTTGCTTGCCTTCTCTTGGACTCACAGAATTTAAGTTAAAACTAAAGAAAGACATAATGCATCCCCAAACAAAATTACATCGCTTGTACATATAAAGCAAATCAGAGAGCAATAATAAATGTCAGAGGTGTAACAGCAAAGGCAGCAGCTAGGTTTCCCTTTTTTTTTTTCATCCCCATACTTAAAAGTGAAATACCTAGCTGTTATCTTGGTGCCTGCAGAGCCTCCCCATTGTAGATTCAATAATACAAGAGGCTTCTTATCAGCAGCTGGGGTGACTGATTGGAGCTGTGATATGTTTAGACAATGCACTGTATTTAACTGAATTTACAGATGCCCCAACTCAGACGTGGTAGTAAACGCCAGAGACTAATAGGAAATTAAACATGTACAATGGACTAACTCCATTTGCTCGCACACAGCGGAATGTGTTTAGTTAACTCACTCATAGTCACACTTTATCTTTTTCTCTATGGATTCTCGGGGATATGTTTCAAATTGGCCAGAGATTAAATCTTCTTTTCAATTTTTTGTTACCATTTTATTGCCGCTTTCCCTTATTATTGGCCACTCTTCCTCTTGCAGAGATAAGCTAAACAAGATGACCCTCAGTACTCCCCCCCAACCCAATTATCAGATAGTCAGCAAGGAACGCAAGGGTACAGAAGATTCCATAATATTAATATTAATATAACATGAGAGGAACAAAAATCAGTCACTTATTTGAAAGCAATGGTGTATTTAACTCATTTGAAATTTAAATGTGAATTTTAATGTACCTGGTATGTAACACATACATACAGAAAGAGACAGTGAGAGCAGCATGTATAGGCCAAGGCTGAGCATTATTTTAACTCTTCATTGTTTTTTATTTCTGCTAGGAAAAAAAAAACAGTTTCAAGTAGACTCGTGTCTACGTAAATGCGCCGCACAACTGTTGGGGAGGGGAGGATGCTACCATGCTCTAGTACTTCTCATCTAGTTAACAGGGCAAGGTAATTTATCGTTAGATAAACCCACAGATTGATCTATAGATCTTCCAGGGGATCTCTGAAAGAAGCCTCCCTGGAAGGAGGCTGTTCACCCAGAACTCTCTTGTTATGTAACAGCAATTGAATGGTTTTGTTGTCCTTAAGAAACCGTAAAGAATTTCTACATTCATGAAATCACGTTACCTAGAAAGCATAAAAGAAAGCTCTCGTCTATTCTAATCACATTCAGATGCCTGAGAGGGTTAAAGACAGTTCAGTCCAAAGGCTGACCACAACCCCCACTCCCTCATGACCCTGGCCTTGAGAAAAGTGGATGGAGGTAGATGTCGACAAATCCAACCACCGAGGCTGACTTTAATATGGGCGTGACTCCAAGACCTCTGTGTCACTTGTTTAATTTATTATGTAGACAAGCAGGACTACTTTGGCATCAACCTACCATATCAGGTAAAAGTAACTGAAATCCAGAGCAAGCGCCATGGGCAGGAAAGGTGGATGGAGTGCGCATTGGTATGGCTACTTACATGCTTACAAATATAAGAATAAAACTGGGTGGAAAGATGGGACAGCATTAAACCCTTGGTGGACATACTCATGTCTTTCTGAAGTCCCTGGACTCTGCCACGGGACAGGTCTAATAGATACACCAGATGACCCAGGCCAGTGACCATGACCTTGATATTACATTTTCTTCTTTTTCATTCTGTATTTTCTCACGTGCCATTTTTACTGAGAATGTGAACACTTTTATCTGAATTTTGCAACTCACAGGAGATATAAATACTTAAAATATAAAACACATGACTATGAAGAACAAATAAAAAGTGCCTGGATAACATAGTCCTTGTAATCAAGTTTAAGTGTTTTCTTAAGAAGCAAAGATGGCACCAAATGAAAACACTGAAAGTGCACGTAAACATACCAAACCACTAAGAAAAAAGGTTTCTATAAATGTTTCAAAGCATTATACCCACAGCCCAGATCAAAATGTTCCCTGTGAGAAAACCCAGGTTGCATGCTATCAAGGGATACTAATATCATCTGAAAATCAAGTGATAATCAAATAACCATTATTCAGTACAATGGACTTCACAGTAATCATTTTTTTTCCCCTATAACCGAGTAGTCCAATAAATGTTACTTCTCTTAATCAGTTCTGATTGGTATTTGCTATATGAGACACACACAAATCTTTGACCAATCTTTAATTAGTATCGCTGATGAAATATTTATTCTTTTAATTTGAATTTGGAAACCCAATAAAGCCATGTTTGCATCTTTTATCAACTTAAATATTATCCTCTTTTATTGCTTTTGTCATGACTGCAGATTCTGGAAACGTTCCCCTGAAACAACGCGCCTTTCACGTATGCATAGATGCCCTGGGCTCATTGTTTTTAGGGCAAATATTTAATATAGGCATTCAAGGCATGGATTCATTTCAGCTTTCTTTCTGATGGGATCACAAAGTAGATTTCCTCTAAGTATCAAGAGAGAAAAAGAAGATATTTTTAGACATCCTAAGACCTTCTTAGGGAATCATAGATTCACCGAATCATAAGGTAATCCTCCCTGGAGCCCCTGGAGCCCGATTCACAGAAACAATCGGGCTGGCCAACATTACCAGGCCCTTGTGAATGGAATGCATGGGATATTCTAGTGCCCAGGCACTGAACACAGAAGCCAGGTGTTCTATTTTTGGTTCTACTACTGATGAGCTGCCACCTTTAGCTTAACCCATCTCCCTAGCCAGAGGCACAGTTATATGGTCCCCACGTCTGATGGTTCTCAGAGATCTGAGCTCATTTAACAGAGCAGAAATCACCAAGCATATTATTAAAGTCTAATGAAGCAATCAGATTGCATCTTTTTATAAAACAGCTTTACTGATTCCTCTAGTCCACACAACACCTCCAAAATTAGTACAGTCTATCCAGCATAATCTAGAAAAAAAGAAGAGGAATGGTATCTTCTGAAAGATACACAAATAAATGGCATATATGTCTTCTGTACTGCTCAGATGAATCCCTTGTTAGGAACATCTTTCCTAGTTACCGGTTTTGAATTTTGTCTCATCTTCTCTCTTGGCACTCTATAATCTCCAATGAACGCTACCTCTTTGTAACAAATCTACCAAAAATCGGTGTTGAAGAATGTGTAGAACATTCAATTTTTCAAAAGAGACATTTGTTAATCTATTGGGTTGTCTGAAAAGCCATGTGTATGTTTTTCTATGCAAAAATGCATCATGACTTTTCCAACGGCCCAGCATTCCCCATGCTTCATGGCACCATGAACCCGTGCTGCAATGCGCTTCAGTAACAGTTATTCTGCATTTACTCATGAGATTATTTGATTTGTGTCGGCCTTACAAATTAGATTTTAAGTGTTTCTAGAATATGGATTATACCAGTTTTGTTTACAGTTTTATACTTAAAATATAGTACAATATCTAGCATATAAACATTTATCAAATGAAGAGAACACAGGCCTTTTGTCAAAGAAGCAAACTCGGGACCAGCAGTTAGTGTCATGACTATGTCACTGGACTCCCATGTAGTCGACCGCGGTTCGAGTCTCGGACCTGGTGGCTTAAACTTATGCTGGGTGTGTGTGCCCAAGATCCTGAGAGGAGAATGGAGGAGAAGGGATTGCAGCACGGCCATCCCCCCTTGGTGGGTGATTTCTCGCTTTCTGTCTCTGTCTCTCTCTGTCTTTCTGGTGAGCTCACATGCTCTATAGCAAAAACCTCTCCAAAAAAAAGAAAAAAAAAAACCCACAAAAACAAAAAACATCGGAAGCAAACTCTTTTTAGTACCTGTCTTGAGAGCACTTTGATTGGGTCACTCCTTTATCTAACCTGGAGAACACGTGTCACAGTTGCCATGGCTTCTGCCACAGAGCCTTGACCTGGAGTGAGCATAGTCCCTGTTACCCCTATGTTCCTACTTCTTTCAGAAATAATTAAAGTGGCAGCTACACAGCCTAGTGGTTAAGGGGGCTGAATTCTACATGGCTGACCACAGGTTCAAATCCTGACCCTGGTGGCTTGAAAAACATACAGAGTAGATGTACATGTATGCCCCAAATCCCAACAGCATGGAGAAATGGAGAAAAAAAGATTTGTGGAGTGACCATCCCCCTTTAAGAGGTGTTCTCCCCTCACCCCACCTCCCCAATCCTCTCTACCTCCATCCCTCCCTGTCTCTTTCTGTTAAGTGCATATCTCTTCTGACAAGATTTAAAAAGAAAAAAAAAGGAAAGAAAGTGGGCAAGCAAGCAAACAATAACTGAGGCTTTATGTTTTGGTAATGTAGCTATCTTATGAAAAAATACAAAGTAGAATGCCTAACTACCTAAATCTGGTACAATAAAATGGTATACCCTATGATTTATTAAATAGTCTTAGCTACACACCACTTTAGAAGTAACAAATCTATTCTATTTTTTCCTTAAAATAATCTGCCATGAAACAACAGAAGAAGTAAATATAAAAATAGCATTATTGTTGACACGTGAGTTTCTATATATGTGGTGTATGCTGGCATTTCCTGTCAAAATCTTCATTAGGGGTTAATTCTGTCAAACAAAATCTTGACCTACAATTCTATTTGGTGGTGGCTGTCAGCTTGTATTTTGCACATTTCAATATTATTTAAAAGTACTTTTCCATATTTAATATACGATGGCTTACTGTACCTCTCCACTGGCATTTATCACCTTTCAAGAGTGATCAGTCTCCACGAAAGTGAAGTTCACTGTCACGGAAGGACCTAACCCTCATTTATTTGTCTATATAGTATTTGGTACAGAGCAGAGTATTCGATAGCAGGTGTGCCTTCAATTTAGAGGTCACACATTTAGCAGTAGAAATATAAGTTATTAAAATAGACTTGCAATCTTTAAAAACATAAAGTGCCCTTAGAGTAAAGTCTAGATAATTGTACACAATTCAATGTGTATATTTTCTTTTGCTCCAGGTTCCAAAATGATCCTAAAGATGCTGCCATTTCCCAAACCAGAATTACTACTGTTGGCAGGATAACATTGAGGTTAGAAAAACATAGACTTACAATATCCCCATCAGCCAACTTTATCCTTGCCTAATTTCCCCATCTCTGTAATAGGCCAAATGGATGCAGCTTACAGGGCTTGAAGACATTTAAAGAATATTTAAGAGAATATATACTCGTTCCATTTAACTTTTCTTCAGCACCATAAGACCATTTTAAACCACCCTTGACTATGACGACGGGGAGAGAGGCAATACAGGAGAAATGTGTGCCTAAAGCACTAAACTTGAACACAGTCCCTCAACCCCCAACAAGCTCTGTCACTTACTACCTATGTGAGCCTGGGCAGGAAACCTAAACACTCTCTAAACTGCTTTTCCATATGTAAGGATATAAAGATAGTAAATACTGTTTAAAAAGATATATATGGGAGCACTCATGGCCTGGTGGTTAAGGTGACTATATCCTACATGTCTACCACGTGGGTCAAGCACTAGACCCAATAGCTTGAAAAACATACTGGGCCTTTGTGCATGCATGCCTCAGATTCCAAAAGGAGGGAGAGATGAAGAAGAAGGGATTGTGATGTGATCATGCCCGATGAGGGTTGTTCCCCCCCCCCCCACCCCAGCCCCCAACAATCATATGTGCCCTCTGGCAAATTTGAAAATAAAAAATAAAATAAAATAAATATATATATATATATTTGTTATATTTTATACACACACACACACACACACATATATTTGATGACAATATTTGAGCACTTATAATGTGCAAAGCAATATTTTAAGTGCTTTATAAGTATGAATTCATTTATTTCTTACAACAACCTTATGAGGAAAAGAGCAAAAGAAACAGATGCACATTGTGGTTATGAAATTGCCTAAGTTTGCTCAACTCAGAATAGTAGAACTGGAATCTAGTTATGGGCCTGCCTCTGGGTTTGGCACACAGTAGGTGCTCAAATAAATAGTAGCCTCTTCTCTGCTACTTCTCAGTCTGTGCCTTGTGTTTCCTTGTTATGTGAATCAGTAGTCGGATTCTCTTAGAGTAGCCTGAAAAATTAATTTAGTTGGTGTAACAGATCCGAATAGGGAGTCACTAGATAAATCTTATAAAAGGATGTAAAGTCCACTGACAAATATAACACACACACACACACATATGCATGATCATGCACTCAGGTGTGCCAAAGACAGACACCCACACACAACATTTAAGTAAGCCTTCAGAGCAAGTTTCCTGGAATATCAACCATCAATGAGTTAATCATCGATATCGATGGGACTTGGACTCAGGTCACAAACACTATGCTGAGTTTAGGGACAGAAGGAAGAGGAGGTCGGATGAGAATAAAACTTACTACCTGCCCTCGAATGCCCAGATCCCACTGGGAGACTAATAACTCACTCGCATACATTTTGTGTTATGCTAGAGGTTCGGGAAACATCCTGTGGGAATATAAAGCAAGAAACAATTCTACCTGAAGAGTCACAAAATAGAATTGATTTCTTCTAAATCTGCCAAATTCTCCAGGCAAAGATGGGTGAGAAGGGCATGTTAGGTTGAGAGAATAAACGAAAAGTAATATGGAAGTGAGAAAATCATGCTACACACAGGCAAGGTGGTTAAAACATATGGCACCCAAAGAAGGCTCTGGAGATAAATTAGGTTCTATTTGTGAATGGCTGCTTGGGCAACTACCTTGGAGTCTGGACTTAATCCTATGTGGTGCAAAAGATGGATGGGAGCAGAAGGCACTGAAGACATTGAGACCAATGGAGATTATTTCAGGAGCTTGGGTGAGAAAGGGAAGTGATTTGTATTAAAATAGTGGCAAAGGGACTGATTAGAAATAGATGGATTTAAAGATTCTCTGTAGGGAGAATATACTAGGCTTAATAACTGGAGAGATAAAGAGGGTGAGAAAAAGAATGAATTCCAGGATGTGTCTAATGATAGTAGTCTACGTGATGTTCTTAAGACTTAACACTTGTGCAAGAAAGATAGGAATGGGGGTCGCAAAATAGTTCTGATTCTAGGGTGCCATCGAAAGACGTTGAAACAGACTAGCCAACTTCTTGGGTTACAATGCCAAGCTCATTGGTGGCTGTTTACCACTTCCCAAAATACATATGTAACACTCTTTGCAGGTCCTTCCTCCCTTCCTCTTCCTCTTCCACCTCATTCCTTTCCTGTTTCTCTTTCCTTTTCTCTATAGCTATCCTAGCCCCCCAAATCCCCAGAGGTTAGCCCCACAAGGCCAGAAGAAGCTCTATAGTCTCCTACCCCATTTCACTCCTAGTAACATTAATGTCACAACCACATTTCCTGTATGCTCCTCAAAATCCCATTATAAAAATTCAGGTTCTCCCAAAACTGCTTTGTGAGACTTATTTAACCTAAAAGCTCCTCAATGTTTACCTCTGAGCCTGCAACGGCGCAGTGGAATAACTTAATAAATGGAAGGAGCAGAGACACCTTTATGTTTCCTATGCAAATACTGCTTAGAAAAGCCATTAATGGGAATTATGGAAGGGGAAAGCCAACTAAATACATGGGCCAGAATAAGCAGCATGACTCAACTGGTCTTCAGGGGCCTTCTGCTTTGCTGGTAATTTTATTAGAACCATTACCAGTGGAGAAATTTTAGCTTTTCAAATTGAACTGTAAATTGTTTCTGTTTTCCGTGGTATCTTAAAGAATTTCAGGGGGAATTTTTCTTTGGTTTATGGATTGATTCCCTGTGGACTAGGGGAAGTTTCTTGGAAATTTCAGGATTACTGTTGGGGATTTTTCTTCTTGAAGTGGATTCTTCTTTAGAAATCTTACGGTCTTGAATTTTAAAAATATGTTGAAAATTTTCTGTATAAAACTTTGCAGCATGCCCCCAGTTTTCTGTTTATAGAATTCACAACAATATTACTATAATGGTACCATCTTATAATGGTGAAAAGGTTTGTGGTAATGGATATGAAACTAAATACTACTGTTTTATCTCTGCAGTAAGAAGTCATTACTTGAACTACAAAAGACAGACTACGTTTTTGACAATTCTTCCTAATCTCATTTACTTTGGGCAGATAGCATGTAGTTTTCCTTTGCATTAATAAAATTATGTTATTTGTCATTCTGGGAAATAGATTACAAAACGATGTGGAAAGTACCTCAAAATATTTATCTATGAAACCACATAAAAGCTCATAGTAACTATAGCAATGTAACATCTATTGTGTGCAACCATTATGTCATTTATTTTATCTAAACATGTTGTGCGTGCCTCGCTACAGATGCCAGTTTTAACAAACTTGCGTTTCACGTTCACATCCTCCTTAGAATACTTCAAGTAGCCTTCGTAATGTTGGCCATTCTCAGCGGCAACGTAAAACTTGTTCACGTTTTCTTCTGTTCTCTTTCAGCCAAAGTTCAAACACTACCAACAACCAAAAAAATGTATTTGAAAGATAATGGAAATGGTGGCTATCCATCCAGACATGGTTTCATTTATCTGAAGAGTCTCCCTTCTTATGCTGAAAGCTTTTCTTTTCTACTAAACTTGGAAGACAAATCGGTTTCCTCCCAGTATTTTTCTGCTTTTGGCTTAAGTTTCATGAGAGAATCTTTTCTAGGTTTGCAACTTTAGGGGTCTTCATAGGACCACATTGTCCAGGCTGCACTAATTGTGAGGCCCTTCTCCCTGAATTCCACACCCTGCTTTACAAAAACACGCCATTTGCAGATCAAAGAGAGACGATTTATGCTTTCATCCAGCTGACGGACGATTAAATTAAAACAGATCAGCAGTGCGGTGCTTGGGCAGGTGGCTCCCACCACCACGGTCGGCCTCAGAGCGATTAAATTGTGGCGGAGATGGAGGGCCTTCCGCTCCCATTCCCGCACTTACAGATCAAACGGTGACAAATGAGATGTTACTGCTCTTGTAAAGCAAGGCTACAATCTGTCAAAATCCAACATAATTTGTGACCCTCTGTGACATCCTCTTTCTCTCTCTCTCTCTCTCTTTTTTTTTTTTTTTTGACATTTGAATACAGTGATTGTACTAGAGTCAAGTCCATTTAAGTGAATATAGTCAATTCTATCTAAAGGAATACAGCCTGTTAGCTCCAACACGGTAACTGAATATATATCTGGTGAGTACTCCAGCGACCCTTTGTGTTAAGTGCATACCATTAACAATGAATTCTGATTTTTTCCAAGTTATATAATTTGATATCTTGACAGCCCAGACACTTAAAGCACTACTATTTGTTTTAAATGGCTTTATTTTATTGTTTAAATGTCAGTATCAAAATAAAGTAATGCATACAGTCTTGTCAGTTCTAGTACAGGGGAAAGTGTTCCTGTTGAGAACAGTCTTGAAAGAGTTGGTTCTAAAAATGGACTCAAAAGTCAATTGCAACGTCTCTTGGCTGAATCCTTAAATGACTCATGAAACATATTTATACTGCATTTTCTGTTTAGCTGGTGCATTTAATAAGGCACCGAAGCATAAACAGCAAAGGAACATAGCATCTTAACTTACTGAAGTTGACATTATTGCCAGGTTTTTAAAAAAGTACTGACTATGGGAAATAATTGAGGAATGCATGATAGAAACGGCGGCCCAGATAAATTCTCAGACTTCTGGGTGTGTTTTAATTGTGCTATCTGCTGGATTACTGCAGGTGGCTTAGCTGTAAATAAAAGAATCAAGAGATGAGTTGAGGGTGGTTTCTAATATTTTTAACTACTAGCATGTCAGGGAGAGCAGACTCCTTTACATCTCACTCCTTTCAGACCTGTTTAGGGGTGAGGAAACTGTCACATTTCAGAACAAGCATTGACTTTCTACTTCAAAGTGACTAAAGATCTTTCCCCAAAGACTTTTGTTGACCACAGACCTTTAAGGCAGGTTAACGCCAACCTTCAGGGAAATCACTCTGAAATAACTTTGTTTACAAAGAATAAAAGTATACCTAGACTCTTTGAGTACCTCTTTTTTTTAAAAAGAAATAGGGTTATACTTGAAGTTTGGGGGCATAAGATATTTTTCCTATTGTGGAGCTCACTCTGTAATCTATGTAAGTGGGCATGTCAAGTTTTTCTGCTCATCCTGGTTTATTTTCTTAACTTTTAGCTTTGTTTACACACATTTTAAAGCAACTGTCCCACTTGATATATGATCCCTGTTAATGACTTTGCTTCTAAAACCCAGCTGGCTACAAAGCAGACCCAGTTCATGGCATTTTAGAGTAATCAGCCGGGACTGAAAAGTCACCTAGGTTTTTGGCACATGGTGGGTGTTGTGACAGACGCTAATCCCCCCTTATCATGATGGATCTATGTATTCTCTCCAGGCTTTAATGCCCTATTGTTACCCACGTGTGCACAGAGAGAATACCTCACGCCTGCATAGCTTGTCTATTAAAGGTAGGGTCTCCCTCTCAGTCTGAACAGATGATAGGAGCCATGCATTTCCTTACTATAAACCAGGAAAGTATCTCACCACTCAGAAGCTTGCAGATCCTGTGACCGACTAGTAGCTCTGTTTTGTCAGGCACAAACTAAAATGCAGGCTGCAGGGGCCAGCAGGTGGCACAGTGGTTCAGGTGCTGGACTCTCACGTGGTCGACCGCAGTTTGAGTCCTGGACCTGGCACCTTGAAACACACCGGGAACATGTGTATGGGTGCCCAAAATTATGAGAATAGAATGGAGGAGAAGCGATTGCTACATTGCCATCCCTGCTGGAGGGGAGGGAGGATGGGGGAGTGGGAGTGATTTCTTACTTTCTGTCTCTTTGTTACTCTCTGTCTTTCTGGCAAGCACATGCATCCTATAGCAAGCACATACACCCTACAGCAAAAATCTCTTAAAAAAAAAAAAGATACAGCCTTCAGTGAAGGATCATGGAAGATGGTATACTGGGCCCAAGCTCCTTCTAGAGCCCAGATCTAGAACATAATTACCACAAAGCTACCTTTTTTTAAAAAGAAATTATCTTGAAAAATTTCTTTCATTTTACTTGTTATTATTATTAGTTTTCAGTTAGCTATGGAATACATGCATTCACCATACTGAGACAGAGACAGAGAGAGAAAGAGAGAGAGGAAGTGAGAAAGCAAGCTACCAGGTCTAGGACTTGAACTATGGTCGACTGTGTGGGAGTCCAACGCCTTTAACCACCATGCCGCCCCCTGACCCCACAAAGCTACCTTAATGTGCAGGATGCCAGTGTTTTTGTTATCACCGGAAGCCAACCAGCAGGTCAGGAGTTAATTAAATGTATATGCTCTGTTCTGGACCACTGGGGGATGGAGGTACTGACACAGAAAATGCCAACTTGGCTAATGTTCTCCTCACAGGCATCCATCCCAAATTAAAAAGTGCCAGAAGAAAAATTTCAGAAAGATTTATTTTTTCCCCTTTCCTTTCGGTCTTTTTCTATTTTGTTTACAAATGCAAAGGGATGAGGGATATGTATTGATCTGTACTTCCTGTGATGACAAAAGGCAAATCATTCGGGCATGCCGTTGTTACACAGATGACTACTTTTTACAAAGTTTGTTTCTTTCTTTATTTCTCGGGGTAGGAGGGGGCACCTCCAGCATGATCTTCATGCTACAATCCACCCCAGCCTCAGTTAGCCCATACCACAGGCACGCTTGTGTCCAGTGTGCTCTCGGAGACCTGGGATGTCACCCTGGGACCTTCCCCCGTGGCTTCGGTATGGTGGAGCGTTGTGTCACGGCAGTGCCACCGAGGCTGGCCTAGTCCTGCTCGCTGAGAATTCTGCCTGGCTCCTGTTTCTGTCAAGGCCTTTGCTGATTTTATAGGCTGCCACATGCTCCGGAGCGGCTCTCTCCTCACCCCTCCCTTTCTATTATCTCTAAAGCATTTCCTGCTTTTGATGTAGATTCTCTATTAGACACAGGGGAAGCAGGGCAGATTTTCACCTCGGCCTGTAAACACAAGGAAGGAAAGAAGAAGATGGCAGAAATATTCACTTTAAATGCTCTCTACCTCCAAGACGAGAATAAATGTCCCCCTAAAAGATTCTCTGGAATATCCACAGGTAGATCTTCCCCCAGAGAACTCTCTGGTCACCACAGGTTTAGTTCCTTTTTTTTTTTAATGGAATATAAGACTCCCAGTGTACGTAGAGATCTTTTCCAATGAAATTACTGCATCTGTCGGATGACATTTTCATAATAGCAAAGGGATCTGGTCTGTTTCTTCTTAGCATTTTCACTATTTGTTACATGATTGCAATGCTGTCTTAACCTCCCATAGCCTAACAGCTTCCCAGCGTTTCATCAGACCAGCTAGCTAAACCCAGATATTCCCTTTGAGCTTCTCAAGCAACAGAAGAGAAGTGCATAAATGGCTCATGTGAAACCAAACCAAAGGCCACTTGAGAATGCCACTAAAAGAATAGTGGCTGAAGGTTATAAATAGCTGGTCCTATTTGTAAAGCATAAACAAAATGCTTCAGGATGTGTAGCATAAAGCCTAAGCAGCCCTATTGGTGAAAACCTATTCCTGTGCCCAATATCGACATAAATAGCAGCATGAACACAGTGTCATGGGCTGCCTGCTTTGGCCTCAGCTGATCTCAGGCATAAATGAAACTGTTCCTAATAATTGCTATTCTGTCTTTAAGAAAAACCAAACCAAACAAAAAAAGTCAGGGGGTGCAAGTTTTACAATGTGAGGAAACAGTATCTCATAGCAGAGTTCAAAAGAATCTAAATTATTTGAACATTCACTAATGATTATACACTATGGTCCTTAAGTCCAACAATAGCAGTATGATAACAGGAATGCTAAACTCTTGGCCTTAACCCTACCCAGCACTTGTTGCTCCTGAAAGATTAACGTTATCTCTCTATTTAAGTAACCCACGTATATGTCCAAAATTAGACCGGAAAGCGAGGGCCTGCTCGGCTAGAATAAAATTGTTTTTAACATCAATTTAGAAATACTCTGAAAAAACCAAGTCACTTTCCCTCAGTTTGAATGGCTAATGCATTACAAGTTTCTGTGATATCCAAAACACTGAACGTCAGAAAGATTTAAGTTCAAATCAACATGCATTTATTCTACGGTATAGCAATATGGAAGGCTGATGGCATGAATATTTTACAGTAATGCTTCAATATTAAAATGCCCATATTGAGATTCTACAGTAACATACAAATTATATTTAAACATCAAAAAATTCATTGAAGTACTTATTAGAGTATCGGTAATAATAGTCATTAAAATTTTATGATCACTTAAAAGAACACTAAATAAAGACAGTTTAGCAAATGCCCTATTTACATATTTTAACAAGACTTACATAGTAATATCCAAATCACATTGAATTTGAGAGTAAAATTAAATGTGCCCTCAGAACAGAGATATTATGGTTCTAACATGATAGGTTTTCTTGTTTTCCCAGTAGTGGGGAGTATTACCCTGAGGTATGCACTCTGCCTTTCTGGACCAACTGTAATATGAGAGCTGATCAAGAGTTAGGGGGCCTGTGTCTGGATAACAAACAGAATTAAGTAAGCAGGATATATAGAAAGGGAGTCTGCAATTTTGGCCTCACTTAGTATGGTGTCCTGTTTTACTCAGCTAGAAACATACTCATGTATCCATCTTATTGTAGATATTAGGTCGTCCTCTTCGTCTATGTTTTTCTATGCAAAAATGCATCATGACTTTCCTGATGACCCAATATAAGTAGGTAATACATATATAAAAATTTGGACATATGTACATTTATATAACGTGGTTCTCTTTCATTTAGAGAATGAGAATACTTATACCAAATCTCGTGCTCAAGCAGTTTGACATTTGCAATACTTTGCTGAGTTTTTAGAGCATTTTAGGATCCTGAAGAAAATAATTTTCAAAATTGTGATTCTCAAAATCTGAAAAAATATAGGGAAGTACACACACCTATAAATATTGGTGCAATTTTTTTTTTGCAAGGTTAGGAGTGATCACTATAAATCCAATGAATCTGAGTGAACAGTGGGTCACTAGAAATTCTCAAAGAGAGATATATGTAGGCAATCAAAAAAGGTGGGGGGCCTGGGGTCAACAGCCAAGCCTTCTGAGAACAGCCATGTCATTGACACAGGGCACTTTGGTTTCCTTAGAACATGTGATTGATAGGCAAACACATCCACCAGAACCCTGTAGGCTCTGTAAGAATCCAAGGTTCCTGAGTGGCAAATCAGCTTGGCTAGGCATTCAAAATCCCATGAAAAATAAAAAAACAGTCATGTCAATATATGAGTCTTTAGCTCATTTCCTTGTTTAGTCCAATTAAAAAACAATTAACATTATGAAGTCAGAGAAGTGCAATACTTCCTTATATCACAGTTCTGATGTTTGGGGGTATGTGTGTGTATGTGTGTAAATGAGAGAGATTCATACTTCCATTTATATAAAAAAATTAAATACAAAGAAAAGTCAAGTGATGTTTCTCAGAAGTGTGGCTAGAAAAAGAAAATATACCTTCAGAAATACCTGGAGCCACTTTCATTCTTTTTTTGTTTGTTTGCTTGTTTGCTATAGGGAGCATGAGAGAGGGAAAGTGTGAAAGTAACCCCTAGGGGGAAGGACCATGCCACAATTCATTCTCTTCCATCCTTCTCCCAGGATTTTGGGCATGCACCTGGCCTGTTTTTCAAGCTGCCAGGTCCAGGAGTTAAACCATGCAGTTGACCATGTGGGAATCCAGTTGCCCTAACCAGCCCCCATTCTATTATGGATAACAAACTCGTGGAAAAGCCCACCAACTTCATCAATCCTGCTTCTCTTGTTCAAAGAAATGGAAATTAAAGTCTCTCACCTTCATTGGAAATAAGCAGGCCTGAACAACAAGGTATGTGGCACGTACAGGAGCTTTACAGTTAGGCCACTGAGACAGATCATAGTTACTCATCACATAGATATTAATGAATGCTTAGGAAACTGGCTTGATAACTGAATAACCCACAGAGTACAACCAGTACATGTGGCCAGCAGAGGGTTAAATTTAACGGTAAAAATCTCATCAGCAAAAACACCTCAAAATGTTTGAAAATTGAAATTTCCATTCACTGTGAGTTAGACAAGTCCTGAGCATAGAACACAAAGTCAAAACAATCCAAATTACATATTTTTCCATCTAAAGTCCTTCCCAATATTTCAAAAGTAATACCTTTTCATTCTAAAAAGTCTGTCTCAATGCATATAAAGACGAGTATTTTTCCTTTACTTTGAGAGTTCGCCACTCTGTAATAGTGAATAGTAGAGTGTAGTTTTTAAAAGCCTGGGCTCAGAAGCCAATTTCTGAGTTTGAATTACAACTTCGTAACTTAACAGCTTCGTGATTCTAACAAATGATTTAAAGTCTTTGTTCCCTAATTTTCTCATCCACAAAATGGGTTTAAAATTGAACCTATCTATGACCCAATAGTACTGGTGTATATCCAATGAAAAAAATCAGTGTGAAAGAGATACCCAGACTCTTGTTTACCCCAGCCCTATTTACAATAGCCAAGATATGGAATCAACACACGTCCATTAACAGATGAACAGGTGAATAAAATATGCTTTATATCCACAATAGAGTACTAGTCAGTCATTTTTAAATAGATGAAATTATTCTTTCAAGGCAAGTTGGATAGGATTATGTTAAGTGAAATCAGGTATGTGGAGAGAGAAATACCACATGTTTTCATTCATATGTAAAAGCTAAGGATGGTTGATGTCATAGAAGGAGTGTATAAATATAGAGGTTACCAGAGGCAGAAAGGGGCAGGAAATGGTAAGGGGTGGGAAGATAGGAAGACTTTGGTTACCAGATTACAGAGTTTCTTTTTGTTCTAGAATTATACAGTGACAATGGTTGTTTGTTTTGAATATACTAAAAGCCATTTACTGTACCCTTTATAATGGTTAAAATGGAGAATTTAACATAATATCGATTGTATCTCGATTTAAAAAAAAGAGAAAAAATAGCACTTAATTTATACTGTTTTGAGAATGAAATTACTTAATAAACACAAAACATTTAGAATACATGTAAGCTCTAATTGTAAATCATCATTATTATCTAACACATTTTAGAACAGTCTACCACAAGACCAATTTATTACCTTAAATGTTACACTATCCTCAGATAATTTTATTTATTCAGTTTTATTCACTCATTCATTCAATTGTTCATGGTCTCAAAATGAGTTTGCTTTACTTTGTCACTCGAGGTAAAGCTAACCAATACATAGAATAATCCATAAGCATGATTTTGGTGAAATGAAATAATTATTTGACTAATCTAAGCCAATTCTTCCTTCACTTTTATATCACTCATGTTTGTGAGCACAAAATGAGTAAGGGGGAAAAATCACTTATATGTAACCCAAGAAAATGTTTAAGAGATATTTTTTTATGGCGGGGGGGGGGAGTATTTCAATAATGTACATTTCTAAAAGGCGGTAATCTCTCTTCGTCCACTGTCCTTTGATTGGTGTCTATAGTTACCACTGAAAGCACCTTTTCCGATGAAATATTTTCCATTTTAAGAAAATAGCTCATGGCAGAGAAATATTTTCAATGCACTAGAAAAGGGGATTGATCTCTAAATACATTTGGCTTACCAATCTGAAACCTCCTAGCCCTTGAGATAATATCAATACTGATATCATGTTTGGACACCAGATGTCAAGATGCAGGGTGTTTTCCAATGAAGATTCCCATCCTATTTTGCTTTTATATCAGCCAATGAATATGGATAAGACCCTGGAAGCAGCCCTAGATGTGTATCCACAGCAGAAAGTTAATGTAAGTGGCATCTAAGTGATATTTATGTATAAATTTTTGCTTACTTATTCCAGGATAACGCACTCAAAGTACTAACCTTGACCTAGTCTATCCAAATGGGCAAAAATCCAATTTGTTATCCAATTTAAAGAATTTTCTTTTCTTTGTGTTTTATTGGAAAATTATGCCTGTCTAGCTCATGGCATTACTAAAAGAAAAAAAAAAAAAAAAAAAACATCCTAGTGATATGTGCTTAAAAGATTTTTGACAAAGAGGTGTACTATCAAGGGTCACATGCAGTAATTATTTTTCTCAGTTCTTTACATTTAATCAAAAGATGGCCATTGCTAGCAGCCTTGTGTTTTGTTGTGAGGTGAGGGAAAAGAAAGGAGGAAAGATCTCAATGCAGTGGTTCAGCCTAGATGAGGATACAGTCAGGCTCCTTAGAAGAAAGGTTTCCCTCCAGACAACATCTGAAGTTCTCAACAATGCCATTTTCACACTGTTAAGAATGCTCCATAATTAATCAGGCCATTTGAGACAGGTCATCAACTACAGAAGACAAAATTTCACTCTCCAAAATTATCTCAGCTTTGCAGTTCAGAAATGCACATTGATGGCATATGGGGATTAATCTATTGCAACAGATGGCTCTACTGATTTTCCTGATGAAGTGATTATTGTTCCTCCCAACAATACTCCCAAATTCAGTCAGGCACTGGGTCAGGTTAATTCTGCCTCAGGACTGTTTCTCAAATCCATTTCTATCTTTTGAACCCACTGCTACAAATCTCATGTGCACCCTCATTGTTTGACAACTGAAATATCTAGAGCAACATGCCCACTAGTCTCTGGGCTTATCCATCTCTTCATTCTTCCACCAAAGACATATGTGTAACAACAGCCTGAAATTCAAGCAACACCCTCCATGAACTGGGCCTTAGTTACTTCTCCCTTCTCATCTCCAAATTCTGTCTTTTACAAAACTGTGGCTCTAGCAGAAATGATACTTACCATGTCCTGGAAACACATGAGTTACTTGGGAGACTTTTGACCACAATGACCTCCATAGATAAAGTCCTTCCTCTTCTAAGTTCTAAGAACTACAGTAGACATTTCACTTTTTTTTTTAATTGTCCAGGTGGGGCACACACCCACCAGAGAGAGATGGAGAGACACATATTTAGAGATAAGAAAGAAAGAAAAAAAGAATGAGAAAGCACCCCCTATGAGGAATGATCACACCACAATCCCTTCTCCTCTCCACTATCCGCTTTATCAAGATTCTGCAGACACATGTGCAGGTGCCCAGTTGTTTTTCAGGTTGCCAGGTCCAGAATTCAAATCAACCTGACAGCCATGTGGGTTTCAGCCGCCTTAACCACCATGCCACCAGCTGGCCCAAAAACTGCACTTCTAAAAGACTTCTTAAAACACTCTGGGCATCATTAATCAGTTTAGCAACTAAACTCTGATTGCTGGCATGTTCCATACATATATGGGACCTAGGCTATGCTCTCTTAAATTGTTATGTTTTCTTTTAAGCATTCATTGATCCTTCTCACTTAGATCCTTCTCACTTAGGTCATCAGCACTTCATGGACAGATTCATACTTCAAATGTTCTGTACATATTAGAGTGTCCAGACATAATAGAAAATTTGCTCACTGTAATATTAAGAAAAATATGATTTTCCATTTTATTAAAGAGCTCCAATGGAAAAAAAGACAAAAATCCCATAAGATAGAATACATAATTATTTCATTGATATATCATTATATATATATCTTTCCCATAAGATAGTTGCACATAATTATTTCATTGATACGCTGTGCATTTTATCAGTGTTTTGCATCTTGTAAACTCAATTTATAAGCTCAGAATTTTTCTGAAGAAATTGAGATGCATATCAATCATTCTGGTTGCAGATTTTATTTCCGAAAAATTCTACATTGGCTTTTGAGATTTCAAAATAAATAAATAGTGTACTATGAAAAGAATTATTTTTAAATTAGAATAACACCTTTTAAAATATGAAATTAAAAAAGGAAGGAGATACAGCCATCTGATGTGAACTAAATACTTCTAATAGAAGATATTATTTTAGAAGTATTCACTTTTTTCCCTGGAAGGTCAAAGTGTTTACCCCTATAGTCATAGTTAAATGAAACTTACAACTAAAGCTTTGCATCAGTCAAAATCATTAAACTCTTAACTTATAAAAATAAATATGACAGGGGCCGGCAGATGGTGTGGTGGTTAAGGCACCGGACTCCCACATGGCTGACCACGGTTCATGTCCTAGACCTAGTGGTTTGCTGTTTCACTTTCCCTCTCTCTCTCTCTTTCTACCTCTCTCTCTCTCACAGTCTGTCCATCTCTGGTCAAATTAAAATAAATAAATAAATAAAGTTAAATAAAATAATTATTTAAAAATAAGTAAATATAATATAGGCAACAGGGGAGATCTTGCTTGCTATATTAAACATTGCCCATATAGGTGATAGCCTTTTATCTAGCTGAATTCCTACATCTGTATCCTAAAAGTGATGAATATATACCCACACATTCAAACTAGAACATGCTAACACTAAACATTCCCTGCCCCTGCTCTTCTGGCAAAGCATAAAAGGTACCAGTGATAAAGCTCTACTATTGAGAGACTAAAGAAAATTGCATTTACCTTATCAATTTTTGAGGGTACAGGGACAAAAAAGACAAAACTAGTTAGATACTTACACACTATGATGACGATAACTAGGCCTTGAAACACTGAAGTGTACTCGTGTCATATTAAACTACTGACCTTTCTAGGACATAGTAACATAGTACTCTCTAAATGGTGTTCAAGTTAATAGTAACTAGGAGCCAGGAAGTGATGCCGTGGTGGTGACTGGACACACATGAGAAAGTCCCGAGTTTGTGTCTTGGGACCTCTGAGTGCACATGGGGTATGCCTTGCCTGTGACCCAGGCTGGCTGAGACTAGGGGTGGATTACAGCATGAAGATCTTGCGGGGTTGGGGGTGTCTGTCTGTCTCTTTCAGAATAAATATTTTAAAAAGATAAACAGAACTACATTTGAGATAGATACTTGCTAGAGTTGCAGACAGGCTGGGAGGGGCATACAAAGCTTGTGTGTTCACATATACTACAATGCGCAGAAACACGGACACCGAACAAAGGCAGGTCTTCACAGGCAGCAGATCCTTATTGTGCTCAAGAGTGCATATCCGTACGGCTCAAATGTACTACCCCCGCTGTATTGTTAGTTATGCCCTAAACTCTACTAGCCATGTCCATATTCTCAGACTAATAATATTTGAAAAAGACTTGGAATACTCTCCCTGTAATCAAATATGCTAGACCAATATTGCTACCACTGAAACAACAAAACCCCAGAGAGGCACAAAAACCCTATGAGTGACCACTCCATCTTGGCCTTGGTCTCTTTCTTACATAAATTGTAAGTAGCAGAGTATGAGAGCACTAAAAAGATGAAGAAAAACACATTCCTAGCACCACGGAGAGAAACTCGCTGTGGCTCATTTCTACCAATACTATGAGCTTCTGTGACTCTGCTCACATATCAGTGTAAAGATGAAAAAGTATTCAGATACTTAACAGTGTCTAATAATAGTCGACAGTTCAGAACAAAAATAATTCTGGATCTCTAAGAAATCTGTCAAAATTTCCCAGAGGTAAGAAACAATGACCTAAGGTAGACTGTGGCCACGACCCTAAGGTCCAACTGCTAACTCTGAAAAAATGTCAGGGGTATCTGATGACAGCCGATCAAGACATAATTTTTACGCCTTATCTGGAACAGATAATATAGTTTGAAATGAATATTCAGCATACCTGTTTTCAATACTACATGGAAATTAATACGGAGACAAAGGAGAGAAAAATGACATTCTTTCTCTGTTTAAGCTATTTGGGGATCAGTACATGACCCAACTTTCATCTCTGTGCTACTGCTCTCAAATTAGTATCTTCAACCCTAAAATGATTAGCTTCCTTTTTTTAATTTTTAAAGTTTATTTCTTCCATGAGTGAAAGAGACAGAGAGAGTGAGTAGGAGAGAGAGAGAGACATCAAAACCAACAAGGTCTTGACTCTCTGATCCACCCCCTCCAGCTTCTGTCAGCACTGACTCGTGGGCGAACATGTGCCCGGCATACTTAGGGACGTCTCTAGAATTGAACCCCAAACCTTCCTATGTATAAGATTGCCTCACAGAGCATTGCTCATTAATTGCTTTGATTTTTATTTTAATTTTTAAGTGCTTCTAATCCATTTTGATGTGGATGCCCTCTTAGTACCTAAAACCTATCACACCTTAACTAAACTCATGATGAATCCATGTTCAGATCTTACAAGAGGTCTCAGTTCATAGGACAGAGAAAGCACTATACATATTTGTTAAAATGAATTATTATTTCTTCTCAAGTTGGTTTCTATTCTCAAACTCCACCATGCTTTTTCTTCACCCCTGGTTTTTTATTTGATTTCTTTGAAAGAACTAAATCTTACTAAGTTGGGCTCTGCTCTGGGCCCTCATGTAGGTACTCACCAAATGTCTCAATTTTTCATCACAAATCCTGTCAGAGTTCTCTCTTTAAATGTTAGAACGTTCAGACACTGTTCACCTTATATCCAGGTCAATGAAACTGTCTCCTAGTTTCATATAATTATCAGCTATCTTTCCCCTTTCATCTAAAAACTACTTCTATGGGATTAAGATTCATAAAATAAGAGCTTTTCTCCTTTCTCAGAAGCTCATTGCGTGAGTTCTGAACTGTCGATCAAGTTTAAGCTACCAGATCTATCTTTTAATGGCTCTCTCTCTGGGTCCATGCTTCCTATCACTCTGTATTGCCTGGGGAATGTTCCCATTTATTTACTTTTGTCCTAATGACACTTAGGCAAACTCTCTACTTTTGCTCTGTTGGCAAACAAACAAAACCATATCAATATTTTTATAAAGAATTATTTTATTGGGACCAGCAGTTAGCGTAATGGCTATGTCGACCGCAATTTGAGTACTGGACCCAGTGGCTTGCATTCACACTGGGCACGTGTGCATGTGTGCCCAAGATCCCGAGAGGAGAATGAAGGAGAAGGGATTGAGGCATGGCCATCCCCCTTGGGGGGTGATTTCTTGCTTTCTGCCTCTGTCTCTCTGTCTTTCTGGCGAGTGCACATGCCCTATCACAAAAACCTCTCCAAAAAAAGAAAAAATAATAATTATTTTATTTAATATGTATATATCTATATATTTATTTATTTATTTTTAATTAGACCAGAGAGGGAGAGAGAGAGAGAGAGAGAGCGAGCGAGCAAACCACCAGGTCTGGGAATTGAACCACAGTCAGCCATGTGGGAGGTCCAGCGTCCTTAACCACCACGCCACCTACTGGACCTAACCATATTAATATTAATACTGTTCTCTATATAAGGTTGAAAGGTTGATCCTTATAATACTGTTTTTTCTGTTTTTTTTTTTTTTTTTTTTTTTTTATCTAGAAGTAACATGCTTCTCTACAGAGACTAAATCCTAGGTGGCTAGCAGTGAAAGCAGAGGCGGCAACACATACAGTGATAAAGACCCAAACTCTGGAGAGGACTGGTTGGGTTCAACTTTCAGCTCGAGCAATTAAAACATTATATGTGATCTCAGGCAAGTCTTTTAATGTCTGTGTCTTAGTAGCTTCATCTGTAAAATATAGATAAAAACAATAATAATAATAATGCCTACTTCGTATTGTTATAAGAATCAATCAAGCTTATATGTGCTCAGAATGGTATATGGCATGGCTAGTAATGCAGTTATTTTTAATTATTATATTTCCGTTTTCTGTTTGTAGAGGTTTTTGTCTTAGGACACATGTGCTCACGAGAGAGAGAGAGAGTGAGAGATAGAGACAGAAACAGAGACAGTGGAAGGGAAAGTAAGAAATCACCCCCCAGGAGGGATGGCCATACTATAATCCCTTCTCCTCCATCCTCCCACCAGGTTCTTGGGCATGCATACACACATATCCAGCCTAAGTTTCAAGCCACTGGGTCCAGGACTCAAACCATGGTCAGCCATGTGGGAGCTGAGCAATGTAACCACTATGCCATCTGCTGGCCCTGAGTTGTTATATTTCTAAGAAAAAAAAATTCTAAACATTCTCAACACTTGCCATTCTAAAGCCTAGCAACAGGGGTGTGGACACATGCTCGGCCAATCAGAAACCCCTGCCTGAACTTGATATTGAGCATAAGACTGAATATGGAAGGGAGTGCTGAGAACTCATACCAGAGCCAACTGCAGCCATATCTGTGCCCAGTGCAAGCAGCTTTTGTGGTGGCCACAGCACCCTCAGGAGGATGTTCCTGGACAAGGACTTAGCTGTGTTCAGTCATTCACCTTCCTGTGGCCCCAGCTCATTCCCTGAGCCTGTTTCTTCATCTCCCAAACAAGTGTCAATTTCTATTCATTGCAATAACCCTAGTAGTAAAACAGCATAACAAAACCTATGACAAAGTGATAGAAAAATATTTTGCTGTTGTTTGTAATTTTTTTTTTGCCTGTTTCCTCCAACAAAGAGAATGATCCTCTAACTAGAGCAAATAAAAGCAAATAAATCACATACAAAAACAATTAGAGAGTATCCATACACTTTAATGTAAGTGAGATTTCTAGACCTAGGGCAGTCATATCCAGGCAAGTAGGAAAATATAATAAAAAACTAAAGAAGCTCTTTCCTTGATCTTTGAGAAACCATGTGAACAGAAGGGCCCCAACTGCAGATGTGATGACATCTGGAAAAAGGAAACAGAGGAGTTTAAATGGAGCCTGACCCAACCCATGCAAAATTGGAGTGCCTTAGACTCAGAGCCCCAGGAACAAGCTTCTGCCCTTAAGTACACAATACAAATAGTAGTTGTCATTTGAGGGCGATTTTTTCTTCCTCCTTTCATTCTGTTTTCCACATTCATTCTCTACAATGAATAGTTAATCCTTTTAAAAGAAGAAAAAAAAATGTAACGGTGAAATCACATCATACCCTGAAAAAAGAAACCCTTCATATCCTTTTCTGATGGGGTTATTTTCCTAGCAGATGAGTGGAATACCGTATATACCTTGATAGTATTTTCAGTACTGTACTTAGCAAAATCTCCCTGAAAATCTTGTGGACAAGACAGAAATTTGTGGAGTGGATGTAGATGGTAGTAAGCTCAGAAGGTTTTGAGGTGGAACGATATTAGAGTAGGCAAACTCACAGCTGGATGTGCTATCATATTCAAATGATAAGCATTTTAAAATTTATTTCCTAGGGACCAGCAGTTTTAGCGTAATGGCTATGTCGCTGGACTCCCACGTAGTCGACCGAGGTTCGCGTCCCGGACCCGGTGGCTTAAACTCACGCCGGGCGCATGTGCGTGCGTGCCCAAGATCCCAAGAGGAGAATGGAGGAGAAGGGATTGTGGCGTGGCCATCCCCCCTGGGGGGTGATTTCTCGCTTTCTGTCTCTATGTCTCTCTCTGTCTGTCTGACGAGCGCATGCACCCTATAGCGAAAAACCTCTCCAAAAAAAAAAAAAAAAAAAAATTTATTTCCTTTATGTGAGAATAAAAGAGAGAGACAGGTGGGTCTTCAGGCCTCAGTCCTTCTCCTAGCCCTGCAGCCAGCTGGACTCATGGACATGGGCCACAGTCTCTCCCTGTGTGCTCACGTAGACCTGGACCACAACCCTTCAGCCTTCCCATCCGGCTCTCGCCTAGTGTAGCAGCGACCTACTGTCTGCACCACTGCAGCCAGGATCTAATGATGTATATTAAGGAACTGATGAAAATGTGCAAAAAAGGAACTCTCCAGAGATAGGTTAAATATGTCTATGTTTTGGGGCTGGCAGGTGGCGTGGTGGTTAAGGGTGCTGGCATCTCACATGGCTGACCAAGGTTTGAGTCCCAGACCTAGCAGTTTGCTTTCTCACTTTTCTTCTCTCTCTCTCTCTCTCTCTCTGTCTCTCTCTCTCTCTTTCTCACTGTCCCTCTCTGCTCAAATTCTAATTAATTAATCAATTCTTTTTTAAAAAAAGAAATTTCTATGTTTATGTCTGAGAACTATATTTTTCAGGCTATGTAGTAAGTAAAAAGCCATGTAATGAAGACAACCAGAATATGGTGCCTAAAAGGAGTTTTAGAGACAAACTAAAGATGAGGATGAAAAGTGGAAAAGAACAAACAAAAGAAGAAAAGGAAGCAGTTTCTGATTTTAAGTACTTTTGGATGTATAAAAGTATATATTAAGTGTCTTCAAAACGTTTATGGAAATGCATATTATAAAAACCCTATGCAAGGCTGGCAGGTGGTGTGGTGGTTAGGGAGCTGGACTTCCACGTGGCTAACCGTGATTTGGGTCCCAAACCTGGTAGCTTACTTTCATACTTCCTGTTTCTCTCTTTGTCTCTCTCTGGTCAAATTAAAAAAAAAAAAAATAATGATGATAAGAAATAAAGTTAAATATTCTTCAAAAATATTATGCATGGATTTCAAAAAAAATTTTGCACCCAAATAAACTCATACTTTAATCCCATTTTTCTGTGAACTTTTGGAAGTCCCTCTGCACTTCTGTGTCACTGTACAAGGCAAAAAGTAGGGATGGTCAGTTAATGTGCGAGAGAGGCAGGAAGAGTTACTTACATTGAGATGGAGTCAGGAAAAGGATTGGCAAATACATTGGAAGTAAAAGCAGAAGCACTGGATCATAATTTTATTTCAGGAACTAAGATTTCTTTTTCCATAGTTTCATGGCCAGTGGCTCAGTCAGAACATAAAAAGACTTAAAGGCTAAGATAGGCAATAGTTCTAGGGCTTGGGGCCAGTAATGTATATTGTAAGGCAAAGAAACATCAGGAGCAGGTTTTCTAACCCATTATATATATATATTTTTTTTTTTTTTTTGAGAGGTTTTTCGCTATAGGGCGCGTGCGCTCGCAGACAGACAGAGAGAGACAGAGAGATAGAAAGCGAGAAATCACCCCCCAGGGGGGATGGCCACGCTGCAATCCCTTCTCTTCCATTCTCCTCTCGGGATCTTGGGCACGCACGCACACGCGCCCGGCGTGAGTTTCAAGCCACTGGGTCCGGGACGCGAACTGCGGTTGACTACGTGGGAGTCCAGCGACATAGCCATTACGCTAACTGCTGGTTCCCCTAACCCATTATTTTTAAAAAGAATTACTTTTTTTCGAATCCCTGACCTGGCAGCTTGCCAGAGAGAGGGGAGCAAAAATGAGAAAGCAAGCTATCAGGTCTGGGATTAAAACCGAGGTCAGCCAGGTGGGAGTCTGGGGCCTTAACTACCACACCACCTGCTGGCCTCTTCTAACCCATTTTCAAGGCACTGGTTTCCGTAACTAGCATAAACACTTCATCGGCTCTGATGGTATGATTTGACATGGAAGGCCTCACCCCTTGTGGCTGTCAATAATAAATTAAAAATCTTTAATTCATGTAAAAATAACTGGTTAGAGGCATAATTTTAGGTTTTTTTAATCCGTAACTAGGAAACTCCTTTACTGCTAGTGCTATTTTTTTCAATTTACAAATATCCTGATCATTCATAATCCTTTTCCCCTACCATACCCCTCTATCTCCAACTCCTTATTCCTGAATTTCCTTTCTTTTCTTTTTGGTCACATGATATCTCTTCTTACTCTCTCAGATACCCACTGAGCTCGGTCCACACAGCTCCCTCCTGGCTAGTTCTACTTCCACTCTGCTCCATCTAGTGGAATGCTGACTTTTACAGCGTGGTGTCAGCTTAAAAAAGAAAAGAAAAGAAAGAAAGAAAGAAAATACCACTGTACTTTGCTGTGAAGGGTTAGCAAGTAAATACAGAAAATGAAATCTATGAAGTTAAGAAAACATTTACTTTGATTAGATAAATGTAGTTCCATTTTCCAAATTAGTATCATCTAAATAAAAATTTCTAATTTTTAATACTGATTAGGGATAGGGAGATCATAGAAATCAACTAGGAAGAAAAGGAGCACAACTCATTCTGAAAATGACAGCAAATCTAAGGGTATCCTCTCCCCTTCCAACACCACTGACTCAGTTGTCCCTTCCCCAAGCTTCATGTAGGGCTCTGCCTAAAACAGAAACCCAGTGTGATCCAAAACAAGAAAGAATAGCCCCCTCCCAAAAAAAAAACCTCCTCATTACTCTTGGGCAAAGTTCAAGATTAAAAAGATTCTAAGATCCTTCATTACTAAATCCCTGATTCCATTCTCATCACTAGGAACCTGCCTCTTTGTATCAATCCCTGATCTTTTAGCCATTCTTAGCAATTTTCATTTCCTCAGAGGAGCAGAACTCTCCCTAGGTCTCTGGGCTTCTGTATCAATTCACCTCTTCACGTGGAACATCTGCTCTTTTTGCCTCACCCTTCACTGATTAACATCTGCTCATTCTTTAGGTCTCACTTTGCACATCTCAAGAGTCGGACACATGCCTATACTGTGTGTGCCCATGCCATTCTCCCACCCACCCCCATCACCTAAAGAAACTCCTGTCCATCGTTCAACTCCCTCTCCTAGAACAGTGCTTGCAACAAAGGAGGTCATCAATATACCCTAGCTGAGTGAGTCTATGAATAAATGAGATAGTAAGACTAAGATGCCAGAGGGCCAGCCCCATGGCCTAGTGGCTAAGGGAGCCAGATCCCACATGGCCAACCACATGGCTTGAAAAATACTCTGGGAGCATGTGTGTGTGCACCTGGAATCCCGACAAGACAGAGAAAAGGAGAAGAGATGGCAGCATGGCCAAGTCTCGTTAAAGGGTGTTTTCTCTGTCTCTCCGGTGAGCACATGCACTCTCTAATAAAATTTTAAAAAAGAAAAAAAAAAAATCAAGTTGCAGAGAAACAGCATATATACGCCTGAGCCAGCAGTGGACATTTCTGAGTTCAATTTTATTAAACATAAAAGTAGGAAGGAAAGAGACCAGCAGATGGTATAATGATTACGTTGCTGGACTCCTACATCGTTGACTGTGGTTCGAGTCTCAGACCTGGTGGCCTAAAACTCATGCTGGATGAATGTGCATGCATGACCAAAACCCAGAGAGGAAAATGGAGGAGAAGGAATGGTGATGTGACCATCCCCCCGGGAGGCGCTGTCTCACTTTCTGTCTCTCTGCCTCTTTCTTTCTCTCCAGTGAGCACACGCACCCTATAGCAAAAATCTTTCTTTAAAAAAAAAGTAGGAAGGAAAGATTTTTTTTCTTCCCCTTAAACACAATGTTTAGAAGCTACGTAATTATTTTCATTGGGTCTTTATGGAGAAAAGTAAAGATACCACTGTATGAAGCAAATTTAAGACACAGTTAGTGAGTTAAGTCAGAATGGAATAACTCTGGAAGATAAGTAAAATTTCCCTATTGGACTTATTAGCTCCAATATCTAAGTCACTCCCTGGGGAGAATTTGGCTCTTATATAGGAATGCTAACTTTTTTTTCACCAGAACAGAGTCTAATCAAGTGTGTAAATGCTGCGATACACCAAATGGCAGAGGAGAATTAATGTCCCTCTTGTGAGTTCCAGAGGAGTCTTGCCACTGGGAAGTAACGTGGGCACTGAACAGAACAGGGATCATTAGAAAGAGTTATGTAAGACTTATGAACAGAAATACCCTTGCTTTATGTGAAGGTTAGAATCTGATGATCTCTTTTTAGGTGCCCTTGGGGTGGAGATTTAGGTAAAATATCAAGTTTTACTCACATTCATGGGGCTCAAAGTAAAAAAAATAAAAATAAAACAAACGCTAGTTTACAATTCCTGTGGTTGTCTTTTATTGGCACCACATACTACTTGAATAATGTTCTCATTTTAGATATTCTAGTAAGCTAATTGTTCTCTTTAAAACTTTTTTTTTTATTAAAAAGGCCAAACATACATAGCAATTTTTGAAGCCAATTACTTCTCCCAAAATACCCACAAGAATGAAAATGCTGACACTACGATCGTAAGCAAAAATCCTGATGAAGTGAATGAAAACACTGGGAAAATAACTCAACTTTTAAGTACATGTTGCTTTTTTCCCATGAAGTCAGGATTTGATGACCAACAAATATCAAGAGCAGTGCTGCGAAAAACTATTTGCTTCATGACAGCCGTTTTGGTCAATTCTCTGTGTTCCGAGACTTTGGGCCCTAAACCACAATCTCAGATTATCAGCTTGAATTCTTTTTCTCTGCCATCAGAGAACGATCACTATATTACAGGAAGATTCTGAAAGTCCTGTCTACTTGCTCATCACATATAATTTTGGCAATTTTTTTAAACTGTTAGTAAAACTAACACACACACACACACACACACACACACACACACACAATTAAATCTTATAGAAAAGGCTTCTAACCTCTGCCAAATTTCAGCTGGGAACAAATTTTTATAGCCAGCTAATAAACCTGCTGAAAACAGGGGTTGATAATGGAAACCCTCCCGAGTCCTTAACTACAGTGCGCACGGCTATAATAAAAAGAATTAATGCAGTCAATTTGTACTACTGTTCTCGGAACAAAAAACCCTATTTCAACCACAGTCTTTTCAACAGCTGATTGGCAGCCTTGTCCATTTCCCTCTACAGTGTTGTCAGGAGTCTTCAACATGATAATGAGCCTGTCACCATATTCAAATAGCCCTGTGACAGCATGTTTTGTGAGTGTGACGTCCACTGCAAAGGGTCTGTCAAAAAGCACCTTTCAGAAAATGAAAAGAGAATGGTTTCCTGATGATAAACCTAATTTCTCCATAGATAAAAGAGTGAGATTTTTCATCAGATTTTGTCAGTGTTGTGTTGCATTTATCCCTTCAAATATTCCTGTTTTCTTTTCTTTCTTTTTTTTTTTTAAATATACATAAATTTAGATTTGTCAGTGACGAGGGAAAAAAACGATGATGAAACACATTTTATGTTCTAGGAAGCTGAGTGGATCAGGTTTCCACTGAGGGGCAAAAAAGAAAAGAAAAAAAAAAAGATTATTTTCTCTGTCACATTAAAAACTGAGAAGAGTGGGAGGCTAACTTGTCACTAAGTCCCTTTATGATCCCCAAGTGTAGAACTTAGACTCTGCTTGCTTCATTCACTGGGGCCAACTGCATCCCCCAAAATGGTCCTAAGAAGTTGCTTAGTTCAAGTTGTGTGTCCATACAGTCAGCTCCTCCAAGCACAAGAAAATCTGTCACCATAATAGAGAGAAAAGGCCTTTTCTAAGATCTGAGGGTTACTTAGTCGCTCAGTGCATTGTTTTCTAAATGCAGCCACCCCTCGCTTAAGGACCTACTCACTTAATGACCTTTCTCATTTAAGAGTTCTCTGGCACAGGGAATCTCCTTTCTCAGTTTTTGTCTCATTGGTTCAGTTGGTTACTATTCACCACATGAGGTGTTCACAATAGCCAAGATGACATATTTTGTTTATGAGTTTGCATTATTGTGCACCTATAGTAATATTCTGAATAAATAAAAGCATTTACACCAGGTTGATATGATTGTGTGGTGGTATGTCTTGTCACTTTCTGTGCTTGCCTAGTTAATATATGTTTTTTGTATGGAGAGAATTACATTGTTCTAGTGTGGGGTGACCTGACATCTATTGAAAAATACATACTCTTTGGTACCACGACACACCAAAAGACTTCTGCCTTTAAGCTCTTTGCTTATCCGCTGATTCACTTACCAATCTGATCATAGGAGAACTCAGTCATGAAGTAAGGAGTGACTATGATGAGAAATGTTTTCAGCACATTTCAACATGTTAAAACATTCTGTACGTAACTAAGAGGTTTAAAGGTACTATTGTTGGCCCAGCTCTGTGGCCTGGTGATGAAGACACCTGAATCCCACATGGCCAACTGTGCAGTCCTAGTCTCAAACCCTGTAGCTTGAGGAACGAGCCGGCATGTGTGTATGCATGCCCAAAATTCTGCTAGGAGAGAAGGATGGAGGAGAAGTGGTCACGGCATGACCATCTCCCATGAGGGGTATTTTCCCTTCCGCCTCTCTCTGTCCCTCTCTGGTGTACACACAAGCTTTCTAACAAAAACAAGTACCATTGTTGAGGGAAAAATATTTTTTCTTGAGTTATGAACAATTGTATAAAAAGCCCAGGTTTTCTAGAGCATTGTTTAATTTTCTTTCTTTGTCCATTCCTTCCCCACCCCGTCAATATAAACCAAATCTCAGTGTGTTCAGCATCAAAACAAACACCTGAGGCATTTTTCTCAAGAAGGACTTATGAATGTGTGCATGTATGTATGTAGACATAAACTATATACACATACATATGTATTGGATCATCAGAAAAGCCATGACTTATTTTTTTTAATTACTTTTGTTAACTTTATTTATTTATTTTTTATTTCACCAGAGAGGGACAGAGTGAGAGTCAGAGTGAGAGAGAGAGAGAAAGTAAGAAAGCAAGCTGTCCAATGTGGGACTCGAACTATGTCAGCCATGTGGGCGTCCAGCGCCCTTAATCACCATGCCACCTGCTGGCCTTGCCATGACTTATTTTTCTACGTTTTTCTACGCAAAAATGTATATGACTTTTCAGACAACCCAGTGTATGTATTGTATATGTGTATAAAATATACATGCATACATTGCAACATGTATTTTATATACATACGTGTAATACACACACAGAAAGAATGTGAAACCCATACAAACACACAATGGAAAATCTGTGAAAATGTTTCTACTTCATGAATGTCAGTGTCTCAGATATTAATAAAATTCACACACATGTACCCAAGGAAGACTGGGAAGCTCTCTGGCTTTAACAATGGAAGTGGTGGCAGTGGCTAGAGGACTGGAGGGAAGCAGAAACAGAAAGCCAGCAGAGAACTGTCATTCCCTCACTCTTGAGCTGCCCTGAATACCACCTTCAGCAAATAAACACTTGCAGGAGGCCCTGAAGGTTTCAAGAAAACAGATAGAAATTGAAATCTAATGCCTACTTTATCTCAGGCTCGGAGACAATACAAGAACCTTATACTTCTAAAGCACACATAGTATTTCCAATGTACTACCATGTGATTTAATTCATTCATATGCCTTTATTGAATTATATCTAAGCATATTTTGAAAAGACATTATGAGACATACATGGCTTTGTATCTAACTGCCCTGATTTTAGCTGGTGACCCTCTGATATAAGTCCCAATTTTAAAGCAATATTTCCTTTCACTTCTCTGATCCATACAGCTTATATATCTGTATGTGATGACAGCATATGTAAAAATCATTTTGCTATTCAAAAGCAAAGAAATCCCTGGCATTTTCACTCTCTCAATTTCAAATAAACACAGTTCTAGTGATGTCCCATTTAAGTTGTGCTTTAAATATGCAAAGAGAGCCTATTAATTGAGAAAATGATCATTTGCATCCTTTATATTATATACACATATATGTATTATACATATGTATCTGCATATTTTGTATATTTTACATATATATCTATATATGTATACAGATACATTGTACATACCTATATACACATACACACACACACACACACACACACATATATATATATATGTATATATATATATATATATATAGCTGACATGACTACAGTCTTTTCCTAATTAAAAATGAATACATTTCAGTGGCTAGGGCGAAGAATCTCAATCTTTGCCATAAAAGTTATCCTAGGATACTAGCAATGATTAAAATTGAAAACGCAAAAGAAATGTTTTTAATTAAAGGTATGATTCACCCTTGATTAGCCCATACTTTGTGAAACTACAATCATAAAAAAAATTTTAGTTTTTTAAAAATTTCAGAGTACCAAAAAGCAGCAAATTAAGGAAAAAAAATAGAGGGAAGAGCTCCCTGATGTATGTAAAGTCATCCCCCAAAGAAAGTAAAAGTAACTAATTGAAGATCAGCAATAAATTTGACTGATTTTAAGTCTGTCAGCTGGAGGTAACTATGACAAAGGCAGTAAATAGAGCTGTAGACAGCTGGCTTTGTACAATCTCCTGTTCCTCTGCCTAAATGTTTAAACCACTGGTTTATTTGGGATTTAAAAAAAAAAAAAAATGAGATCTCAAACTGAGCTATCCCCAACATACAAAGCAAATTCCAGAATCTTGAAGACTTTCATTGTCTCTGAAAGTCATTGTCACCACCCTAATCCCCTCATTAAAGCTAAAGAAATGCTGGGATGGCATTAAAATGAATGCAAACCATTTGCAGCAATCTCCTGCTCACACCACCTCCAAATGAAGGCAGGCACATTGCATAATCCAGGCAGCAAGAGCTCCTGACAGGTGGATGATTTATGCTCATAGTCAGAAGAATCGGAGGGCCTGCGGAGGAGACAGCATGAGCAAGGTGGTGGCGAGACAGATGCTCTCAGTGGGCTTGCAGGGGCTGGCAGGCTCCAGCTAGTTCAGGTGCAACCTGGACACTTTAAGTGCTGAACTCCTATTGCCTAGATTCCAACACTCTGATGTGCCATTTGCAATATTCTATGCAATGTACACAATGAATAAACTGTCAAATCCGGCAAAGCACTGTATATGTGCTGCCTGTAACTGACATAGATGTTAGAACACAATGCCCTGCTACATAAGTGAAAGGAAACCTATTTTTGCCATACGGTTATTATAACACTAACACGAATATTCGATTGCTCCTGCATCCTAAGGCTTGGAAATATTTAGCCCAGGTATGGGGAGCAGAGAGTGACAAGATTTCCTAGCAATTGGATCAATATTAAAGATTGCACAGTGGGATTAGGAGAAACACACCTCAGCAGAAAACCGACATTCCTGTCAATTATATTAATTATTTTTCGGATACATGACAGGCTTTCATGACATTTTATTCTGAGAAAGCATTTGAATATTTGAGGGGAAAATGAATAAGAGGTTGATAAAAGGCTGGATCCCTAAAGAGTTGCACTGTTTTGAAATCAATCTTTAAAATAGTTTTCTAGAATTTCTCTCAATAGTCCCAAAACAATAACAAACTGGGAAAGACCATGGTATTGGTTTAAAGGGTAGATAAACCTAATTACAGCTATTGATGACAAATTACTGCAACTCTGATCTCTAACAGAAAGTACTAGCCAGCATTTTACTGGTCAGCAATAAACCACCAATGGACAGAGGAATTCACCCCCCCCCCCCCCAGATCTACATAGAACTAAATAGAGCATGTTTCCCCTCCCCCCCCCCCCACTCAGTCCAGTATCTCTGAGGCACAGAACTTCAGGCATCAGTGAAAGGGATGAACATCCATAGGTGCAAGCTTTAGGTGATCTGGGATGAATATGACTTTACTTTCAAATCCCACATATCATAGGGCCATAGGTACAACTGCCAGTGAGAATTAAAGACAGGGCATCCCTTTAATTAGATAACCATATTCAAAGACTTGTAAATTCCCAAGAAGCCACTTTACAAAGCAAGAGTTACAGTGTTCTCCTGGGGGGGAGGGGGGAGAAGATAGGAAGTGGGCTTTTTTTTTTTTTCTTCCCCAGCTATTCACCACTAAAAGAGAATTTTTGAAAAGAACAAAATGGAATACATTGTAAGGAATTCAGAATGCCTCCAGACCTTACAATTCTCCCTAGAGAAAAAACTCAAACAATTTGAAGTCTTCACAAACTGCATCCAAATCCTTTTTCTAACTTCATTAAGCTCTAGTACTTAAAAATCGTTCATAGCAAGTACTTTAATTAGAGACGAGCCGGTGTGGAATAGCTCGACAGGCAGCACGTCCCCTTCCTAAGCAGACTGCCGAGGGGGTTAGTCTCCAACTCACAGATGCAACTGAGACAGGCAGACACCGGGGCATTGACACATTGCCTCCTTCCCCCAAAGAAAAGTGGAGGTGTGGGTTGATGGGCTAAAGAGAAAGACTCCAGCATCATTCTGGCCTCATCAGTATTCTGGCGGTTTACCATTGTAGAGATAGAAAAAGAACAAAAAGTGTTAAAGCAAGCCAGTTTTAAGAGAAACAGAGAACTCAGTCATTTGTACGACAGAAGTATCCTGTTTCCCTTCTATTTCCCCTCCTTGTTCTCTCCTTTCTCTGTTTCTCTCTGCTTCCTCCTTGCTCTCTGTCTCTCCTCCTCCCTCTGTCTCCGCCAACTTTTCCAACTCCCATACTTTGAGACTGAAGCCACTGTCATGAGAAGTATAGTGCCGGTGCATAACCAGCATTAAATATATTGATGAGACCCAGATACTGCAGTTTATTTCATCTTCCAGAGCCAATCCAAGGGCGGAAAGCGCTACAGAAAGGAGGGGAAAAATAGACAATAATCCTTATGCATGAATAATTTGGATTCTCTAATTCCCTGGTTGGACTAATGTTTTGGAAGAAGAATTGGCAAAGGCAAATCAAGAACTCAGAGGTTCTAAGCGCCCTGCAACTTTAACCCAAGTTGTTTAGATGTAAAAACAACCACAAAGGGGGCCAGGCAGATATGGGAGGGTTATCGACTTTCATCCAGAGACCTCCTCCCTGAGTACACCAGGCATGCATGTGCCCATGATCCGAGCTGGCTAGAGTTGGGGGTGGGTTATGGTATAAAGACCCTGTTTGGGGTCTCCCGCTTTCCTTCTCTCTCTCTCACTCTCTCTCATTTGGAATAAAGAAATTTAAAATAACAACAAATGGACGGCATGGTTATTAAATATACTAGGCAGAGGTGAAAGCTTTTTCTTCACCAACAATTCATATATCTATTTTTTCATTCTACAATGCCAGAACTGAATGAACACATTAGCATGTGTAAAAGTAACTGCAAATGCCACAATTACACCTTGGAAAAAGTTAGCAATGACCAGATATGAAGTGATTCCATGGACTCAAGGTCATTTGTTTCTGGCCCATGACAGACTTTCTTGCTGTCCCCCCACAATCCATGGAGGGTCTGCAGAATTCTGGCAGCTTCTGCTGACCCTGCCTGTCACCTTCAGCTCTCTTGCACACAGTAAAGGGTCTTGGGCTGGAGTCACACAGAGCATTATCAGGGACCTCTGACCCCAGCAAGTCATGAATAGCGAGCAGTGTGAAGACAACCCAGGCCTGCTGTGAACACGGCACTCGGTCCTTTTGGAGGGGGGAAAAAGAAAGTCTCGGGGAGATAATATTTGAGACCAAGCAGAACTGATGTGTCTTTGGTGTAGCTAGGTAAGATCTAAAACATTTGGGCAACAGTGTAATAGCAATGATCACAACAGTTAACCAAAGACTTTTATTGGTCATTGTGTTAACCATTGTAAATATGCTACCTTCTTTAATCCTTACAGCAAACTCTGAAGGTTAGGAGTCATTAGCATCACTTTTCTACAGATAAAGAAACTGAAGCCAGAGACAGTAAGAAACTTGCCAGTAACCTGGTGACTTAACAGTAACTCACGGCCCATTCGCAAATTCCATGATCTTAGTAAAACTCTATGTAGAATGATGTATTTATATTACAAATCCAAATGCATTCTCTTTATTTTTCAAATATTAAATGCATGACTCCATCATATGTCACACTACCTACTGGAGCTTTGCAATATAAGAAGAAATTAATGGTCATAATTTTCTCTCCCATTTCTCTTAGCCTTGAGTTTCTTTGGAATACTCAGCCCTGAAGAAAAACATTAAAAATAAAGAACAGTCCTAAGACATAGGTGCCTTAGCACCGTTACAAGACTTTTCGTCAGTGATTTTGCTCACTACGATCGAAAGGAGACAGCAGTTAAGGCCCCACAACTAACCCCTGTTTTCCTGGCCCATTAGCTGTTTTTCGATGTGCAAATGACTGTGGTCTCCCAGGACTGTTTAATAGTTCAGCTGACGACAGCACTGTCTACTTTCAGGTTTCCAGTTAAAATCAATGCATTAAATAACTGAGGGCTGCTAGTTAGATTCCGTAACTGCAAGTTAAGTAAGAAAGGTGAGGAAGTGAAGAATTCTGAGCTTTATAAGCTTGGGAACTTTCAAAGAGGCCAGCTCCCAAGTGGCATTAAAATAGAAATAGAATTACTTGTAAAAGCTAGGGGATTTTGTTCTTTCCTACCTTAACACAACTTTTGATAGATTTTGTCTGCTGGAGCACATAACCAAATAGTTAAAGATTTGTGAAATAACCAGGAGAGCCTCTCACATTTCTTAGGCACACAGCATATGAATTGGATTTCTGTTCCTTTCACTTTGTCACCATTAGCGAAGCTTTATTTTTCTATGCTGTCTCCTCCAGATCCTAATTAATGACTTCTAGGGATACCTACAGACATTTGCAGAATCGTCAGGAAACACATTTGTTCACAGACCACAAATCTGGACCTGTTGACTACAGAGCAGAAACGTGAGGCTACAAATGGAAAATGAAATCATCAGACAACAGCCTGGATGGCCTCTCGGGGACAGATGATGGGCACTGGCAGTCTCTTCTTTTAGACAATAGGCAGGCTATGACAGTCTAACCCGAAGGAGGGGCTGTTCAAAAACAGGAGTTGCTCGTACACTAGTCCAACCATTTCTAAGAAAAAGAAGAAATACTCTGCACAGAATTTGAAGAAAGAATATTCTCTTCTGAAAAAGAGCAATGGTTACAGAAAACAGAAAATGTTCCTGCTATTGCATAGGTCTCTCATTTCCGAATGTCTACAATGAGGAATGTCTCTGGAATTTGTAACAGCTCCAGCACCAAAACCATTCCTGAAATAAAGGTTTCCTTGATCACAAACAGAAGTAACAGCAGAAAACAGAGGCTTCCATGGGACTTAAATAGTATTTCACATTTCCATACTGTGGTCAGACTAATTAAGAGGAGAAACAAAAGACTTCACTACAAATATCAGAATAGCACAAAGGCTTCTGAGTTACAGAGCTTTGGACTGAATCTTGGTTTTGCTATTTACTACATGTTTGATAGGTCTTGGTTTCCTCATTTATATTTACTAACTTATCAAATGTCTGACGGGAAGACAGATGGAAAACAATGTCATTCGTCATCTTTGTTGTTGTTGTTGTTAGGTTTTTACCATAGGGCATGCACCCTGCTGGAGACAGACAGTCACAGAGAGGGAAAGTGAAACATCACCCCCAGGGGTGATGGCCACACCACAATCCCTTCTTCCCTATTCTCCTCTCTGGTTTTGGGCACACATGCACAAGCTCTAGGCAGGAGTTTCAAGCCACTGCAAACAGGACTGAACCATGGTCGGCCATCTGAGAATCCAGTGTCTTCACCACCATGCCACATGCTGGCCCCTCTTTTCTTTTTTGGACTCAGAATATCAACTGCTGTATTGTTAGGGTAGTCGATCTTAATTCAATAAACCAGGACTTCAAAACTACTATTCAGTCATGGGCATGCTCATATAAAGGAAAATGGATTCGTAAACTATATATAAAACATTTCAATTATTGATGAAAAATTATTCCTGTACACAAGTTATAAAAATGCGACTGGGGGTCAGCAGATGGTGTGGTGGTTAAGGAGCTGGACTCCCACATGTCCGACTGCAGTTCGAGTCCCGAATTCAGCAGCTTGCTTTTTCACTTTCTCTTTCTCTCTCTAGAGCACCTGTGCCCTATCGCAAACTAAATAAAGGAATAAATAAAATAGATAAATAAAATTAAATAATTCTTTTTAAAAATGCAAGTGAAAGAGAGTATAAAAAACAGGATATTTCTGGGCTAAATAGGCTAAAAAAAGAAAAAATCAGTTATGTTTTATTGAGGATTTACTATTGATCGTTATTATACTAGGTGTCAGGAAGACTAAAATAGAAACAGACACAGTCCCTGTTCTCAAATTGTTTGTGTTTTACTTTCATGACATACCAAGTGAAGAATGGAATACTAAGAAGTAATAAATGGAGTAATAAGATGCAGTAGTTTCTGAGCACTGTTGTTTATGAGGCACTATATCAAGAATAATACATATTTTACCTCATTTAAGACTCAAAACAATCCTCTGACACATGTATAATTACAACCATTTTATAATGACGGTATCAAAGAATACAGGAACTTGCTAAATATGACCCAGCTAGTAAATCATAAAATCTGCATAGAACCCCGATCCTGCTTCTGCACTGTCCAATGTAATGGGTTGCTGGAAAAATCATGATGCATCGTTGCATAGAAAACAGAAAAAAATATGTCATGGCTTTTTGGACAACCCCACCGTACCCACCAGCTATACGAAGCTATTTAATATAAAGAAGTAAAATTAAAATTTTGAGTTGATCAGGTAAATTAAACACATTTCAAGGGCTCAACCAATAGTCACAGACTCCATTTGATCCCAGAGTTCACACTCTCTGTCTTTAGCATCCACTTCCCTCCACGGAAAACAAGAAGGCAAGAGGCTAAAGTATATGAGGCAGAATCTAAATGCTGGTAAAATTGAGAAAGGAAAAGATCTATAGAATGTAAGTAACTAGGCTTATGAAGGATCATAAATTCCATGAGGGCAGAAACTTGCCTGTCACGTTCCATTCCCACCCCTGGCAGTAACAGTGGGAACATTATAGAGCTGTGCCTTAAGACACATTTGTTGAATGGGTGAATAAAGAAGAATGGATTAAAGTTTGGAAATGAACTTACCTATGGTTACTGTTTGGATTGACAGGTAAACATAAGCAGTCTCTGGGAGAAATAACCTCATCCCAACTCTAGATAGTATTAAAAAACAGGGTTTTTCTGGAATAGCAGATAGGAGTATTTATACAGATCAAACCATAAGACCATAATCTATGTTCCTTCCAAATATTTCAAAATTATGCAAGAATGGATAATAACCTATCTCGGGCTAAGGTCAGAGTAATTGCCATTTAATTGGCTTCAAATATCTAATGATTATGATAATGTTGATACTAAAGAGACATAATAGACCAGGAGACAAATGTCTAGAAGAGCAGAGGAGTGAATTCCTAGGAAGTTGGGGTAGGAAGAGGGTAATTATGAGGGTCATAAGCTTGGAAATTCCCAAATGGTAACTCAGTGGGATTATAGAAAATTTTGACTTTTAGAGGAAACTACTAAACCCAAAAAGTAAAAGGGGAAGTGGCCAGTAGAAGAGGAGAAAGAAAGTATGTACCCCAAAAGTTACATACGAGAGAGAAGCTTCATTGGGGGATATTAATTAGACAATCCAGGGAGAAGTCACTAAATCAGGGCTCAGGTGGCCTCGGTGAAAATACTCATTATAGCTGAGAACTGAGAGGAAGGCCAGGCAAAATAGACTTGACTTCCTAAGGGGGCAACATGCTGGCTTGAACTGAGACACAAAACCGGAAAAGAGTACAGAAACCAAATCGAAGGAGAAGCACACATTAAGTTAAACTAAGAAATGTAAATTTCCTCATTTTTATATTCCTTAAATTCCCAACATACCCAAAATATCTAAAAGCTCTAGTAAAAGAGTCCAGGCATATTATATGATGATTAAAGCTGCCTAGGTACAAAAGACTTAAGAGATGAAAATATAGTACTTGAGAAAAAGAGTGAAAGGATTGTGATCCTAGATATAAACAATCCTTGGAAAAATAGTTAACTAACCAAAGAGCAATGCTAAAAAAAAAACAAAACAAAAAAAACCCACCCTTTATGTTTTGCCATAGTTCCCATTTCATATAATCATCTAAAGAAAAATATCTTACAATTGGAGCTTTTAAAATAGCAGAAATCCTCATACTCTTGTCAAAGGTCTGTGGAACGCTTCCTGTTTCCACAACCATTTCCATATTACTCTCTTTTAATAGCAGGATTCATATTCATGTCAACTTTAAAAGGCATTTAAGCTGAAGGATGGCAAAAACAGAGGGATGATGTGAATAATCAGCTGAAGTCCATCATACCTGAGGGTCAGTTATTATTGCACCTGGGCCGTGCAGTCTACTTGGGTAAGACGGAGTGGGAGTGGCAGGTCCCGGATATTTGTTCTAGTAGCCACAAAGCCACACTGGCTCTCAAAAAGCACAATCTGCCATTCACTGAAGTCTGGTTTGCCAGGAAGCCCAAGGATGGACTCCCTACTAGTACCATCAGGCTCAGGGAATTTGGCTAGCACCAGGCACCTCAGACTTCTGCCAGCTAATTGGCTTTGGGGAAGCCGCTGACCTACTCTCCACTGAGTGGCTTTTGTGAACCTGGAACCTAGCCTGCCTTTCATCATTGATCAACCTTGGCCAAGCCAGCTGGCTTGTTCCTTTGCAGACAGTTTGCCTTAGGGAAGCTGGTTGGTGGCTCCTCCACCTACTAAGCAAGTGGGAGAGAGACAGAGAGAGCCTATGTCTGATAGCTAATATAATAGAGAGAGGATAAAATTCGGCATGAAATTCACAAGAGAGTAAACTAGCAAATTAGGAATGAGATCTAAATGAAATAAACCCATGAAGCCCCTCATTAAATGGGCCTTATTCAACTGTATTCCAGAATTCCTTTGTGTGTCAGAAACATCAATACTAGGTTGATATATGTATGCATTGGTGGCAAGGAACAAAAATCTGTTGGCTGGAAGCTAGTGGGAGAAAATTCCACTTTAAACAGAATTCTGTGTGGCTTGGCCTCCCTGCTACTCCCCCTTCTCCCGCATCACTTACCAGGCTGTCATTGGACCTTGAGTGCCTGAGCAAATGTTGAAGCAGGTTTCCCCCCCTTGGGGCTAAATCCATTGGAGATTTTTTTTTTCTTTTACTCCAAAAGGATTAAAAATGTGTAACATATTAGGTAAATGCTAGCTTCTTAGTTCAAGTTCACAAGTGGAAATGACAAATGAGGATAATCAAATAAATGATTAGCATTTAATAGTATTTCAATTGTATCAGGAGAAAGAGAGCTAAAATAATTGTTTCTTATAATTCCCATCTTTGTGTCCTCTCTAACACAAATGCAAGGAGGGATGATTCATTTGGTTGAAAGTTTAGAGAGATTTTTGCAATAGGGCACATGCGCTAGCTGAAGAGACAGAGAGAGACAGAATGCAAGAAATCACCCCATGAGGGGATGGCCATGACGCAATCCTTTCTCCTCCATTCTCCTCTCAGGATCTTGGGCACACATGCACACACGCTTGGAGTGAGTTTTAAGCCACCAAGTCCAGGACTTGAACCAAGGTCGACTGCATGATGAGTCTAGCAATGTAACCATTAGGCCATCTGCTGGTCCTGGTTGAAATAATTTTTAGCATTGCATTTGGTTAGTTCACATGAGAGATTCTATCTGCCTTGTTTCTAATGTAATTGTGATGTGTGTGTGTGTGTGTGTGTGTGTGTGTGATGTGTGTGTGTGTGTGTAGATATAATTATTTCAAAGAACCAAGGATACACTGGAAGTATGTGATAGTCTTCTAAGACCTTGACAGATTTTATATAGAACCACGGGAGATCTTTATTGTATTAGTATTTGCGTTTTCCCTGTTTATAAAATGAATGGTTATAATACCCCAGTGGTGCACCATGGGGTATTATAAACTCAGTTGTTTTAACTGAGGTAGATGGTGCTCCCAGTTAGTGAATCAAATTCCTTCTTCTCTACAAAGGCACAATTCCTAAGGAATGTGTTTCTGACGTTTACTTGCTAAAAACTGAGCCAGAAAATAAAATTATGCCACAAGGCACACTTTTTGTCTCTCCTCCAATTTCGATTTAAATAAGACATCATACACTGTTTGACAAAAGCACAGACTCCTTACATAGGGTTCACAGGAACCGAGCGACTTGGCTGTTGCTGATGTTTATTCACAATGTATGACTGTTAAGTTATTCCAAAGTCTGTGCGAGGACCTCAAGCGTCTCAGAGTGGGAAGTCACCATAAAAGATCTTCTCATCTAATCCTCACATGTCGCTTGAACTGGTTTTCTGCATCTCTCACAGGGCTGGGCGACATACTGCTTTCGGATATAGTTCATCTGATTTTTGGACAGTAATCAAAGAAATTAAGGCACTGAAATGAGCCTTGGTTCCAAAACGAAACCAACAAAAGGTGGAGGGGGGATGTATTGGGGTAGGGTGAGAAGATTACTTAAGTAATCTTTTAAGAATTCAGTTATCTTGGGACCAGCAGGTGGCGTGGTGATTAAGGTGCTGGGCTCTCACAAGGCCAATCATGGTTCGAGTTCTGGACCTGGTGGCTTGCTTTCTCACTTTCCCTTCGTTTCTCTGTCTCTCTCTGGTCAAAAAAATTTAAAAAAGTAATAATAATGATAAATAAAATTAAATTAATAATTTTCAAAATATATTTTTTAAAAAGAATTCAGTTATCTTCTAAAACTTATACCTTTAAAGAACCCCAAGCTAAATATATAACTGAATATTTCTATGGTTCACAAGGAAAAACTGTATTAAACGCATAGACAACCTAGAGAACAGAGTCAAAATGCCTGCTATGGAATTCAGGCTCCCTCATACACGGAGAACTTTGGCAAGCAACATAATCTCGGCTAAACTTCTGTTTCTTCTCTGAAGTGGGGAAATACCTACCACTGGGGATCACTGTAAAGATGAACAAAAAATTAAAATCCAACTAAAGCATATAGCATACAGCCTAATGCATAGTAAGCTCTCAAGAATACCTGTTATTAGTCTTACCTTCTAAATCTTTGCTATTCATTTTGAGACAGACTATTTAAGTTTCATATCAACAAAATATGAGGAAAAAAATCGCCATCTGGTAATGCACTATCTGTACATGAAATAACTTTCTGTGGCACCTTAAATACATTCCCAAATGGCTTAATGTCAAGACAAAGATCACAAAGAAGGTGCTCTTTGCTATTGCTTATATTATAACTTGAGAGTTTTGTTTAATACTCTGCATTAATGAGGGAGCTTCTTAGGATAATATTACAACAGAGAGTGCAAGAAATACCAGTGAGGTCAATGCAGCTCTATTAACTGTCATCTAACACAGAAATATTTTCCTTGAATACCATTAAAGCTTTCTCCTTTCCTTTGTTCTGCTTTTTGAAGGCAATAGGAACCCAAATTTCCCTACCAATAATTTCTGTTTTCGACTTGGCAGCATAATGATATTAGGCTTGAGGAAAAAAATAATCACCTTGGCAATGTCTTCTTCAGAGGTTTTTACAAAAGATATTTTGTTAGGAGAAATTATACTAAGCAGGCTCTTTAAGTAAGCAAAACAAATCCACTTGTTACTAGATGACCTGGGTAGCTTTATATTTTTTTATAAAAGACCTACCTGGAAAACACTACTCCTTAAATGATCATTTTATTAAAATGGAAAATATGAAACAGAAGGGTAATTAGACAAGTAAGTTGCTCTTTGCTACTCCTGCTGTTAGGGTAAACCCAGAAGACTCTGGGTTCCCGCTGCCATATATAAATCAAGACTCAAGCTGTGGTCGCAGCAAAACAGTTCTGGAATAATTTTTCTTTATATCCTGGGGCTCAGGATAACTGATTGGAGACATATAATGGTAGCTAATGAATAAATAATCTATGTTCCTTCATATATATGTATGTACATATATGTACATTTGCATGGGCACACACGCACGCACATGCGTGCACGTGCGCGCGTGCACGCGCGCGCACACATACACACACACACACACACACACACAGACTGCCTTCTCTAAAAGGTGGAAATATACCCTATGGATGGTGTTGCAATATCAGAATAAATTGGGTTTCTGAACTAAGAATTCTTTAAGGTAGAAGGAGTTATTAACGCCTCCATCTTCCTATCATTTCTTCCACTCAAAAATTGCCTAAACATTAGGTCAGCTCTAATTAATCTATGAGTCAGAGCAAAAGATGAGGGTCTTATATGTACAGACTGTAGTGCTGATGGCTTTAAGATGATTTGTCAAGTCAAAAGATTTAAGATGGGCATAGAGGACATGACCCTTTTAAGATATAATACCTTCAACTTTCTGACCTCCACAGCTCTGGATACACCTTGCCTTTTACCATTCACAGTCAGTTCAGTTATGTAGCTTGCTCAGTTATCCCATAAAGATCTTTCCTGGACCAATCCCCATTGTTATCTTTGTCTTCAATGACCTCATCAAATGCTAAATTCTCCATATCAGCATCCCAAGGAAAAGTCCCTTCCTACTTAATGTCACTTACATACATACCTTAGGCTCAAAACCCCCTTTTTAGCAACTCTGTTGCTCCCTGGGAATTTTGGGACCCTTTCCCATTTTCTGTATTGCAAATGACTCCCACAGGCTATTGCTGACCTGTAGTGATATGTGGGCAATCTACCATATGTGGAGCAGAAAAGGTCCCTTTGTGGGCCAAGGCTGCAGCAAACTTTGTTATAGATTCAAGAGGGACCTGGGAACATGACACCCTGGACTTTTCACTTTATCTGCAGAGGGACCTTGGGCAAGTCATGACAACTCTCTGAACTTTTGGCTGAATAATGAGAATTTGACACCCAAAGTTGTACTTTTCAATATGGAGAGGGGTTTTAACGCGATAATTAAACCTAGATACCCTCGACCCTTTCCATGTGAATGGCGATTTATTCCAAATGCTGATTCTCAACCTCTGTTTTTACCTTGTCCAAAATGTGGGAACTTCCAATTTTACTATACTGTTTACATTGCCTGTCTAGAATCTTCATGCTTGTATTTCTTAGACTTTTAAAAAGTGGAAAAATATCGGGACCAGCAGTTAGCGTAATGGCTATGTCGCTAGAGTCCCACGTAGTTGACCGTGGTTCACGTCCCGGACCCGGTGGCTTAAAACTCACGCTGGACGCGTGTGCATGCGTGCCCAAGATCCAGAGAGGAGAATGGAGGAGAAGGGATTGCGGTGTGGCCATCCCCCCGGGGGTTGATTTCTCGCTTTCTGTCTCTCTGTTTCTCTCTGTCTGGTGAGCGCACGCGCCCTACAGCAAAAACCTCTCCCAAAAAAAAAAAAAGTGGAAAAATATGCATACATAATACAGAGCCCCTCTATAATAGAGATGTTAGAGAGGTCAAATCAAACATGGAAATCAAAAATAGGCATCAATAAGACACATAACTATGCTACTTATTTTGCTTGAATGACTTATTTTTTCCCCAGAGGAAATATTAAGGTGGCATTTAAATTTATATAAGTTTGAAGGGCCAGCAGGTGACATAGTGGTTAAGGCAGCTGACAGTGGTTCGAGTCCTGGACCCAGTGGCTTGAAAATCACAAGGGTGAATGTGTGTGCATGCCCAAGATCCTAAGAGAAGTATAGAGGAGAAGGGATGAAAACTGCACTGACTGGGACCAGCAGTTAGCGTAATGGCTATGTCGCTGGACTCCCACGTAGTTGACCGCGGTTCGAGTCCCGGACCCGGCGGCTTAAACTCACGCCGGGCGCGTGTGCGTGCGTGCCCAAGATCCCGAGAGGAGAATGGAGGAGAAGGGATTGCGGCGTGGCCATCCCCCCTGGGGGGTGATTTCCTGCTTTCTATCTCTCTGTCTCTCTCTGTCTGTCTGGCGAGCGCACGCGCCCTATAGCAAAAACCTCTCCAAACAAAAAAAAAAAAAAAAAAAAACTGCACTGACTGCATAGCAATCTCTAGACAAGAGATGGTAGGAAATGTGAAGAAATCTAGAACAAAAGTGTATTTGACACAGGTAAAAATGCATAATCAATACTATATTTCTGAAGTATTTAAATACTATAACAATTAATTGCTTTACTGTTCCTTCAACTCCAACATCTGTTAACTTTGGGAAAAAAATAGAATATCTCCTACACTTCTAAAAAGATGAAAAGTATCCAAAGAATTTTCAGTTAAAACAAAACTTACAAAATAGCATCATTCACTATCAACATCTATCAAACCATCATTCCAAATGTAGTTCCAACCTCACTGAGCATCACCATATCATCATTAGTTGTGTCTTTGTGTGATATGGTATAAAGTTTCTGTAAGCATTGTATTATTTACTAACAAAACTTGTAATTAAATATAATTTATAATAGGACTATGGACTTTAGAATAAAAGGCATGAGAAAGAATGTAGTCTAACTGCTCCCTACACGTAGGGAAATGGAAGAAGAGACATTTCCAGTTGAATGGACTTGCTCAAAATCACAGTGTTATGTAGTGGAAAAAAAAATCAGAATTAAAAGCGAGGGCACAGGGCCAGCAGGTGGGATAGTGGTTAAGGTGCTGGACTTTCACATGGCTGATCACAGTTCGAGTCCCAGACCAGGTGATGTGGGAAACACACACACACACACACACACACACACACACACCAGGTGAGTGTGCATGTATGCTCAAAATCCCAAGAGGAGAATGAAGGAGAAGGGACTGTGCATAGCCATCCCCCAGGGGGGATTTTGTACTTTCTGTTGCTCTGTGTCTCTCTGGCAAGTGCACATGCCCTAAGGCAAAAACATTAAAATAAAAAAGTTAGGGTACAGGATTTTGCAAGGCACGTGGAAAGCTCAATTAATCTATGTATATGTGTGGAAGTCGGCTGGCCCTATAGCTTGGTGGTTAAGTTCTGTGTATTGGGAACCAGTTTCCCTCTGGACACCTAAGATTTGAATTCTGGCCCAAGCAGCTTGGAAAACATGCCAGGTGTATGTACACATGTGCCTCAAATCCTGATGGGATAGCAAAATAGAGGAAAAAGGATTGCAGCATGATCACACCTTACTGGAATGTGCTTTCTCTGATCTCATAAGTGCAAGTACCTTTGGCAAAAGGGAAAAATTATGGATGTTTATTAAAACTTACTTCTATCTTGTGATTTATTTTTTTACTGATATAAAACTTCAATAAAATTTAATGTATCTTCGCAAGGGGTATATAGAAAATCCCTTTACTATCTGAAAGAAAGATATTTTGCTTCAAACCTAAAAGTACTCAAAAAAGTCTTTAAAAGCAGAACACACACACACACCCTTCAAAAACCTGTTTCTATGAGGTTAGTGGAACTCTTACATTTTTTTGCACACATTCTAAAATATGTGTGATTGTTTTTACAATTTTTTTTCGTAGCTTTCTTCTCCTCCTATTTTTTCTCTTCCTCCTCTCTTTCCTTTTAAGACAAAGGTGGAAGTTCTCCTTTCTCAAGCTAAATCAGTAATTAAAAGAATTGTTCACCTAAAAGGTTATTAGTGAAAACTTCTGCTTTAGTGAAGTTCCCTTTTTCCTTCTAATACTGTTGTCTCTCTTGGCTTTACCTTAGGTCGTAAACTGAAGACTGAATCTCCTCGTGAAATGTCTAATGAAATTTTCACTTTTGATATGCTTCTATAAAAAAAGTTTGGAAAGCATCAATTTTGCAAAAAAATATAACAAATGCTACACAAACTTGGGTTACTCCTGCAAGGCAATATGATGCATGCAATATCCAGATTCTAGCCCATAGTGTGTCCTGCTAGCCATGTACATATCCTGTGTCTACATTAGATCTTTTTTTAATGTCAGAAGGTTCATGAGCTCTCTAGAAAGAGATGAACACACAGAAAGAGAGGGAAAAAGCACCCCACAATGAGGTATGACCACATTCCAATCCTTTTGCCTTCATTTCTCCAACCTATTAGGATTTTGAGCATGCCCCCACACACGTGCCTAGTGTGTTTTTTAAGCCACACAGCCCAGGGTTCAAACTATGGTCAACCCTGTGAGATCCAGTTCTTTTACCCACTAAGCTACGGAGCTGGGCCATTTACATCAGCTCTTTCGGTGTTCACAAAAACCTCATAAGGTAAATTCTATCCTTCGTCTTATATAACAGAACAAAACAAAACAAAACAAAAACACTGAAGTAAGTGAGGCTTAGGAAGCACATAAAATGTGCCCCGGGTCTAGGAGGCAGTAGAGTCAGGGCTTAAATCCAGGTGCGCCTGATCATAAAGCTCAGCTCTTACTGTTGTGGCAGCAAGAACTAAGGGCGATCTTGTCCTTACTCTAAGTCACCTACGCACTTAGCTTCTGGTCACCACACTGTATGGGCAAATACTATTACTGGTACGTTCGTTTAACAGATGATGAAGCTGAAGATTAGAAAAGCTAAGTGTCGGGTTTCTTTGTGAAGGCATAGTAAAAAGCACACGTTCTTGGCATAAAATAACTAAAACTGGGCTACTACGCTGCTTTGGCGTCTCTACACTTCAGCATACAGGCTTTCCTTGCGGGAGAATATAATGTTGTGTATAAATGGAAGTCACTTTGCTCACCTCCGAGACTAAAAGAAAAATATTTGTGTTGCCAAGGTGAAACCCATCATCCCAATAAACATCAAACCGCTCTTCAATCCTTTGATCAGCGAATTCTATACCTAAATAAAATAATTATTGCTTTCATAAAATGTCTCTGTGTGGTGGTGACAGAAAGGAAACTGAACCGGTATGTCCTGTCAGAGCCTTTAAATAACCAAGGAGAGAGATGAAAATAAAAATAAATCTTGACCAGATTTATAGGAGCACTTTGATTAGTTCTGTTTTTTTCCTTCAAATAAGCAATAGCTGAAAAAAATGAAAAGGGAATGTTGAGACCAGATATCATGTAATAGATGGGTTCGCTCTGACATACAGTATGGTATGATGCCGAAAACATAATGCTGGCCCATTATTTGTGACACAGAGTGGCAAAGGAGAGCAGAGAGAAAGACGAAGGGATTTTTCAGGATACTGAATGGAACCACCCCTTGGCTTTGAACAAATCATCATCTGTTTAACTCTACTTCTAAAGTTTTGTTATGGGGTCACAATTTTTCTGCAATCAACTTTTTTTTTTTTTTCCTTTTGGCTTCAACTGGTAATGACATTTTTTTGACTCAAAATTTCTTATGCTAAAATCAAACATAGTTCATTCAAATATAATTTTGGTGCTGGCTAATGAGAAGGCGTATATTATCAGAATTTCATTATGCGTAATGGGATGCAACTGGAATTGTTAACTCACTAAGCCATCACTTCCCCTCTGTACTTCCTCCTAAGCCCGGATGGCTTCTCAAAGTGATATGCCTCAGTTCACAGAAAGGCCAGTCAAGAAAACTAAAAGTTATCATTCTTAAAAGAGTAAAAGTTTCACTTTTCTACAAACTACTATTTTAATGAAAACTTCTTCCTTTTCCTCAGGCAAAACTTTATCTACGATGGATTTGGCTAGTTAAATAAAAATACCTGTTAAAGGGAAGAAGGTTCCCATCAAAGCTGTTGAAATCTGATTTCATTTCAGATTCTAGACTAATGTTGTTTTTTGTTTAAATAGATTTGGTCTGTCAATTTCCAGACCTGCTGTGCCATCAGCCTGTATGGACTGCTGTGGTCAACACAGGGGTTGTAGCTGTAAATTTTATTACGGACTGGTAATTGAATTGAACAGGTTTACATTTGAATAGATTTACTACATCACGATCTCTGACATACTGCATGGGACTGAAATCCTTCTCCATCCACAAAGATACATTTAAAACAGTATTGTTCTCAACAGGCTTGAGAGCAAGTCTTTTTTGTTTGGTTTGTTTGTTTTGTTTGTTTTTTTGAGAGGTTTTTGCTATAGAACACCTGCACTTGCCAGGAAGACAGACAGAGACAGAGAGACAGAAAGCGAGATTTCACCCCCGAGGGGGCATGGCCATGCCGCAATCCCTTCTCCTCCATTCTCCTCTCAGGATCTTGGGCACACGCGCACACATGCCCGGTGTGAGTTTAAGCCACCGGGGTTTGGGACTCGAACTGCGGTCGACCACATGGGAGTCCAGCAACATAGCCATTATGCCTACTGCAGGTCCTGAGAGCAAGTCTTAAACCAGGGAGATGGTTGAACCAAATTGTGCATTTATATGTAGGGTATAATACAATGTTTCACTGCATTTTTTCAAGTACAAAAACAAGAAGATCCTATATTTACTTGTAACTATCCTGTACCGTTTACTTGGTAAGGGAAGGAGCTTAGAGAACTGCTATTTTGTCATCTAAGGAAGTTGAGGAAAATAAATTATTATTTGAATACATCAGTAATTTCCTTGAAAACAGATCCTCTAAAGGCTTGATAGCAGCAACTGAAGAGGTGTGAATTATAGAGAAGCTTGGGCCCTTTGCTTCAGCCAATAATGTTTAATTAAACCCAGTTCACACCTCTTCCTTCACTCTTACCACCCTTCAGAACTGCCTCTCCTCAAAACCACAAGAGGAAAACAGTATTTAGGGGAAAAACAATTTTCTTCTTGCTCTTTAAATCTGAAAGGACAAACAGTTGAGTGAATTATAGTAGTAAAATTAAGTTTAAAAAAAAATCTATTTTCCTGGAAATAGGGGTGTATCTCCATGTATTTCAGAGGTAGTTTTTTGTTTGTTTTTATATACACTGCAAAACTAGGCCACATTGATACAAATGTTATATAAATTTCACAGTTTTAAAATAATTGATTTGTTTTTGGAAAATAATGATTTCTCAACTTTTCAGAGTTTAAAAGTCTTTTTGAGGGAGCATAAATTTAGTTTGAGTCTCTCCAGTCCGTCTAAGTGGCAATATAAATAAAATTAAAACCAAAAATGCACTGTTAGCCGTTTTTTGTTACATTCTGAAATATGGTTTGCCTCTCCCCTATAATGTTTATGACAAAGGCTAAGATACAGGTTTTCACTATAAAAAAGTTGGTTATTACAATTATTTTTTTTAAAGAGACAGAGAAAGAGAAAGAAAGAAAGTGAGAAAGCATCCCCTCATGGGAGATAGTCAGACCTCAATTCCTTTTTCTCCATGTTTCCCTCCTTTGGGGATTTTGAGCCCGTACACACATGGGCCTGGGTGTGTTTTTCAAGTATCCAGTCTGGGACTTGAAACCTACAGTTGGCTATATGGGATCTAGCCACCTTAACCACTATGTGACAGGCTGGCCCTCACCATAACTAAAAGGGAAACTCTTTGTCATGAGAGTTGGGTTGCTGTTGCTGGGTTTTATAAATAAATTTTCCTTATGCAAAATCAGTCTTTTGGCAATTTCATCTGTTTTTTTCTATATGAACAACCATATTTTGTCGTTTTCACTGCTGCATCACTGAAGCCTGGAATAGTACCAGACACATAAGAGGACCTTAACAAACACTTAGCAAATGGATTATAAATGTAAACCATGTTAACTGTGACCAACGCTATGCACAAGGTCGCCCCCTTCCTCATTTTTGTTCACCAGTGTAACACCAACCTTTATGTATCCTGCTTCCTGCTTCTCTCTATATATACTGTCAAAATTGGTATCTAATTTCTACCTATCTTTCTCCTCTTTGTGTGTGTGTGTACATAAAACTACTAAATAATGTGTTTGCTTGTTTTTATACTTGTCAGTGCATCTTGTTTATCTTTTCATAAGGCTTTTTATTTTTTGTTTTTATACAGAGATGCATTCCCTAACCAGAGACAGACAGACAGAGGGAGAGGGAGAAAGCAACCCATGCTAGAATCCCTTCTCCTCCACCTCTCCTTGTCAGGATTTGGGGCATGCATGGATATATGCCTGGAATGTTTTCCATGTCATCAGGGTTAAGGTTCAAACTGCAAAGCTGACCATGTGGGATCCGGTTCCTTTAACCAGTAGGCCACAGGGTCCCCACTAATAAGGCTTTGATTATAAAGTTTTACATTTGTTTATAGCTTTTTTTCAACGGAAGAGAAAAGTTGAAGACTAGGATAAGAATTTGGGAGGGTCTTCTTTGTTCCTAACAGACAAGAGTCACCCAAAAAAGGTACGAATTCTTTGTACCCAAGTATAACCTGATCCATGATCTTCCTAAAACATTGCTGACAGTAAAAATCTTGGAATAAGAACAACCTAGCGGGCTGATTCCATAGTGCAGTGGTAATAACCTACTCAAGAAAGCCGGATCCCACATAGCAGCTGCAGTTCAAATCTCTGGCCCGAAATGCCTGAACCATGCCAGGCATGCAAATGACAGCCCAAGACCCAAAGGAATGCAAGACCGGAGGAAGGGCATTGTGGGGTACCCAAGCCCCTGTGGTGGGTTTTCCTCTCTCTCTGTTTCCGCCTTCTCTCACATGCACACACACATGCTCCATGATGAATAAAGAAAAAACTGAAATTAAAGTGAAAATAGATTGGGATCTACTTGGATTTAGATATTTAAAAATAAGGGACCTTCAGGAAATATACAAACTATTGTGGTAAACCCCAGGAAGAAAGCATATTTCTATGATGCAACAGAAACTATGTACTTAAATATCTAATTAACCTGATGTTTTTATAAATTTTGATTATACATTTTCATTTCTTGATAAAATTATAATATTTTTAAACTCATTTATTAAAGAGAAGGAAACAATAAAAAGCAAATATAGCATGTGAAACACGCATCTATAATACAAAAGCACACACATGTAGAGAGAAAGATTAAAAAAAAAAAACTCTAAATACTAGGCCTCCCCTGAAAGAGGACAATTTTTCTATATTTCCAAATGTTAGTTTCACTATACATGCTGAAATCCACAAATATTTCCAGACCTTTGACACGTGTGGAATAGCTAAGTGGAATCTGAAATCGATGGGTTCAGTTCTTGTCTCCCCCAGTTATTAACTGTGTGAGCTTAGGCAATTCGTTTAGCACAGAATACATATTCACTGCTATTGTTTTGTGTTTGTTGTTGTTATCCCCAACGGAAAGCAAATGGAAAGCAATTTTAATATCATATTGCAAGCTCTTATAATAGAAAAGAAGTCCAAAGGAAAAGGTTGGAAAAGAACGAAGAGTGCTTTAAACCCAAAATTAATTAAAAAACAAACAAACCACCTCTGTGAACCTGGTAATAAGAAAAGCAAAAAAGACAATGACAGCAGCCTCTCGGTTTGTCTTCATCCTTTGCCTTCTGCAATTGTAAAGATGAACAAAAAATCAGAACTGTCAAGCGTACCTGGTGGGTTTAGCTGCCCATCAGGTGTGTCCTACCTTGTCCCTTCCTGCTGATGTTAAGCAGTTAGCTAGGACGTATCAGAAACTTCAGGTGTCAAGAAGGAATACTTTGCCATCAGATTCGGGGGTACTTACTGTCATCCCATCTTTTTCTGACTTCTCTAAAATTGCTGTAATTCCCTGCAAACAATCCCACCCCCCCCCCAAAAAAAAGAAAAAGCCCACACCCAGATGAATCTAAAGCACACAGACACTAACACAGTGCTTACCTTCTTTCAGCATGCCCACTTTTAAACACTTCATGAAGCGGCAAGCCTGGCAGGATTTACGTCTGCGCTTCGTGATTTCACATTCATTTGTGGCGGGGCAGCTATATTCTATATTACCTAAAACACAGAGGTCGGAGAAGAGAAGCTGTTAGGTTGACCCAGGAGATACTGGCACCCCAAAGGCAATGTAGCTCTGTTAGTCCTGCACCACCGTCCCCAAAAAGTCACATGAGATTCACAAGGAATGGCAGAAATGAATGACGCTGGGTGTTCTGCTACACCCAGCAAAGGTGCACTGAGCAATGAGAAGGCAGATGGTGAAGCTCTTCAAAAGATTAAGCTTAAAATGAGCCTTTAAACGTTATGCTTAGTCTGCTCAGGTAAAGTCACGGTCTTCCAGAATCTTAGGATGCAAAGGCAATTTTCAGAGTAGATTATGTTCATAAAAAGATAAACATCAAAACTGGATTTTTGTATTATCAGTCCCGGATACCTTTTGGTTACTAATGCTTTGGTGCATCAGGCTTACTGTCTTTCTGGTCCTGAACGACATACACCTCACTGGGAAAAAGGATGAGCAGGCTAATTTGCGACTCAGGTAAACTCTTAACAGGCGAGGACCAAGATGACATAGTTCTTGCTACAACACATACCAGAGCCTTACAACACAGTTCTATGCTTGGAAAATGCTTATGGGTGATGATAATGATGACGACAGTGGTCATCATCATCATGTGTTACCTTATTTGCATACTTAATGCCAAACACTCAAGCTCCATGAACACATTACAAATCAGACTAAACTGTTATGAAATTGTATTTTTCCTACTGGACTTTATATCATTAATGGTGATACCTGCATATTTGAAATAACTAGAAGATTCAAACTTTAAACTTCTCCAATTAGTGACAATGACAGGGTGTAGGATGTGCTCTGGGGCTGCCTACAGCTTGGTAAAGAAGCTGCCTTTAAAATAAAGCCTCTCTCCCCTATCAGCTCTGTCACAGAGTGCTTGAAGGTCTTTCCTTACTTCCTAACCCTTTCCCCTGGTGATTAAGTGCATTAGTATCTTAATGAAAATGCATTCTGTTTATTGCCCTCTTGGGAAGGGGGAGGTCATCACACCCAATGCATAAATTGTCATCAGAGACGGTCCGAGCATAATTGCAATTTTGCTGCTCAGTGTTCGCAATAGTCAGGGTCCATCCAAGTCCCCTGAAACCTGCGCAGATTCTAGTAATTAGCATAGAGTCTGCCTGGGACCACAGCATTGATGAAATATTTCAGAGTTAATCACACTTTGTAAACACTGATTTATATTGACTACCTTTCTCCAGACTGATGTCTCCTCATTAAATATCACATTAGTGGATTGCAGGATTGTACAAAGACTCAACTACTCAGCAACTGCTAATTCACCAGGAAGTAACGCCACACCACTTCTAACTACTGACGATTGGGTAAGTATGGATGCCTTAAACATGTTTTTTTGAAAAGCTCTACTTTATAATTTGAGATAAGCCTATCACAACGGTTTCACTAAATTAGGATTTGTAATTCAAGTAACTTAGTAAGAAAAGTAACTACGTTTTACACAAGAGGTGAAGTAATAACAGTAATATTAATTGCATCAGCAGGAGCAGCCACCATTACCTTCCTCAAATATTGCTGACGCTACACGCACAGTAAACCAAGGATGAGGCAAAGGACTCAACCTCGTTGGGTCATGGCTGACAACAAATGGATACGGAATCTGCACTTCACATGAACCACTCTTCTCTGCCATTGCTTTATCTCTGAAAATTTATTTTGCACTAAAAGAGTATTGGTAATCATTTTCTAGAGGTTGATTAGTATTCTACTACTAGATCCTCTCCCTCCAGATGGCCCTCTCTATACTTATTTTAAAAGGATCTGTGGCCGGCTCCATGCTCCGGCCTTAGCAGGATGTTCAGATGATGCCAGGTCCCTGTGAGAGATCACGGGCTTGGTTTCCTTGTCAGCCTTTATGTTCTGGGGAGCTCATGATCTTGCTAGCTGAGAATACTTTGAAAGAAGGGATTGTGGGGGCCAGCAGGTGGCATGGTGGTTAAGGGTGGTTAAGGGTGCTGGACTCCCACATGGCCGACCACAATTTGAGTCCCAGATTGGTGGCTCGCTTTCTCATTTTTTTTTTTTTCTCTCTCTTCTTCCCTCCTCCCTCCCTTTCTGGTCAAATTAAAATAAATAAATAAATGAAGTTAAATAAAATAATTCTTTGGAAAAAAAGAGGGAGTGTGGCGTGAGACCCTGTGGAAGGTACATCGGTGCACGCGTGCTCTCTCTCTCACAAGAGAAGCACATTTTAAAAAGAAAGAAGAAAGGAAAGATGCTCAGGCCATTGTTTCTTTAGGAAGGATCTAACAATGACTGGTTAGAGGATGAGAAGAAACAGGGACCAGCAGTTGGTAATGGCTATGTCACTGAACTGCCATGTAGTTGACCGCGGTTTGAGTCCTGGATCCAGTGGCTTAAACTCATGCCAGGCGTGTGTGCTTGCATCCCAAGATCCCGAGAAGAGAATGGAGGGATTGCGGCGTGGCCATCCCCCCGTGGAGTAATTTCTCGCTTTCTGTCTCTTTCTGGGGAGTGCACACACCCTATAGCAAAAACCTCTCAAACAAACAAAAGAGTCTCAAAAATAAAAAGAAAAAGACAAAAGAAGGATTAGGAGAAACAACTGTTTGTCAAACACCAGTATCTTTCCTTTCTCCTACAGAAAAATCAGCATGAAGTAATATATGCTCACTTTCCCACACTAAGGCACAAACACGAGCCTGAGACCTTTAACCCAGTACTGGAAACTTCTACGGGGATGAACTACCACTACAAACAAATATAATTATCTTTCTTTCAGACTTTTTTCTCTTTAAAAAATTGTACCTTTTGGTAGCTAGTGATGAATTGGTAAAATGCAGTGCTCAGTGAGGACAAGGCTGAGCAGCATGGGAAAGTTGCATGTTCTAGGCCACAGACCTGAGACCTCTATGCCCACAATCTGGAACTGAGTGAAGTTAGGGGTAGATCATGGTGCCGGGACCCTGCCAAAGGTACTGTCCCTCTGTCTCATGAAAGAAGTTAACATACTTTTAAAAAATTATATTGCCGAGCTAGCAGGTAGCATGGTGGTTACGGGACTGGACTTCTATGTGCCCAAACGTGGTTCAAGTCCTGGTCTCAGAGGCTTGCTTTCTCACTGTCTCTCTCTCTCTGTTGAGTGCACATGTCCTATAGAAAATTTTAAAGTAATGATAATAGAAAATAGTGGTATACACTACCCCATCTATTTCTCTTTCCCTACTAAGAAAAATATTTATTACAAAAAAATAAAAGATAAAAAATATTGTACTGCCATCCTTCAATCAGCACACTTTGAACAGGAACATGAATCGGGCATGTGTGACTCCCACCTAGATGGCAGTTGCCCCCCCATGACTCTGCTTTGATCATGTCATTACCCTAATTAAAAAAAAAATTCCTGTGCCCTCCTGAATTAAATATAAAATATCAGTCTAGCAAACAAGATCTTTTTCAGGCTAACTCTCCTCTACCTCAACAATATTACAATTTTTACCTTGCATGAACTTTCAAATGAAGCCAATTCAATTTATTCATTTTTTTACTAAGTGTCCTTGAGACTTTCCTCTGAGAATGATCTAGCTTTGCCCCTCTTTTCTTCTTAAAATTATTTCCAAGACTCAGTGTTCAGCTCCAAGTCCATGAAATTCTTTCACAAAAAACTTCTCAGACCATCCTAACAGAAAATAATTTCTTGGTTCTCATCTCTTTCTGGGTATTCTCATCACTTTCAGACAGGTCATATTTTGTTAGACATTTTTATGTGCATATGACCTTGTAGATGGTAAGACATGAAGGCCAAGGACCTTTTCTTACGCAGTATAAAATTCCTCTACCAAAAGGTAGTATGTAGGACCAGCAAATGATGTAGTGGTTATATTGCTGGACTCAAGTTCAAGTCCCAGACCCAGTGGCTTGAAACTCACACTGGGTACCTGTGCATGCATGTCCAAGATCTGGGAGGAGAATGGAGAAGAAGGAATTGCAGTGTGACCATCCCTCCTGGGGGATGATTTCTCACTTTCCTCTCTCTGGGTCTCTCTCTCTCTCTGGGTCTCTCTCTCTCTCTCTCTTCGGCGTGCACACACACTCAGGCAAAAACCTCTAAGAAGAAAAAAAGGTAATATGTAAGTAAAAGAACGCATGTTTAATAACTTAGTGCTTCCTTGCTGTCTGAAGGTCATTACTACGAACGTCAGCCATGGTGCTTTGATGCAGTAATGTCCATAGGACCAAGTGAGTTGTGTGTTCCAGCAGGAGACCCAGTCACAGTGATGCAAGGGGTAGAGTGCTACTGTCCAAGGCTGCAACCAGAGGGAAGGCCCTGGTTCAGCTCCCAGACCAACCTAGTGAGCCCAAACACGGAAGCATGTGCCTAAAATCTCAGCTAACTGGCAGCTGGGACAATTGATTGCAAAGGTGTGATGCTGTCAACAAACCCCTCCCTTCCTCTGCATGCACTCTTTCTCTCACACTAATTTAAAAGTAACACTAAAATGCATTCTAAAAATTACCTAAAAAGGTAGAAGAAAATCTAGTAAAAATGTCAAAACCAGGAAATACAGGCTAGACACAAATTCAAAGGGTAACAAAGGAGGAAGATCTCACCAAGGAAAAAAATCCAAAATGTGCAAATGCTTCTGGGTAGTAATGTGTTAAAAAAAAATCTGTAAGAGGTTTTAAAGGATAAAAACTATATCCTAATATGAATAGGGTAAAAATAAATAGAATATATGAAATAAAAATCAATAGTACTAAAAGAGTTTATTATTATTTTTTTTTTTTAATTTTTTTAGGGAGAATTTTGCTATAGGGCAGGTTCACTCACCAGAGAGACAGAGGGAAATAGAAAGAAAAAAAATCACCTAGCCACACCACAATCCCTTCTCCTTCATTCTCCTCTCAGGAATTTGAGCACACATACAGACATGCCTGGTTGGAGTTTTAAGCCATTGGGTTCAGGACCTGAGTCACATTTGACTATGTGGGAGTCCAGCATGGTACCCATTACACCATCTGCTGGTCCCAAGTTTTGTAACTTTAATCTTATTATAACACTTAATATTATAGACAAGGTACTCTCAGAATTGAAGCCACATTGGGGGCCAGCAGGTGGCTTAGTGGTTAAGGGTGCTGGACTCCCACACGGGAGTTCAAGACCTGGATCTGGCGATTTGCTTTCTCATTCCCCCCACCCCACTCTATCCTTCTTGGGTTAAATGAAAATAAATGAATAAATAAGGTTAAATAAAACAATTTAAAAAGAGAATTAAAGCCACACTGGAGAAAATATTTAAGTGTAATTTGATAATAGAAGCTAAATTGATGAATGCCTCTTCTATGAATAATTATGTGAATATTTAAACATTTCTGCAAAAACAAATTGCCACGAGTGTGTTAGATCATGTAAAAAGAACTACTGTAGTTTAATTTCCATGTTCACTATGTTCTGTGATTCTTCAATTACAAAGAGATACGTAAAGACAAGAAAAGTTCTTAAGGAGAATGTATTGTTAGAATGAATTTTTGAGAGACTAGCAATGTCTTATTCTTTGCTGCATCCTCAGTGCTTATCAATGAGCCTAGAATTTTGGATATCAGCTGGCTTGGAATAAAGAGAGGTAGTTCTTCATCTTGAAGAATTTAGAACCTTAAAGGAGACGAAACATGGGAACAAAACAATACAGTGTAGTGTGCGGTGTAGTGAATCTGGATGCAGAACTACTGGGTTGTTGGAAAAGTCATGCATACTTTTCTATTTTTTTCTATGCAAAAATGCATCATGACTTTTCAGATGACCCTATAGACCCAGACACGCATGCTTTTTCATAAACACAGAGGTCATGCGGAGGAAATTCAGTCAACTATTCACACAGGAGCAATGCTTGAATCACACTACGAAGAATGAATAAATGGGACCAGCCCCATAGCGCAGTGGTTAAGCCAGCCAACTCCCACATGGAGACCATGGTTCACATCCTGGCCTCAAGAACCTGAAAATGTGTCTGCATGCCCATAGTCCTGAAGGAAGGAGGAATGTAGGAAAAAGAACTGTGGCATGATCACGTCCCATAGAAGGGTGTTTTCTCCCCTTCCCTCCTTTTTTCTCTCCCCTATCTGATAAGCACACACACACCCTTGGCAATAAAATAATATAAAATAAATTCAAGTTCTAGACCCAGTGGCTTGAAAAGCAAGCTGAGCACATTTACATGCCCAAATCCCAAAAGGAGGGAGAAATAGGGAGAAGGGATTACAGCATGACAATTTCCCATGAGAAGTGCTTTCTCAGCTTCTCTTGTTTCTGTCTCTCCAGTGAGCCCATGCACCTTCTGAGATATTAAAAAAAAAAAAAAAAAAAATGAATAAATGACTCATTGGGGTAAAAGAATCTACCCCAAACTACAGGAAACACATTTTGGTGGGAACACATGGAGACATGGAGAACATAGAGATCCTAAGTGTTCTCACAATTGATAAATTTTAAGCTTCAGTGTGAAAAAAATTGTTTGCAATGAATTAAGTATCAAATGTTGTATTTCTTCACAAATGTTGTATTTCAATGAATCTGTCATAACACATACAATGAGTCTTCCAAAAGTTCATGGGAAATGCACATTATGGGAGAAAAAAACAAGCAAAACAAACAAACAAACAAAACTCTAGGCCTGGATTTTAAAAATGTTTTGCACCAAAGCAAACTCATACTTTAATTACATTTTTGACAAATTTTGTGAAATCCCTTCATATGGTTGATAACCTTGATTTTACTAAGTAACTCTAGTTTATACCCTGAAAAGCAAATCAACACATTCTAAATAACTTATTTGCCAGAGGAAAACTTCTCTAATTTCTAAGCCCTCCCATCGTCTTACTTAGCACGTCTTGTTGGCTATGATTGCCCATCCAACAAAGTCTTTGATCCGTGTTACAGTCTACAGAGACTCTGCCCTTGAAAAACCTTCCCCGGTGCTTTTTCTATTCAATAAAGAAAGCATTTTATCCTAAAAATGTGCTGCCCCAAGCACCTGGGTAACAATGTTACATCTATTTTGGTAATGATTCAAAGACATCACTCCCAGTAGACCATACGATCTCTATGGGACACTTGTTTTCCTTCAATTCACTAAAAGACAAAAATATTTCCCGTAGTAACTGTGGGCTCCTGGAATGTTAACACCGGACAGTCATACAGGGGGATGCAGACGTTAGTGTTCACAGCCTAGGAGTCTCATTTCAGACATGGAGTTTTCTTGGATTATAGCTAGCTATTTTCTGGGACACATTTGTTAGATGGCACCAGGGACTGAATTGGGCAGCTACTGATGACACGACTGGAATTTTCCCAGTGTTGTCAATAGCCGGGGCTGTGCGCACTGCTGTAGAGGGGAACCAAATCAACATGGAAGCTCTGGGTTTTTAAACTAGGCTGACAAGAATGATAGAGCAATTTATAATATCTCCTGGCGGCTTTTCAGAAAGTCCTGGGCTCTGATTACTTCTTTCAGAGTCTTTTGTACAATTAGTTTGCAGGCAATATAATTTTCTCACTTACTGCTTAATAGAATCTTGCAGCTAGCTGGCGGATAGAATAACAGGGTGTGTGTAAAACTCCAGCCTGGAGTGCCAGTGGATAATTTGTATATTCCTTTCAGTCACTTAATGGACTTTTACAGTTTGGCAGTGAAAGGGCTGAATGATGTAAATTAGCATGGCATCTCAAAATAAAAATATATGTCAAATCTTTACTCCCGATTCACATCACTCTCACACGGTAATGATGCATTTGGATTTATGTAGTTCCTAAGAGTTGCCCTCTTTTTTTCCACACATACAGACATCATAATTGTAAAGCCAATTTGAAAGCATCTGTATATTTCCCCAATAGTTTTAATTTTATTAACAGAACCAAATGGTTTGAGATGACCCACAGGGCACTCCAAGTGGGGTTTATCCAATTGTTTTTCAACATTAAGTGATTTAAAAATAATGGGATTTCCTCAGTACACAATTACAGAGCAATGAAAACACGCAGGCAATGATCTGTAGTATTTTTCGTTTTGAATGCCCAAAAACATAAAAAGAAAGAAAACTCTGTAGAGTAGTAAAGATTTTTCCATTTTTACAGTACTATAACTTCCCATCTCCCACTTCATTCTTGTTTCTAAACTTCTTTGTTTCTTTGATACTCATTCCACCTAAAATAGAGATTAATACTATTAATAGCTAGGGTTATAAAATATGAAGAACTAATTTATTATATAGCTATTACTTTTTTTTTTTTAAGAGGTTTTTGCTATAGGGCATGTGTGCTTGCCAGAAAGACAGAGAGACAGAAAGCGAGAAATCACCCCCAGGGGAATGGCCACACCGCAATCCCTTCTCCTCCATTCTCCTCTCAGGATCTTGGGTATGCAGGCACACATGCCCGGCATGAGTTTAAGCCACCCAGTCTGAAACTCCAACCGCAGTCGACTACATGGGAGTTCAGCGACATAACCATTATGCCAACTGCTGGTCCCTATATCTGTTAACTTTAAAATGCTATAGTGCTGGCTCCATAGAGCAGTAGTAAAGCACTGCTCAAGAGAAGCCAGATTTCATATTGTAATCATGGTTCAAATCTCCAGCCTGGTCAATGTAAAAACACACTGGGCTCACTCAAGTACTCGAGTTCAGGTGGGCCAAACTTTGTGGACAGTACAGCTCTCCTCTCCCTCCTCCCCTCCCTCTCTCCTTCTCTCACCCTCACATCCATATACATGTGCTATTTTATGAATAAAGGGGGGGAAATTTAGGGAAAAAAAAAGGAGTAGTCATTATATCAATGAACACATAAGCTGAGGGAGATTTTTTTTTTCTTTTGAAAAATGCACTCAATGTTAAGACATAAAAATATGTTATGTAGGGACATAAAGTTGTTCTCAAGGGACTGTGCCACACACTTCCTGGTGCTTTCTTTAAAACTGCCACTAGAGTCACTTTACAAACTGTAAAGGGGGGGAGGGTTACATTATACCTCATTTTTACCGAAAACATATACTGGTCTCCTCATCACAAGACATGATGATGCCAAATAATTTTTGTTCATTACCACATTTTAAATTTACCTTCAAAGATTTGTCATCACTGAAGTGATTTAGAGAATCTGCCTCAAGCTCTGAAAGAGGATTCCCAAAACACTATAAGGAACGGCACTGCCAGATAACTAATAGGACCCCAGACCACGTGCAAAATGTGGGTTATGGCATATTGAGGTGGAGCAGAGGAAGAGGAGTGTCACGTCAGGTTTACAGTTAATGGCTGGCTCTTATCAAGGCATTTTCATGGACAGAGTTATACCCAAAGTCTGAAGTTCTGTGTTTCCATGCTGTCCCTGCTACCCCTTAAAAATGAGATGGGTGACAGGAAGGTGTCAAAAAGGTCATTTGGGACCAGCAGGTTGTGCAGCTGTTAAAGGCTCTGGACTCCCACATGGTTAACTGCAGTTCAGGCTGCGGACCCAGTAGCTTGAAACTCATGCTGACAAACTCATGTATGTGCCCAAAATCCCAAGAGAAAAATAGAGGAGAAGGGATTACACCGTGGCTATCTCACTGTGGGGTGATTTCTCACTTTCCCTCTCACCGTCTCTCTCTTCATCCCACAAGTGCATGTGCTCTATGGCAAAAACTTTAAGGAAAAAAAAATTGATATTAGATTCTAGTCTATTCTGTAGGATTAAATTCTGATATCCATAAACATAGCCTATGAATCATAATAGGATTAAATTCTGATATTCATAAACATAGTCTATGAGTCATAATAATGTGCTGGTGCAAACTGCTGCATTTTCGATGTGAAGCTCAGGCCTAGCCAACAAATGAAAATGGCCGATATTTTGCCGTTAAGGAAAAAAGGCAGAAAGAAAACTCACAAACAGGCAGGTTTGTGCACTAGAGCAATGTCTCGTGACTGAAGACCACACAGTCTGGTCTCATCCTGCAGTAAGCTGTGTCTGGGACAGGGACTAAGGTTCAGCTGACTCAAGCACTGACTGCCTTTCTGTATAAATATATCTGAAAATAAGATTGTATATCCCCATTGTATGGAATGAAAAATGATTAACAACAACAACAAAAAAATTGCCGTAAAATGCAGGCAAATTATCCATCCTGAATTTGTTAAGTTAAACAATATACACTTTGATTCAGTTTCCCCAAAATTTGTAAACATGGTCATTGCTTTAATTCCCCAGGTATTAGCTAAACAGTAGGCATTGAGCATGCTTATCTTAAAGAGAAAATGAGAAAAAGAAACCTTTCGTGTGCCTATTGTATATTTATCCTTAGCAAATCACCTCACACATGATTTGGGAGAATATCTGAGGAGGGATGAGGGAGGGGGAGGGGTAAATGAAGTGAAGGAAAAAGAAAAAAGTAAGAAAATAGCAGACCTAGATATAAATTTCAGTTCTGCCATTTTATTAGCTATGAGAACTTGAACTAGTTACCTTTATTATCCTCAGTTTGCTATACAAAAGAGGGGTAACCATATGTATTTTATAACATTCTAAGAATTCCATGAAATAAAGGTATTAAAATTATACATAGTTTTGTTCCCCCTTCTGAGAAGAAAAGAAAGAGGCATTTTAAGATACCACTGATCATTTAATACCTGTCTTTACAGCTAAATCTGGCATTTGGGAGTCTAACAACTTTCTTCAGATTTATGCAAGGGACGTCATTCACTTAGAGATGATGAAAGAAGGTTTTGTCCTGCCAACAACTCCAGACACGATGTTGCTGTTTTAAAGATACTGAGGGAATGAGGGAGGACTTTTACATAGTCTTTTTAAACACCAAGTTGTCTAAGAAGCGAAATTCTAAGACATGAACTACATCTCATGAACATTATCTGTTACTACACTGGAGCTCATGCACTGCCAGTTGCTGGGTCTAATCTGATTTGCACAGAATTTGCAAAGCTCTTCAAAATCTTACCCTGGCCTTATCTCTTGCCACAGTCCCAGGTCAATTGCTGCCCCTATCCCAAGCCCATTTCTTTTCTTTCTTTTTAAAAATTTTTTTAAAAGAATTACTTAATTCTATTTATCATTATTATTCCTTTTTAAATTTGCTACAGGGAACACATGCTCACCACAGAGAGACAGAGAGAGAAACTGAGAAACCAAGTCACTAGGTCTGGTACTCACACGTGGTTGGCCATGCAGGAGTCCAGCGCCCCAACCACCACACATCTAGTGCCCTCCAAGCCCATTTCTTTGTCTGACACCCACATGGTAGTGCCTTGAAAGTAGTGTTCTCTTTCCGGTTGGTTCTCTGCATGTGCCTATTTAACCATTCTTCAGTGAAACTCTCCCAGGTCTCCTAAGACCCAACTGGGGCCCATATGGCTGTAACTAGCTCACCTCACGTTTATGCTTCAGGTGAACCCTTCTTTCAGCACTTAGCATACTTTATGTGTCTATGAATTGTCATCATCTTGTCTCAACTGTATATTCCTTGAGGGCTGGGACTTCCTTCCCTCAGAAACCCCTATGCCCTGCAGAATGTCAGGTCAGGTGAAAGACTCACAGGACGTGCTCTTTTGTCCACTTGATTCAAAATGATTTATTTTTGTATTCATCCTCCCATTTCAATGTTTAGCTCCAAATTACTGATTAAATAAAATTGATAGCTAATCCATCAAGAGTATAACATTTGGCATTAAAGCAACACAGATTTATATCATATGGGACTTCAAAGAGATTCTTAAATTCCAGTTGCTTCAACCTCTTGTTCTACATAGAAGACCACAGAAAGGCGAGTATGTACCAATTCACTTAAGGTCACTGGAGCCTATGATCTCTTTATACTCTTACAAGAATATGGACTAGTGGGACCAGCCATTAGCGTAATGGCTATGTTGCTGGACTCTCACATAGTCGACTGCGATTCGAGTCCCAGACCTGGTGGCTTAAACTCACACCATGTGCGTGTGCGTGCATGCATGCTCAAGATCTCAAGAGGAGAATGGAGGAGAAGGGATTGTGGCATGGCCATCCCCCTTGGGGGGTGATTTCTCGCTTTCTGTCTCTCTGTCTTTCTCTGTCTTTCTGGTGAGCGCACGCACCCTATAGCGAAAAAACCTCTCCAAAAAAAAAAAGAATATGGACTAGTTAATTGCAGAAATGAGACTAAAACTGAGCAATTTTGACATCTACTCCAATTCCAATGGCTTTTAATGTGCCCACAAATGCATAGATACCGGTATCTAAAAACCTAATCATAACAAACACTAAGCATGTCAGGCATTCTTTAACATACTTTACCTGTATGAACTCCTATTTTGTGGTTGAACTATTTACAGCAGAGAGAAGATAGGAAACACCCCCAGAATCACACAGCAAACAAGTATCTGAGCCAGGATTCGAACTCAGGCACTCTGAATCCAAAGTCTGTGCTGTTAAATATGATGTAATATTGTCTCGCTGTAATCTTTTCAAAGTGATTGAGTATTGTTTAAAATAGAAATAAAAAATGAAAATGCTTTCTTCTGAAAGGGTGCTTTGTGTAGCTGCTGTTGTTGCTATTGTTGCTGGTTGGAAAGGAAATTGTGATGCCTGACACAGGAGCCCGGGAGTGCTAGGATGAGGGTGAGTCTTGGCATTGTCCTTTGCTATTGTCAGACTTACGGTGCCAGGGCAGCTGTGGGATAGGATAGGGTTGCTTTTAGAGAATGGAATCTCTCAACACCTCAAAAAGAAATCCCTCAACTTGTCCCCGTACCACTATGGTTTGTGGCCAGTTTAATTCCACAGAAACCAAACAGAGCCTGTCACCAAAGCAACAGGTGTCAGGCTGTACACAATGCATTTTAACTATCCCAAAATAATGCTATTGTTCATGATGGGGAAAAAAAGAATAATCCATAACCATGAGAGTATGTTAGAAAATGCATTTAAAAGAGAGTAAGTATATAGTAAAAATACATTCATTGATGAAAATGATGGAAAATATAAATACCTCTCATCTAAGGTATGCAGAAATTCAATGCTTTTAGCTTCGATGAGATAAAATCTTCTTGGAAAAGGCAGCTTTTTATCAGTATAGAATGCATACCCTATATGATGTGTATAACCACTTTATCTTAGTTTTGAAGCTCGTCTAGTTCAGAAATGATGTCACAGAAGTCCTTATAAAAGAGCTTGAAGGCAGACTAACTGGTGGCAGGGATCCCACATAGTTGACTATACAGTTCAAGTCCTGGACCCGGTGGCTTGAAAAACACACCGAGGACATGCACATGCATGCCCACAATCCTGAGAGGAGAGAGGAAAAGGGATCCCAGCATGACCACCCACCCTGGGCGTTCTTTCTCACTTCACCCCACCACCTCTTGCGAGTGCACCCACCCTATAGAGTATTTTAAAAAGAAGAAAGAAAAAAGAAAAGCTCAAAGGTGAACATTGCCACAAGAAAAGCATTCTATGCTAGCTGTGCTAACCCTAACCTAGAAATTGGCTGCACTCAGTAGCCAATGTCAGTTTTCACACGTTTTTTTCTCTACCAATATATTTTAAATGACCTTCATATGAATCTGCCCCTTCCTCTTAAAACATAAAGCAACAACAACAAAACACTTGCTAACAAAACACTCTTGGTAAATGAAAGAAATGCTAATTTGGCCTAATGTATCCGCTGTCTTTGAATGGAAAAAAATGTCAATGTGTACATGTCACGTGACAATGACTGGTACGGTAAGCCCGCATGAGAAGTGGAGACATTTAGATTACACCCTCTGTGACAAAAGTAGCTGACTCTCACACAGGAATTTGAGTTCCGGATATTTTCTTTGTGCCGTAAGCAGGTAATAGCAAGCATAACCTTTCCTAATACTATCCCTAAATGCATCTGTTTTTGAAAACTATCAATGTGCCCAGAACTTGGTCAGAAAAAAGAGACATTGGAGACTTCCTTTAGGATCAAGTTCACATATTCAACAAATATCTGTGTCTTCTAAAATTAATACTGATTTGAGGAAGTCCTGCTTGGCACAGTGATGGTGATTCACCTGAACTAAATGGTAAGAGGCAGTAATATACATCCATTACAAGGTACCATGATTTCAAAGGAGTCAAATCAGGGCTCAAGTTCTAATACTTCCATTTTTTGTGTGACTTTCACAAAGCTTTGAGATGTGAAGTTATTTTCTTTGTGAATAAAATGGGCATGGGCAATAATAATTGATACATAATGGGGTTGCTGCTAAAATTAAGTGAAGTCATGTATTTAAGGGATTCAGCAGAGTGCTTGGCAGAAAATGAGCACTGATTTTTAACAATACTCACACATTCTAAGTATATCTGGGGAAGGGAGTCAGGACGCAGAAGGAAGCCCTAAGAGCAACTCGAGAGTTGCCCAGGGCCTAGTTCTTAGCACAGAAGTAAGGAAACAACGGAAGGAATTTCTTCTGGCTTTGTACAGGTTGGTCAGAAGGCACAGGCCTAATCAAAAGGCACTTTGCTTTTCCAACACAAGCAAACAGACAAACAGAAAGACCACCAGTCATAAAAGGAGGTGGAACATGAAAAGAAAGAAAAGTAAATAATTACCCCAAGGGTCAGGGAACTCAGATAGGGCTGTTAGCTGGATTTAGAATAAGACAAGGAAAGGCCAGAGGAGAATAATGAAAGCTCCTCCCATGCAGACCTTGTGCCTGGAATTTTCCTCTCTAAAGTAAAATCTGTACATCTCAACAGTCTGCTATGTCGGGATACAGAAGAGTGCCTGGCATTCCCCCAGGAAGAGGAAGAGAAATAAGAGAGTTCTACAGAACATAGCAGGGGACAGTGGGAGGCTTCTTGTCCAATGACTGTTCAGGGAAGGTAGAGTAGGGTGCCTCCTCTGGGATATCTAACTGTGATTCCTACATGGAACAGCGACAGCGGTGGCTGCTCAGCAGACTGTTCCACAAAGCACATCCAGCCATTGTTTTATCTTTGCAGGTCATTCAGTGTCTCTGACGTGAATCCTCCTCTCTTGCTGTTGTAGCACAGAGGCCTGTGTTCTAATAAAACTTTCTTTAACAAAATGAATTTGTTCCCCCACCCCCATCACACATACACACCTTGCTCTCCCAGGGCCCCAGACTGGTGATCCCTGGTCTCAACCATATGGACAAAGGCTGCAAGGCCAAAGCACCCTATAATCTGTCACCTATTATTTCCTTTCTTGCTCACAACCTGGTAAAGTAGCTTCCTACAAGTTAGGTAAAGAAATGCAAAAAGAAGTCATTGTAAATTGAAAAATATCTACAAAGAACAAATGGAAGAGTGAGTTGCAGGGATTTTGCTTTAAGTACAGACCACATCTGAAACTGTTCTTTATGTAAAAGCTAGTCTGAAGACTCAGGGACAGTGAGGGTGTTCCAGAGGCAAGGAGGTACCCTGGGAGTAGTGAAGATGCTTTGGAGGAAAAAGAATAAAAAGGTACACTCAAGGACAAAATATGGGGCTAGATTCATTCCTTTGAAGATTTTTGTACTTACTTCTGATCTTCCTGAAATGGAAACTGTGTAAATAGTGTGCACTGGAAAAATGGCTATCAAAACAGAGATATGGGATATGCTTTCAGTCACTCTAAAGGTACATTCAGATTTTAAGCTCTAAATTAGTCAAGATTTTTTTTTGTACTAAATTCTCTTATTTTTTCTAATATCATTTTCAGAGATGACCTAAAAATATATAAAAATATTGTATCTTTAAATATGCTTATACCAGGATAAAAGCAGATTTCATACCAAAGAATGTAACATTTTTTTCTTGAAAAATAAGGATTGAAAGATTTCTTTTCTAGCCCAGCTTCTGTGGTGCAGTTGGAAGTGTATTAGATAATGAAGCTAGAAGCCACAGGCCAACAGCAATTGGAGCCCCCAGCCTGGTGGGCCTGAAAACTTGCAGGACATGCATGCATGTGTCCAAAATCCTGGTGGACTGGAGAAAAACTATCACAGCATGACCCAGCCCTATGGAAAGTGCTCCCCTCTCTCTCTCTCTTTCTCTGTCTCTCTCATGTGCATGCATATGCAATCTGTTATGGATAAAATAAAAAAAAATCTTTTCTCCTTCTGAGTATCATTCATCATCAGAAAAAAAAAAAAAATGAGCATCAGGAGATAAAACCCAGGGAACTAAAATAGAAAACAAACACGATAATACTAAAAAGTAGAACTCTCAAGCTATACATTTAAGAGATATCAGAAAATGAATTAGAAATCATTAGGTGGTTTTAAGACTTAGTTCTGTCTCCCTTCTAAAAATCTTGGAATATTACATAATCATAACTTTTTGAATATTCTTAATTACCCATTTTTATTTTAACTTAATGGAGAATTTTGTCCATGGACTAAAATTTTCACTCAAGAAAAATGCCATCTAAGAGTAGTAATGCTTGGAGCCAGCAGGTTGCATGGTGGTTAGGGCACTGGACACGCCCACATGGTCAACCACGGTTCAAGTTCTGAGCCTAGTGGCTTGCTTTCTCACTTTTCTTCTCTCTTTCTCCCTCTGTATCTCTCTAGTCAAATTAAAAATAAGTGAATGAATAAACGAAACTAAATAAGTAATTCTTTAAAAAATAATTAGTCAATGCTTCAAGTTGGCCCCATAGCACAGTGATTAAGTGTAGTGATATAGAACCGGATCCCACATGGCCAACAGTTCAAATCCCAGTCCTAGCAGCTTTAAAAATATGCCAGTATGTGCCCCCACCTGCCCAAAATCCTGACAGGAAGGATATGGGGAGGAACAAGGATTGTGGCATGACCACACTCCATTGGGAGATGCTTTTCCCCTTGAACATCCATGGATTTTGGTATCCTCAGAGTGGAGTTGAAATCTGAAACAAACTTCCTACAGATACAAAGGAATAACTGTATTGATAGATAGTCCTGAGGAGGTAAAAAATTAGTACTTACAATAAGGGGCATTTCTAAAATCCCTCTTAAGGAAAAAAAAAGCTAGGGTTGTTGGAAAAGTCATGACACATTTTTGCATAGAAAAATATAGGGAAAAAAAGTGTCATGACTTTTCTAACAACCCAGTTGAAAATAGGACCTTGAACGGATATCTGCATGCCCATGTTTCTTATTTACAATAGCTGAGAGAAGAAACCTAAATGTCCTTCAACAGATGAATGGATAAAGAAAATAATTATATATATAATAGAATATTATTCAGACTTGAAGAAATCCTGTTATATATACAAAACAACATGGATAGATCTTCGACAATATATTAAGTGAAATAAGACAGTCACCAAAAGACTAGAGAAAATGAGGAGTCCTTGTTAAATGGGTACAGAGTTTCCACTCTACAAAGTGAAAAGTTATCATAGGCTGTTACCCAACAACTGCAGTACTGTACACTTGGATGATAAATTTCATGTTATGTATTTTTTTACCATAATAACTTTAACGATTAGACACCATTTCTTTTAGGTATAAACTGATAATTACTTTGAAATATAATTACTGTGAAACTTTACCATTATCCTTAACCTAATTTTGTTTTTATGTGAAACACTTAAAACTGTGTAAATGAGCTCCAATGAGGAGACACTGTTAAAATCCCATTATCAGCAACTTCAAAAGAAAAGGAATTAATGTGGTTTGTAACTGGAGCGAATTAATGCACTTTATAACTTCTAAGATAGTATCTCAGGTTATCAAAGTTATTTATCAGTAAAATGAATCTCTGCCTTGAGTTTTACCAAGGAAAGGAAAGAATTCTGACCCTTAACACTGAGCTCCACCCTGTCATTCCTCAACTTTTGCCTCCCAACTTCCATAGCTTGACTTTGAGTAAGAACTGAAGTTCTCTTTCCTCTGGATTTAGCAAATCATAGTAAGCCATATACACCTAAATCCAATTACTACCCAAAAATAGAAGTAAAAAAAAATATATCACACATTGTTGTTCTTTCCTACTTTTATAAGCAAACACTATAATCTATTCAATTATAACTAGATTTAGCCATAACCAATTTTGAGTTTACTGGAGAGAAGAGATTCATTGTATACTTATTTTAACTGTACGTCTCAAAATTTGCATTTTGAAAAATAAATACACAAAGTATCATTCCTACTATTTTATATCCAGGCTTTTAATATGTTGCTAGGGGTCTTTGGGAAAGTCATGACCCATTTTTTGGGTAGAAAAACAAGTCATGACTCTCCCTACGACCTAATAGCCTGGGTTATTGTAACAAGGTCTGTATAAACCAGGTTTATTTGTCAAGACTTAGCTCTGAGTTAACTAAGAGCAAGAAGGAATGAAGGAAAACTTAAAATGTTGAAAGACATGCATGCCTTTGTTTGGGAGCTTATCTTGAAATCAAAGAACAGCCTCCAGACCCTTCATCAAAACAAATAGTCATCAGATAATACCTTATGATGACATGTCCTCAGGGGAAAGTCCAATGAGCTGTAAACCAAGTAGCTACCACACCTTACTTCCTAAGAAGTCCAGTCACAAATGTAAAAATCCACCTTGCACAAAGGCAGAAAGTCAATGGTATTTTTATAAGAACTGATTGAATCTCATCAGTGAAGTTCCTCAGCCTTGAACATATAAGGAAACTTTAACAAGTTAGTGGAAAAATGGAATTAATGTATGATTTTTTTTTTTTTTAGTGCAAAAAAAATGCTAAAATCCATGCATAGTTTTGTCATAATACACGTCTTCTATGAACAACACAGACTTCTTTGTCAACAGTTACTTGCTGGGAAAGTTTGTGAATTTGACAGGTTGTAGGTTAGAGCAAGATAAGAAAAAAAAAAATACCAACAAAATCCTTGAAAGAAATCCCAATGGTAGGCTGGACCTTGGCCTAGTGGTTAAGGGAACCAGATCCCATATAACTGACTGAATTGCTTGACTTCCACACACAGCGGCTTGAGAAACATGCTAGGTATGTGTTTTGGTATCCCCAAATCCTAATGGAATGGAGAAACGGAGGAGAAGGGATTGTAGCATGACCATGCCCCTTGAGATGTTTTCTCCTTCTCTCTCTTTGTCTCTTTCTGGTGAGCATACACACTCTGATGACAAATTAGAAATAAATAACACCTTTAAAAAAAGGCAATGCAAAGACTTCCGCTAAGGGGGATTTTATCAGAGCAGCCCAGATGGGTCAGGACAGAGGATGTTCTTACTCTGGAACCTGAGAGAGTAACAGGGCACACTCATGACCTGCACCCAACGAGCAGCTTGCTTGCCTTGCTACCCCTTCAGAGGTGTAACAAGGAGGATATGGGTTCAAGGCAACCATAGGGAATTGATTTTATTTTCTGAGTACAGAGGTATTAAAGAAAAAAAGATTAAAAAAAAATAAATAGAAGTAGAGGCTCTGGTTAAGAATGTGTATGTGAAGGTAAGATCATTCTAGAAAAACATCCTTATTTTTTTCAGATTCTACAGCATAGGCCATATCACAGCAGAATCAATGGAGAATATACTTACATTAAGCTGTATTAGAAGCTCAATTTAAGTATGAAGATAGAACTAAGATCTAAAATTCCTAAAAGGTTCGTCCTTTGATTGACTGTTAACTAACATGAATTAGTGATATTGCTACTTAACACTTACAAAATGTCTTTTTAAAAACAAATGAAAATAAATTTTATATAGTATTACCATGAGAACATAAAACACATATTATCACTTCTTTCCAAAGACTGTGAAGTACCACAGACAGTGAGAAAGAGGGTCACCCACTCACCTTGCTAGGAAAGTAAATTTTGTTTGCCTAATCCAACCATGAGCTATAATTGGGCACTTTAATATGACATTAAAAGTGCCATTACTAATTCACTTCTTCCTTGAATGCTAGACATATACCCCTTACACAGATTCGATTTTTTATCTAGTGTCACCCAAATGAGAATGATACACTATGAATCAATAATTAAAACAATGGGTCTATTTCAGAAGATTTTGAAAATTTAGTGACATGAAATTACATGACTCATGAATATGAGTTTCTTATATATGAAGGACAAAATTATACTGAGATTATATTTTCTTCTATCTTCGATTCCTAGATAAAAGATCAACCATGCAATTTAATCTATGAAAAGAATTCTCTGATTTCATGTAACCCCAAAATTCAACTTTTTAAAATCAACCATCCTATTACTTTATCTTTTTCTTTAGAATTATTTTTATTATTTCAACTTTATTTATTTTAATTTGACCAGAGAGAGACAGAGTTGGGGGTGGGGGGGTCGGTAAGGGAAAGAGAGAAAACAAACCCCAGGTTTGGGACTTGAACTGCAGTCAGCCATGTGGGAGTACAACAGCTTTAATCACCATGCCACTTTCTGGCCCCTCTATAACTTTATCTTAATTTATGTTGCTTATATTTTCTAATTTCAATACACACACACACACACACACACACACACACAGAGAGAGAGAGAAATATAAATGTGTATGGGGGGGCTTCACAAAGTTCATGGAAAATATGTATTATGAAAAAGTCATAAGTGGATTTCATTTTTTGGCACTAAAATAAACTTGTACTTTAATTCCGATTTTCTCACGAACTTTCTGAAGTACTCCCATATATACAAACACATACATGTTTATGTCATAGTGCTTATAGACGTGTACTTCAAATAGGCTTAAAATATGCAAACAGAAAGAGACTAGAAAATTCTAATCCCTGAAAAAGTAAAAATATTCTGAAACTGAGAAAATAGACTTTAAAAAATCATCAGGATAAAGAACTTGTTTTCAGTCGAAATAAATGATATATATGCAAAGCTGCCTAGGAAATTCTCTAGAGTAAAATACTATTAATCTCTGTTGCCTACAAAGGAAGATAAAGAGGGTGTTTTGGTCTAGAAGTTATCCAAACTATGGCCCTTAGGTCAAGTCCAGCCTGAGCTAGTTTTTGCATGCCCTCAAGCTTAAAAAACAAAGAAAATAATGAGTATGAGACAGAGAAGGCATATGGCCCATACATAAACCTAGGATATTTAATACCCTAAGATACTTACACTATCAATCAATAATTTACTCTCAGCTCGTTTATTTAGAAAAATTCTGCTGGCCAGTAGCACTTCAACACCTTGGAAGTGATGACAATTTAGGTCAATCCCTAAAAGTCAGAATAAACCATGGAATAGGAGTCACTGTTCAATTATCCTAAGAAGTGATTCTACAAAATCAAAAATGAAATAAGTAAAATGGTAATTAAGTACAATGAGGACAATTGATTCACATAATACACCTTGTCTACCAATTGAACAAGTCTGTAATAATAATTTTTACTACTAAAATAAACACTAAAGGCCTATTTCAAAGCTCAGTTGTAATGTGCTGCTTAAGGGAAGCCAGACCCACAGGGAGACCACAGTTTGAATCCTGGCCTGATTAGCCTCAAACATACTGGGCATAAGTGTGAGTACCCAGGATCTGGCGGGTTACAGGACTAGAGGAAGGGGATTGTGGAGTGACCAGACCCTGTAAAGAGTACTTCTCTTTCTCTTTGTCTTGTGTATGTGTGCATGCACACGCCCTATCACAAGTTAAAAAAAGAATTAAAAAAAACTAAACCTAACTATTAGATAGCAAGAGAATAATATTTGACTTGTAATTTTGCAACATTTTGAAATATCAGACAAAATTGGCATCAAATGCAAGAAAAGGTAGAAAAGTCTATTTAACTTATAATGAAAGTAAGTTCTGAATTAAAGCAAATGAATTACCAACCATATTTCTTTGGAAAATGTTACTTCTTTATTTAACACTGCATCAAATGGATGATGACTGGATTTCTCAAGTCAGTTTAGACACTTCCACATTATTTTGAATTTCTACTTTAGAGCATATTAAAGTTCTAAAACTGTCCTTTACTGTACACTGGGGTGATTATTTTCTCTAAATACTATTTGCATGAAGTAGAAAATATTTTTATTGTTCCTTTAGAAAGTTCAAAGGATCTACAAACATTCAATTTGTAAGTTCTTATTTCTGCCACGGTTGAAATTTTCAGCTATAAGATTGAATCTGCATATAGTGGCAAAGAAAACGTGACTTTGGGGAAGATCGTTTAGGATTTCACTGTCTACTTTGGGAAGGAGTCAGGCAACTTACAGCACAGGAAAGACATTGACGGCATCAGATTGCACAGCTGTACGCCCATACACCGTCTGCATATGGCTTGCAGACAAATGCCCAATATTCAAGCCCTGTGCGATTTAGGCTATCAATACCATCTTTCTAGACATGGGAAGTCCCTGGCCAAAGGCAGCTTGAAAAGGCTTCCACAGAACAGGAAGGTACTAAGAGGATAACCCCATCTGGGGCTCTCTCCTTCCTGTGTACCCTGTCATCTGGAGTACCTGCCATCCTTAAATTCCCTGACTAAATCATCACAAGCCCATCCTAGGACCTGAGAAGTCCTCTCTCCTGGACTAAACTCAACCGCCCTGCTGGTGTGCAGTTGTAAGACCTGTGCATGGTCAAGGGGCAGCTACTGGTCAGAGGTCACTGGGCCTTGGGCCTGTGGGCAGGAATGCTCACACCACATATAAGGTGAGATGAGCAGGTAGCGAGGTACGGAGAGAAAAATAGATGGGCTATGGGAGATGGACCAGATCTCCTTCTGCTTGGGAGTCTAAGACTGAAAAATCTAAAACTGGCCTCCCAGGTCCCTTTGAAGGCATATTTGCCAAATAAGAAAACAGAACATACTGCGATTCTCAGTTTGTTATCTTGAATTGTAACTTTTACGTATTTACATAGATGGGATAGGAGTGTGCACTGTTTTTCTGTCCCAGGTCCCACAGCGTTTAGGGTAGACTTAGTTCTCATAATGGTCACTCCAGCATCTTATGCTGCAAAGACACTTAACTTCCTCAACTCCTAAATCTCACATACAAAGCTTATCTGTCTAGAAATTTCATGTTTTATGCAAGTTCCAAGATTCAGGCTCCCTTTTTTATTAACTCAGTTTCTTTCTTTTTTGGGGGAATGATTTTATTTAACTTTATTTATTTATTTTTAAATTGACCAGAGAAGAACAGAGTGAGAGAGTAAGAGAGGGAAAGTGAGAAAGCAAGCTGCCAGCTAAGTCTGGGACTCAAACCACAGTCAGCCATGTGGGAATCCAGTATCCTTAATCACCACGCCACCTGCTGGCCCCAATTTATTCAGTTTCCTTACATATTCACAGAAAAAAGTTAACTGATCACCATAAAACTAATCAAAACCAAACAAATTTCCAGTCAGTCCACCTAAACATCTAGTAATCAAGGGTGCCATTGGTTAGAAATGGCTTCAGGAAGAAAGAGTTTATTGTGAAAGCTAAAGGGTGGATACTTTATAAGCTCAGGAAGGTTATTCGTCTTTCTGGTTTAGCATCAAGGAAAGCTCTCTGTGGTAGAATATTGGCTTGAGTATCCTGGTCATATTTCCAATATTGGCAATGTTAGTCATTTATTGAACACTTACTACGGGTCAGGCACTTTGACAGACTGTCTCATTCAACTCTTATCACCTGGGAAACAGATGCAAAGAGGTCAAGGCCTCACAGCTAGCTGAGACTTGGGCCTGCTCTTATAGGAATCCAGAATGCTAGTTCTAACAAATAGCTTTTTGAAAACCTGTATTTTAAAATATATAATTTCCTCTTTCTAAATGTAGAGAGAAAAGAAATGCCTTTTCTCTAAGCAGTAGAATGTGCAGTTAAAAGAGCTATATTACCGGGACCAGCAGATGGTATAATGGTTGTGTCACTGGACTCCCATGAAGTCAACCACGGTTCAAGTTCACCAGACCCGGTGGCTTAAGACTCACATCAGGTGTGTGTGCGTGCATGACTGAAATCCCAAAAGGAGATGAAGTAGAAGGGATTGAGGAATGGCCATCCCCCCTGGGGGGGGGGGGGTTTCTTGCTTTCTGTCTGTCTCTCTGGTGAGCATACGCACCCTATAGCAAAAACCTCTCTTAAAAAAAAAAAGCTGTATTACCTACACAATGAAAAAAAAAATGCAAGAAATACTATGTTTCTTATTTTTATATAGGAATTAAAAACTTCGAGGGGCTAGTGTTTTGAGTATTAAGTAATAAAAATGTAATGACATTTTTGAGTACAAATATGTTTTTCTTCTTATTTCTCTTTAACAAGAATCCAGGGAAATCTCAATGCAAAAGTCCAAAAAAAATTTTTTTAAAAGATAAATACCATCTATTTATAAATTGAGGCCAAAAGTAGGATAGAAAAACAAAAGTAAGATTATGTTATACTCTGCAAACTAAATAGGCCTAAAAAATGAGAAGAAAATCATTGCTGTCATTTTAACCCAATCTCTCAGATGATAGGACTATAAAAGTCTTCTAAAATGTATTTTGGTCAACAAAAACAACAACAAAATAAATAAATAAATATATATATATATATATATATATATATATATATATATAAAACATTGACTTCTACCTAAGTGTTGACCTAATTCAATAGTTTTTCAATGATATCTTAGAAACAGTCAATAAATAAAATATGCCTTTCTGGTTGACTTTCAGTGAAATCTATGATTAATTGCCTTTCATCAGTGAAACACCACATTTAGCTTTGAAAAGAATAGAGGCAATATTCCCCATGAATGTGCCTTTGGATGCGCATGTCCCTTAGACAAGTCATTGAGAGCAGAACCAAGACTCAGTGAGACAGAAGTCACACTTAGATAATGTCCTGGCCATTAGGTTGTGAGACAGTAGAAAGACTTAGTCTCAAGGGAAGTTACATAATCTCTTCTCATTCCCTAGAGAGATTTAAGGGAGGGGAGAAGGAGCCTATCTGTCAAGGGTAGTTTGGCTGCAATGCTGCTGAAAGGCATGCAAACAGCTTCTGTGGCCCCTTCAGGATGGGAATAAGGGTCTGTGATGAAACAGGATGTACAGACCACTCTCATCTTTGGAGTTCAGTTGCTATTCTGATTTGGCCACAGAAAGGAGGGGCTGTTCCAATCTTCCTTACAATTACCGCCCTAATTATAACATTATACTTTCACAATTTAATCCCTTTATTTGCCTCACTGCCTTTTTGGGGCTAAGTAAGCACCACAGTGTGACGCCTGATGATGCAGCTAGCAGGGTAGCCTAACTGAGAGCTGCCCAGCTGCCAGCTACATGCACAGGTGGGCGAGTCCAGAGTGCTAATCTGGACAGTGACATCTCTGTCTTCTGCTCAAAATCCTTGAAACTTCCCCTCTCCAATATGTAGTAAAACCCAGCACTATACATCAATGCCAAGCATCACCCTGTGCTTTGCTCTGTGAGGCCTGTGGTAGCATTTCAGCATCCTACAGAATAATCACCCATAGAATTCCGATTGTTCTATTCCAATTATTGCCTCAGTAAATAACTACTGCATACTTATTAATACCTAAACTATGAGGGGACTTCAAAGACTTGGTGGAAAAATGGAATTAAACTACAAGTTTGTTTGGGTGCAAAAAAAAAAAAAAATACATGCATGATATTTCAAAATACACATTTTCCATGAACTTATTGAAGACCCCCCCTTTACACACACACACACACACACATATGACTTTTTTTTCTTTTTATTAATTTGCCAGAGGGCACATGCACTCGCTGGAGACAGAGAGGGAAAGTAAGAAAGTACCCTCCCATAAGTGATGGTCACACCACAATCCCTGCCATTTCACCTTTTGGGATTTTGGGCACACACATACACATGTTACCAGTATTTTCTTATTTTCAAGCCACTGAATCAGGAACTTGTATTATGTAAAATAGTTGGTTGTGTGGAATCCAACCACCTTAACTACCATGCCACTGGGTGGCCCATATGTGATATTATTTTTAAACAACTGTCAGAATTTTTTTCACCTAGTTGTTATATCTTTACAAAACATACTGAAGACCAAAGAGTTAAATCCCTGCACCCTAAAACATTGATTCCTTCAGGGCAGGAGACATGGGGAGGAGGAATTTGCCTCTTGCAAAACCTTTGGGAACAAAGCTTTAATAAAATATTGATAAGATGAAATTCCAGCCAGCATGCTGCTCAACTCACAGTAGGGTCTCAGTAAATATTTGTTGAATAAAATCAGAGTGGTTTCCTCATTGGAGAACTTCTTGTTTACATGAGCATACAAGGTGGTTATTAATTTACACCCAAAATATCTGCTTATCTTTGTGTAGTTAGACCCAGAGCTATATAAAATGAAAGAACATAATCAAATGACTAACAGTTTAAATTTTACATACTCTGTAATCATAAGGATTATGACACTATTGACCAACAACCCAAAGATTTGAGGTGTGTTTTCTTCTCAAGTTTTGCAATGTTAGTAAATATGTCCAAGAGATTCTCAAAATGCTCAGAAATTATTCAAAGCCTTATGCATAGACCATCATTGTTTTTAGCTTACTTTCCATGTAATTTTATATTCTGTTTAATTCTTAAGCCTTCTAAGAAATAGGTATTAATGTCTTTGATTCATAGATGAGGATAAAGAAAATGAAAATCCAGTAGGTGAAGGATTTTTAAAGAGAACACTAGTAAGGGGCCAGCAGGTGGCATGGTGGTTGGGATGCTAGACTCCCACATGGCCAACTGCAGTTCAAGTCCCAGACCTGGAGGTTTACTTTCTCACTCACTCTCTCTGTGGTCAAATTAAAAATAATAATAATGATGATGATGAATAAAATACCCCTTTTTTTTTGGTAAAGAATTATTTTATTTATTTCATTAGTTAATTATTTATTTACTTTAATTTGACCAGGGAGAGACAGAGTGAGTGAGAGAGAGAGTGAGAAAGCAAGCCGCCAGGTCCGGGACTCGAACCATGGTCAGCCATGTGGGAGTCCAGCGTCCCCAACCACCACGCCACCTCCCAGCCCCATAAAATACCTCTTTTAAAAAAAGAAAATACTAATAAAATATGACAACCATTAGCTAGAAAATATGAAGATATAACTATTAACAAATTTAGGGAATTCATATATACTTCACACTAAGCATTTTGTTCTTCAATTAAAACTATGAAAGGCTATAAAAAGGCTAAACTTAAACATCTTTTATGTAAGACTTATGAAGTCTTGAAAAACTGTATTTTAAGTAAATTATTTAACTGTTTGCTCAACAGTCACAGAGCAAGTTAGGTACACAACAGCTAACATGAAAGCAAGAGGGGAATGGTATGCCTATTCAACTGAGGACAGCCACTGACATCTTCAATGCAACTAACTGAGAAGAGTTGCACTGCCATATGTTCTTAAAAGGGAAAGGTAGGGGGTAAGCAAGTGGTACAGTGGTTAAGGTGCTGGACTCTCACATGGCTGACCACAGATGGAATCCTGGATCTGGTGGCTTGAAGCTTTCACTGGGTGCTTGTGCGTTCATGCCCAAGATCTCAGGAGGAAAATGGAGGAAAAGAAATTGCAGCATGGCCATCTCCCCTGAGGGGTGATTTCTCACCTTCTGTCTCTTTGTCTCCTCAGTGAGCACCCTATAGCAAAATCCTAAAAAAATTAAAAATTAAATAAAGAAAGAAATAAAAGGGAAGGTTGGGCGACTGTTCAGAAAGGGTTTCAGAATCACTTTCTGCTAAAATATTTAAAAGGATTTGAGTTTAACAAACATCACTTCTTATGTACTTTAAAAACTAGTACATCCCCAAAGTATTAGAGGTCCAAATAAACTGTTTTCAGTAGTGTCCAATAAGGGACCAAAACTAGACAAAAGTCATTGTCAAGGGCAAATCACTGGCATTATGATATAGCATTGAGTCTCCAGTTCAATGACTATCAGAATCCCCTGGAAGGCTTGGTAAACCACAGATTGCTAGGCCACCTCCAGAGATTCTGATTGAGTTGATCCAAATAAAATTTTTATGTTTCTAGCAAATTCCCAGATGATACTAATACTGCTGGTCCAGTCAACATACTTTGAGAATCCCTGGTACAGAACACAGAGCAATATACTGCAGTGGTTTAACCTCAGCTTTCCATTATCGCCCAAGAGGCTTGAACACCACACCTCCTTGTCTTGATATACCCAAGATTAATTAATTCAGAATTTGGGAGCATGTGCCCTGCCATCAGTATTTTTTTCTCTCCAAGTCTTTAGCTGATTCCAATGAGCTGGTTAAGTTTGAGAACTATTGATGTGGGGGAAGACAGACTTTCTATCCATCACTGGTTGTTAGGAATATATATGAGGGGACAAGCAGATGTCATATTGGTTACATCACTGGAATCCCATGTAGTTGACCTTGGTTCAAGTCTCAGACCCGGCAGCTTAAAACTCACATTGAGCATGTGTGGATGAGTGCCCAAGATCCCCAGAGGATAATGGAGGAGAAAGGATTGTAGAGTGGCCATCTCCCCTGGGGGTTGATTTCTTGCTTTCTGTCTCTATGTCTCTCTGGCAAGTGCACATGCCCTATAGCAAAAACCTCTCTCTCTTAAGGAAAAAAAAAAGAACATATATGAGGAGGTAGATGCAGCAGCAAAACAGTAAAGTGGGGAGCTCTGCAAGAACCTTATCAGAAGGTTCTTGGTTTACATTCAAAGATCTCCTTGAATCTGAATTCATGAGCTCATGATCCTGGGTAGCTGAAGCTTAGGTTGATTCATAGTGTCAAGATCCTATTGGGGGTGCTATTTCTGAATGTCTCTCTCTGTCTCTCACTCTGTTTCTTGTTCATGAAAAAATAAAATAATCTTAAAAAAAATTAAAAAGTTTAGGCCAGGTGATGTGGTGGTGAAGGCATCTGGATCCCACATGGCCAACCATGTGGTTTAAGTCTCAGACCTGCCGACTTGAAAAGCATGCCAGGTTGGGACCGACAGGTGGCACAAGGGTTACATTGCTGGACTCCCATATAGAAGACCATTGTTCAAGTTCCAGTCCCAGCAGCTTAAAACTCATGCCAGGCACATGTGTATGTGTGCCCAAAATGCCAAGAGGCGAATGGAGGAGAAGGGACTGCAACACGGCCATCCCCCTGGGGAGTGATTCTCGTTTTCTGTCTCTCTGCCTCTCTGGTAAGCAAACATGCCCTATAGCAATAATCTCTCTAAAAAAAAAAGTAAGAAAGAAAAGCATGCCAGGCATGTGTGCATTGGTGGCCAAAATTCTGAGAGGAGAGAGATGGAGGAAAAGGAATTGTGGTGTGACCATTCTTCATTGGAAAGTGCTTTCTCACTTTCCCTCTCTCTATCTCTTTCCAGTAAGTACATGTACCCTCTTGCAAATTAAAAAAAAAAAAAAAAAAAAGTATGCAAAGGTTTTTCAAAAAGTTCATGGGAATCTTATATTATGTAAAAACTATGCATGGATTTGCAAAAAATTTTACACAAAACTTGTACTTTAGTTCCATTTTCTTTCTTTTTTTTTTTTTTTTTTTGAGAGGTTTTTGCTATAGGGTGTATGCGCTCGCCAGAAAGACAGAGAGAGACAGAAAGCGAGAAATCACCCCCTGGGAGGGATGGCCATGCTGCAATCCCTTCTCCTCCATTCTCCTCTCAGGACCTTGGGCACGCATGCACACGCTCCTGGTGTGAGTTTAAGCCACCAGGTCCCAGAATCGAACCACGGTCGACTACATGGGAGTCCAGCGACATAGCCATTATGCCACCTGCTGGTCCCTAGTTCCATTTTCTATGAACTTTCTGAAGTCCCCTTATGTCGTAAACCACTGAGCATAATCATTGGTGGAGCCTCAATAAATTATTCTTTCCTTCCCTCACTTTCTTCAAAATGTATTTCTGTCAGAATACATATGCACAGCTTTTTAAATAAACTGAGTACTATATTTGTGGATTACTAGTTAAAAGGGGCACATACAAATTTAAGTCACACATTTTTCTACATTTTATGTGGGAGATAATGTTATTGATAAATCTGGAGATCTGCAAAGGTTATATATATTAAAAGTGTATTTTATAACTAAGTGTACTTTCATCGGTATAATTTGGAAGTCCTTTCATCCAAATTCATCCAAAAGGTGGGGAGAATATATTTAACCATAGGCAAAAAGAAAAGGTGAGAGAAAATTAAATTTGTCTAGAGAAGTGGGTTTTGAAGTATGTCCTTGGACTGGCAGCATCAGCATCACTTGAGAAATTATTAGAAATATAAATTCTTGGGCCAGTCCCACCCAGTGGTGGCTAATACTGTATACTGTGAGCTCCCACATGGCTGACTGTGGTTCAAATCGCAGCCCAGTTGCTTGAAATAAATGACAGACACATGTACCCATTGACGGGATCCTGACAGAATGGAAAAATGAAGGGGAAACGAACTGCAATGTTTCTAGGGCTTGTTGGGGGATTCTCTCTCTTTCTCTCTCGTGTACCCTCTGACACATGGAAAGTAATAATAATATTGAAAGTTAAAATAGAAGTATAAATTCCCAGACTCCCATCCCAGACCTAATGATTCAAAAATACTTGAGAAGAAACCCAGGAATCTGCAATGAAACAAGTTTTCCAGGTGACTTCATGCATATTCAAATTTGAGAACCACTAATGTGAAGTATTTAATATTTCCATGCATTATAAGAAGAACCAAGGAATAAAAAGCACTGCTAATCTGACATGCATATCTTCAGTTACTCCACAGACCCACGATGCTCTAATAATAGCTATGCTCTTTTAAACTCTACCCAAAGCTTATTATCATTGTACCATTAGAGCTCAATAGTGAAAGTAAAATTGGTGAGGATATATATATACACACACACAGATATATACACACACACACACACACACACATACATATATATACACACACATATATGTATATATACACACACACACACACACACACATACACACACATATATATCTGGCAGAGTTTATTCCATACATTTTCCACTAACAACTTTAATCTATTTCTGTTTTCTACTCAAGATAGAATTGAGACTATGCAACTTGATATATCAGAATAAGAAGCAGGAAAAGAAAAACCACCCTGTGAATCTGGAAGGGGGTAAGTTATTCCCATGTCCAACACTAACCTTGAATTGTCCTCTTGAAGAACGCCTTGCAGGCTTCACACGATGCTACCCCATAGTGGTACCCAGAAGCGATGTCGCCACACACTAAACACAGTCTCTTGGGCATCGAGTTGAGCATGTATTCACACTTTGTCTGGGGATCTTCAACAATGGTGCTGGAACAATCGTCATACAGTTTCCTGACAGGCCCACTACCTCCCAGGATAGGTGCAGAAGGGTAGAGAGGTGGCGAGTCAAGTCCGTTCTGATGGCCATTCATGGTTGAACTGTAGCTCCCACTGGCGTCTGAAGACCCACCAGGGCTGTGGTGGTTGACGCTGTCCGTCAGGGAGGCCGGGCTGGAGGGTTCCGTCTTGATGAAGGACGAACAGCTGGAATCAATGTGTCGATCTTTGTTTGACATTCTGCAGAGAAGCCTGCGATGTAGGGAGATACAAAGAAAGAGAAAGATAGTGAAAAAAAAATAGAGAAAGGGAAGGATGACAGGAGCAAAATATAAATAAATAAATAAAAGAAGAGGAGGAAGAAGAATTCATGTTAAAGACATTGCTCTTTCGGAGTGCTTCCTAAGGGCTAGGGACTACACATCATTCATTCTCTAGTCAATACCTCTTGTTCTACAAGAAGGTCATCAGCATAAGGCCATGACAGGGTTACATCAAAGTGCCCAGATAGCCCATAAACAAAAGCTCTAAAGGGCTCAATTGCTTTTATTTTACCTTTCTCTTGGAGGACCACTGTCGATATCTAAATTAACTCTCTGGATTCTAAATTTATCAATGGAAGAGGTGGCGATTCGCAAAGTCTATTACTATTTCTAACATTGCAGGTCTCCTCATCCTACCTTTCTTTCCATGTTCCGATGCTGCAATCATTTTATTATGAGTAGAATCAAACTTTAATTTTCAAGACTGAACAGATGATCCTCCGCTCTGTAATTACTGTTTGTCAGCATGCTTTCATAAGCATAACCATCTTTTATTGATCTGACTGAAACATGCAGGGGATATATCCTCAATTACTTTGTTTCTTTATTTAAATTGCTCTATTTCATTACCATTTAGCAATATAGAAAGATATCTAGTATTAAATTCTAGCCAATATTTAAGGGTTATTTCCTAGAGCCCACAAAACGTAGTAAATAATCACCAGCACTGATTACTAAGTACGTGCGTGTGTTAGTGCTTCTGTGTGTTTGGGTGTGATTTCTCATCATTCAAGAAATGAACCAGTAAACGCCCTTGGAGCCTTCAGTATACCCGTGAGCCCATAAGTCTGACCCTTCACATGGAGTAAAGTAGGAATGTATCAAATTAAAAAAAATAATAATAAGACCTAAAAATATGTCTGCCATTCTTTTTGTCTTTTAACATCATACCTCCTAAAAGGAGCATCTAATCTGACAAACTATTTCTCTTGTCTAGAAGAAACAAGCTGCCCCTTTTCTTTGTGAGATCCATAAGTGATTGAATTTCTGAAAAGGTAATTAGATGAAAAGATATAATTGGTCCTGTTTTCTTTCTGCTTAGCCATAGTGCAAAACCCCTTTTAGCAAAGTCTCAAAGAACCTTCCGAGAGCCCACTATAGAAAGAAGAAGTGACAGTTTGAGAGAGGGTCTTAGATAATTACTTCCCAGTGGAAAGTTGATTTATGAGAATCCCACTGGGTAATGGTCACTCACTAGGATTTGGGGGAGTAGTCCCAGGATAAGCAAAGGGTTGCGATGATCTATTTCACTATAAATCTAATGCTATTTTGTCACTGCACAAATTTTATAATCTTCCAGGTCCCCTTTCCCCCTTTGTTCTATCACTTTCAAATAGAGGCAAATATGCAATTTCCTACCAGGAATGTTCACTTCACTGTTCCACGAAAGCAGTCTCAAGAGTGAAGCAGTAAGTCAAGAATTTGCCTGTTAACAAATATATTTCACTGTGGAAATTTTGCTCTGCTTTCTAAAATCAAGCCACATCGGGATGTGGAGAAAGCAAATAGAAAGGAGAAAGTCACCAAAATATCTTCTAGCTTCGCCCACCCACTTGGGCTGTCCTTTCCTCAAGAACTAGCAAAAGAAAAAATAGCCCCCTTGCAGCCAGCACGACAGGACAGCGTCCTCTCCCTTCTGCATCTGCGCCTTGTAGCCGTCACTGTTAATGAGCGTTGTAATTAATAGATCGCTCTCCTTGTCTCTCCGCTTGCACTCTGGGCTAAGCACTTTCCTCAAGTCAACGTTTGAAAGAAAGCGGGTCGGCACTGACTTACAGCAGCCCTGCGAATTCCTTTTAATTTAGAGCACTTATACCACCACTTCACTTATTACCTTATAATTACTGGACTGCTCGCACATACATTATGATCTTAGACTAGAGTTAGAAGTTATTAGGGTACTAAACCATGGTCGCTCCCCTTTCCTCTCTCAGGCTCTGAATTTCTCACAGCTATGACAATTAACTCTTTCACCATCTGCCTGCAAGGCACTGTCGTTTTATTTTTTTGCCAGAGGAGAGGGTTTCTGGCTACCAGATCACAACCCCATTGTCTCTAGACTATCATCTCTCTCTCCTCTTCTTCTTCCCCCGCTTCTTCTCTCTTTTGCTCCTTGTATTCTCTTGGTTACTTTCTGTCCAATTTTCTTGCCCTCAGGCATTTGTTTATTTTTTTTTTTCATGATGTACGATAGTTGCACTACTCTTCATTTAAGGAACAAGACCAGAAATGACTCTCCCATTTTATGGAATGGTTATTTGCTAAGTCACCAAATGTTTTTGTGTCAAATAGATGTCCTTCAAGTCCCTGAAAAATGGGGAGTCTCCAGCCAGCGGTCTCTTCTGAAACCTCAATCCATAACTTCTCAATAACCAGGGTTAGAAGCAAGGAAATTCTGGAGACACAAGTGCCGGGGAAGTCCTTGGGACAGCGGCAGTAACTTCCTCTAAGTGAAGTCTGGCTACTCTAGCTGTACATGAAAGTGAACACACTGGATTTGTGCCAGAGATTGTACAGGCTCCTTTTCTGACATAAACTGTTTCCTTAATGAATGCCTTTTGCCCAGTGGAAAAAGTAAGAGTCCGAATTGTCATTTATCAAGTGCTTATTATGTGCCAGGGACTGAGCTGGGCAATTTACAAATATGACCTCATTTACTCTCTAAGACAACCTTGGGGGCCCTAAAGAGGAAGGTGTTGCTCTTTAGGAAACTGAGTCTCAGATGTTCCTAAATTTGTTGAAGGTCATACAAGTAGGAAGTGGTAGAATCTGGATTTGAACTCAGATCTCCTCCAAAATTCAGAGCATGGATGTCTTAAAGCCAAAGAGAGTTTTTAATGGTGGTCACTCATTAAAAAAAAAAAAAATAGCAAGCAAGCAGGGGTAGAGGTGGCACACAGAGATCTATTGCTTTTATTTCTTGGCAATTCCATCCACGGCTCACCCCCAAGTAGAAAGAGACTGAAAAGGCCACAACACCGGTGCAGGGCTGCCCCGTGGAGTCGCCCTCCCCAGGGCTTGGCAAGTCTCTAAAAGAACACACTTGTCTTCTAATTACTGCTTAGATCATTACACTGAACAGTTCCTAGACACCATTACATTATAACCTAAAACTACAGCGAGCCTTAATTCTCTCCCTCTCTGTCTCTGAAATTCTACAGCTCTATTATTCAAGCCTGAAATATTCACAACTATCTATAAATTCAATTGTCAGCTGGTGGGTTTTATTCTAGACTTCACTTCAATCTAAAATTAGAGGCACTAAAATTCACATTAACTCTAAGAGGAATGTAGTGAATAAGACTTTATTTCAAAAGAACACCTTTTTGTCAGAAAGAGCCATTTTCAAGATGATGGCTTTATCTGTAGCCAAAGAGAATAAGCCCAATTCCACATTGTGCTGTTAATGCAGAAATTTTAGGTCACATTGGATTAATAAAAATCTAAATTTAGTTAAGAATTATGAATAGAAATAACATGGATCGGGATATGTGGGAAATATTTATTTTAAAGCCTTAGTATGACTACTTGTATTATTTTAAGAGAAATGATGAGAAGAACAAGGAAGGGAGGAAGGTAAATTACCTTTGCAAATACTCTGAGAAGAAACTAGAGGGGAAAATAACTATGTCAAGAATAACATTTAGCTTCTATATAAAAAGCTAAATTTGATAAATTTAGCAGCCTCCCTGAAGTTTCAGTGCTTTAAAAAGCATTTTCAACATAGTTTGAAATATATAGTCTCAAATAATTTTGATTATCATACTTCAGTCTTAGAACTTTTTTCCTAGCTTTGCTTAAGAGATGGCAAGGATAATATTTATCTTTGGTGTGAGTTACTAATGATCAAATGAAACTTCTTAGCTGCTTGCATATCTAAAGAAATAATTTTTGAAAGTTAATAAACTATTGGTATATTTGTGTATATATATATATAGCGAGAGAGAGAGAGAGAGAGAGAGAGAGGAAACGATAAGCAATTAAAGTTGCTGCTATAGAGCAAAACAAGAAGATAGTCTAAGGTAATATTCCATTTCTATTAGAAACATCATGCTTAGTTGTTTGTAGGCTACCTAGATCCAGGTAAATGTGTGATCTTGAATTAATTGCCAAGAGTTTGAATTTTTACACTCATGTGAAAATGTCAAGGGTTGTCTACAAGTCATGTTTTTATTTTTAAAAATTTTTTTAGACAGAGATTTTTGCTATAGGGTGCACGTATTTGCTGGAAAGACAGAGAGAAAGCGAGAAATTACCCACCAAGGTGCACGGCTACAGCTCAATACCTTCTCCTCCATTCTGCTCTTAGGATTTTGAGCATGGACAAACACATGCCCAGCATGAGTTTTAAGCCACTAGGCCCAGGACTTGAACCATAGTTGACTACATAACCATGATATTATCTGCTGGTCCTGTCATATGTACTTTTTAAGAATTACTCATTTATTATTATTTTTTTAATTTGACCAGAAAGAGACAGAGAGGGAGAAAGCAGAAAAGTGAGAAAGCAAGCTACCACGTCCAGGACTTGAACCACGATCAACCATACGGGAATCCAGCACCGTAACCACCACACTATCTGCCAGCTCCTATATATATAGGAGTGCAAGAGGGCACATGTGCTCTCCAGAGAAATAGAGAGGTGGGGAGAGAGAGAGAGGCAGAGAGACAGAGAGAAAAGCATCTCCCATGGGGCATGATCATGCCACAATCCTTTTTCCTCATTTCCCCATCCCATCAGGATTTTGGATGTGCACACACACTTGTCTCCCCTGTTTTCCAAGCTGCCCAGGGCCAGAATTCTAGCCACAACTGGTCATGTGGGATCTGTTTCTCTATGTACAGTGCTTCACCTCTGCACTCTGGGCCCACCCTGGTCTACATTTTAAAGAAATGACTTCAGCTTAGCCTGTACTTTTACTTGTGTAATGCTGATATAACAACAATATTCCACAGGGTTATATATTATCAACCCTTTCATCAAAATATAAATTTGTAACAAAGAGCGATATTTCATCACTTGAACTTTATACAGAACTTAAATTAATTTGATACTTTATTTCCTCCCTAAAAAGACAATGCCTAAAAATCTCAGGAGGAACGTGTGCACTGGTGGCCTTTGAACTTCTGATTGTTCTATTAAAACAAGATCTCCTCGAACTTTTATTGTACCTATACCTGTCACTTCGAAGGCTAAATATCAATGAAAGAAGCCACCATTTTATTTTCTTCTTTGTCATCCATAAAGACCCAAAAAAAGTACCTACCACCATCTTTATGAATTCTGAATACTTGAAAAATAATTTCCAATATTTCTGTATTAAGAATAGTGATGCCAGCAAACCTGCAAGTTTACAGAGAGATCAACAACTCTCAGTGAATCAAGAATTTCAGGGCTGGAGAGTTAGGCAGCCCAGTTCTATCCCCTAATCATTACCTGTTCAAAACAGGAATGAGTCCATGGGGATGCTTTTCTACCGTTTGAAATAACCAGATTAAATATTTAAGTATGTTGCTTAAAAACATAAAAATCTCAGTAGCCTATAGTTTTTGTTTTGTTTTCCCCCTTCTATTTAAAAAATGGTTTCAGAAGAAAACCCTCCAGACCAATGCTGCAGCTCCCAGACGTACAGGCTTCAGAGCCCACGGCCCGAGCAGCTCCCGTGGCAGCCCGAGTTACAACTTCAAGCCCGCTACCTTCCCGTGAGCTTTTTCTCCCCCTGCTTCAACTAATTGCACTCTCGTAAAGTGGCAAAATGTGAATCACTTAGTAACAAAATGGGCACCAGCTGCTATTGTCAGAGAAGGGTGATGCCGAAGAAAGGGAAAGCAACCGAATGAAGTGTCATGTCAGAAATCAACGGTGCAACGTGTGATTTGAGAAAACATGACTACTTTACAGAGACAGGGTGTCATTATGGCATCACAGTAATACGATGCTTTGACAACCGCTGCGTCTAACATATCATCACTGCATTAAGGTACACTGGCTTAGTTGGGGAACGAAGAGAAAGGATTTTTTTCTTTTAATAAGAAATATCTTAAGGTCTGCCTGGTTAACCTAATGGATGGAGATCATTAATAGTACAGGAAGAACTGTAAATCCCAACGCATAGGCTCCAAACCATAAAAATCACATGGGTATACAGGTGTACACACACACACACTCACACACACACGCGCGTATAAGTTCAAGGCTTTCTTTAATAAATATTGAAAGGTCCACCGAATAGAACAAGATTCTGAACAGGAGGATAATCATTTAGCAATGCTGTTTTCCTGATTCATTAAATAAACAACTTGTGACTGGAGTCCAAAAGAATCTTTCTAACTTTCTCCATCAAGAATAACAGTGAGCACCCAGCTGCTCCAGAGCGGGTGCCTGAGTTGCTGACAAGAAATGTAGCTTTGGAAGTTTAGACAAGAGGCTGGTGGGATCCCTTTAAAAAAAGGCAAATTAGAACCTCTGTTAAGCAGAAAGCTCCCCCAACTCTATAAAAGACAGTCCTAAACACCAAAAAAGGAGATTCAGGACAAACTAAGAGACTTTCAACTCACTTCTAGCTGGTCACTGAAAGGAAAGGGCCACATGAATTATAATTCCATACCTAATGACTAAACCCTTACTAGATAGGACTTTGCTGACAGTCCATCTGCTTTTTGGGTTTTCCTCGAGTACAATGGTCTTTTTCTACTCAATTTTGTTCTGATATTAGGTTGGTCAACTATCCTGATTAAGCACCCAAATCCTAGGTCCTGGGAACACTTTAGTCCCAGGTAAACCAGGATGACCGGTCACCTAAATCTGATACACAGTGAAAACTAAAGAACCTGATGTTTCCCCTACTGTTGTTGTACCTAAGCCTAAAAAAGAGAAATGGAGAGTATTCATTTTCAACAATGAAGGACCAGAAGGATAGGTAGGAGAAATGCACTAATAAAAGTGACCAACCTGCTAGAGACCAGAGGGACTGCTAGGATGTGCATATTAGAAAGTGCATGTTGATATCTTGGCCTTATTTCTCTATGGCATACAAGCCAGAGGCCACTGCTGATCGCTTTGTTAAGCTACCCAGACTATTGTAGATGTAGGGAATGGCAGGAGCTTCAATTTGTATTGCCAGGTGATTTCTTATGCTTCCTGGTTGATAAACTTCATTAATGGGAAAAGAAATGGTCCTGTGATATCACAATGTGTTGCACATTATGATTGTTGACAGTTTCTGTATTTAAGGATTCGATCTGATGCAGAGGCGCTTAGTAGTGTAATTTATCCTTAGCTTGTTTCCTTGGCCCTATTTCAATCTGGGGGGGTGAGCATCTCTTGTTTATAGCTCTAAATACAGTAAGTGAGCTACTGGTAAATCAATAAAACTGTTAAATGCATAATAATGTGAGGTAATTGCATACATGATGTTTTGCATAATTAACTGTCTGAGCTTTTCTTTAATATAATGGGCACTCACATAATACGGAGTAGCTATAAGTCTATAAAATATACACAGTTTATATGAACCATGATTCTGCTTAAAACTCCAGCTAATCATCTACATCAGCTTTGAAGGGAGAGCTCTCCTCCACTGCCAAGTCCAAATCAATTCTTATGACATTACTTTATAACTAACATGATATTTAACTGATGATGGCTGTTAGCTATTATACAGATTGCACTCAAGGACTGTAACGGTAGGGGGAAAAATACCATTTAGTTTAAACAAACTTCTGCCATGTAATCAATATTATTGAGGCAAATTAAGTGTTTTAACAAGTGTGTATATTTGCTCTAATGCAGCTTAATTAACTATATCCTCACAACTACCCAACTACATGACAACTATGGATCTTAAAAAAGAATCTCGAGGAACTCCTAGTCAGGGACTCAGATGTACAACAGATGGGAAAACACTTAATCTTTGATTCCTAAGACTATTTCTTACTGGACACTAGTTACTCTCTAGAGAACCAAAGGCCTGAGGACCAGAAGGGCTTTACAATGGTGTGCTCTGCGGTCAATCCACTTGGGTAGTCAATGTCCCAGCCTTGTTCTGGATGGCATCCCCAGAGTAGAGGGAAATGGCCCTGGGAAATAGGTGGAGATCACTACTAAAAAGGAAGGTTCTAAGAGGTCAAAAACTACCTAAAATAAATCATCAAAATGCAGCTTACAATATATGCTGAACGTAACACTTATTTGGTCTTAGAGATTTACTAAGCCACGAGCAGATCTTCTCTGCAGTGAGCTTTTGAGAGGGAAGAAATAGTCTCCTACTTCTGCAACTCTCTGGACTTTCAAACAGAAATATGGATCAATAAAGTTTGCTTGCGTTCAGACAATCCCGTTTCAAGCAGTCAAGGAGCGCACGAAGAGAAGATGTCGACACAACAGAAGCAAACTGACAACTAAATGAAGACCTTCTTGCAGCTTCTTGCTAGAGAAGAAATAAACAGTCAACTCAGAGAAAGCCTGTGCACTACTCTTTACAAATCACAATCGAATATAGATGCTTTACACACACCAATGATGGAGTTCACAAATCAAACCCAGGTCAATGAAAGCCCAGGCTGAATTTCCCTTTCCTATTCTCTTTGCTACACTGAAATAAGAAATAAGAATGCTATCAGGAGTTGATGTAAGGCTACTGAGATCATAGTATTGATGTCACCCTTTCCTCATTAAGAAAATGTTTTGCAAAAGCAATTACAATTACCAATAAACCAGCTGCCTCCATAGAGATAGGCCAGTTCACTGGGAGAGAGACTCTAAAAATCTGAAACTGGGTGAATTACAGCAGTGAGAAAATCTAAACGCTGAGAAGGAATCACTGTAGAATTAAAGGATGCTTTGAGCATATATAAAATTTTTCCTATTACAAGGAAGTTCACAGAACCACCAGAGATAATAAACCACATCTGTCGGACAGTGGCTAAACTACATTTATACTTTTAACTTCACAGTTTGGTCTGTAATAGTTAACATCTGCAATGCAAATGCAGCTGAGCTTGGGTGATCTCTGAGAGCAGAGGTTAAGATCATATCCTGTTGGTATCAGGTGCTGTCCAGCTGAAGTTGGAGAATAAGGGTGGGGGAGGGGAGCATGGGCGAGAGGACATCAGCTAATTATTAACCCTAAGAATTCTTCCTCTGTCCTCTTTTTAAAAACATTCCTTTGACCTAGATGCTTGAAGAGAAGACGAAGCTCAAATGCATGAGCTAGTATTTGCAGGCAAGGGAAAATAACATATACACACACATATTTTTATTATAATGCAAGCCCTGGAAATGTAGGATTTTTTTTTCCCCCCTGTGGCATGAGAGGTTTTGTAAAAACGGATTATTCAACAGTGAGACAGCAACCAGTGAACAAGCCAACAGAAGCCATCAAAAAGTCTTGAGTTCAGATCAGAGGGACTTCCTAGTTACTAGTTGCATTCAAAGGTTCCAATACAAACAGAGAAAACATTTCTAAATCTCACTTGTTATTCTAAAAAAAAAAAAAAAACTGATAAAAGACTGAAAACGTGCTACCCCAGAGATCCCACAGCTTGCTTGTTTTCTCTCCTCCTTAGGAAAGTCTGTCTTCTTAAATTTCTTAACAGGGATGTGGATTTTCTCGGGGTCTGGCTGTGTAACCTGAGGTGAGTCACAGTGCCACTCTGACCCTCAAGTTTCCTCAGTTGTAAAAATGACAGGATTTATCTACATGCTTTCTAAAATACTTCCACCGAGTTAATATATTTATATATATATATATATTATATATATAAAAAGGAAACTCACAGAAGCCTATGATTTGAACTAAACCTTGAGAGCAGGGGCTGTTGCACTAAAACATACTCCTTAAATCTTGTTTCCTTAGCTGCGACCACACTCAGTTACCTTTCAGGCCATCTCCGTGTGTTGCAGAATGAGGAATAATTACACAAATGATTTGCCAGCTAACAGGGAAACTGCAGTAACCACATTCAACTGCGGAATCATTCCCAGTAGGCAACAAAAGGATGAACAGAGCAGGGATCATTTTCGGAGAGCTGGGGCACGGCGAGACTCTGGGCTTTTTCCTAGAAATGGTTCTCTCTTTGCTCATTACGTTTTTTTGGTGGGAGGCGTTGGCGGAAAGGGCAATTCCCTGCAATCAGTGTTTAAGTGAATGTTTGTCCCCGTGTGTGATACCACGCTGTCAGCAAGCAGCAGGGAGCCGTTGAGTTGTTTCTACATTTGATTTGACTGCCGGTAGGACGCTTCATTTCTACCAACTGTTGTTGCTCGCTCAAAGAATCTTCTCTTCGTTTCTGGAGTGATTTTCCCTTCTCTTCGATTTCCTTTTCCTTGATAGGTGGTAAGCCCAAATGCCACGTGGATGTGCGAGAGGCAACCTTAGTACTTGTCTCTTAAGCGTGTCAGACCTGAGTGCCCGGATGTACAGGGTTCCCACGATTTGTCCAGTATTTCCAGTCTCTTGGTTAGGGTCCCCACATCAGAACACACTGCATTTGAATTCTGATTTCCTAGATTGGCACAAGGTCAATCCAGGCACAGAATGATTCTGCCACACCATCTTTTACTTGGGGCTCATTTTAGCCCAGGGGGCAGCTCTGTTCTATAGCCCCTATTGGTTGGGAGGGGAGCACTGTCAAGTCATCCTTGCACACCATTTTTTGGAAACCATGGTTATTTTTGGTAATTGCTTCTGGCACTCTTAAAAATTATTTGGTAACTTCACTGCATCCCATAAAAGTCTTTTCCTTTAGAAATAGTGATTTGGGTAATTAGGATTCTCAAATAGTGCTTCTGACAACAAACTTCTGACAATCAAAAGCATCTTTGAAAAAAACAAAAGCATATGCATGAAGAAAAAGGGTGGGAAAGGAGGGAAAAAAATCCCTCAGAGATACTACAAAAATTCAGGCTGAATGGAAAAGTAATTAACACTAAAGAGCTAAAACAGTAATTAAGAAAAATTTCATTAAGGGGAGGCTGGCAAGTCTGCTTTTCTAAATATGACAAGGTGCTGTGTAAAAATAAAATAGAAGCAGGTTTCGGTGAGTGGAGCAGGAAAGCCATGTCTTTAACCAGATCAAATTCTCGAAATTGGCTGTCAAGACAGGATTGTTGTGATTTATACCCGTCTATCAAGTGCAGGAACGGGAGAGACAGAGAGAACAGAGGCAAGCTGCTGTCGCTTCCATTCGCAAAGAACCTTAATTTCCACAGCACCATCTGTTACCAAATCTAATTCACATTCCCCCTTAATCTGGTTTAGTTCCATAATACTAATTCTTCCCCAACCTTTATGAACACAAACCACCAAAAAAAAAAAAAAAAAAAAAAAAAAGGCTTGGGCTCTTGGTGAGTGAGAAATTGAATATTATAGAGTTAAGGTGTTAAGGCGCTGGTGACTGAAGGGAAGCATGCTCTCTTCCATTAAAATGTATTCCTGGTAAAGGGATTTGTTTTCAGCCAATGCAGAGATATGGAATTGTTCATATTTGGGGTACAAAAAAAATTGATGATATAAAAGTAGGCCGGGGACATGAAAGCAGAGGTTGTCATAAAACACAATTGTTGTCAAGTTTAGTCACTTTCAGAACTGGCTATAAAATCACTTTGTCATGGTTTTCACATAGGGAAAGCCTGAAATTGTATTTTTGTTAAGGAAACTCGAGAGAGGGATGTATGTATTCAAAAAGTGCAGAGAAGAATGGGAAACATAAAACTTACGAGAAAGGGAAATGGAAAATAAAATCATGTATTTTAAAATAAAGAGATGTCCACAGGTAAATACACACTAACTGCTCTCAATCGAAGATTCCATCAGCACATCCTCTTGATTCGCCATCACATCTACTCTTAGCCAGTATAATAACTGGCATTCACAATAATGGGTGTGAGAAGCTATAAAATTATAAAGTGCTTTCTGCATCAGAGAAAGATTAAACTATGCTCAGTAAAGATTTAGTGTTAAATGTATTTTATTGCCTTCTAGGTCTGTGAAAATTTGTTATCTCTAAAGGCAATAGTACATAAAGAGCCACAGGCATACGTTACAAAATAAGAACATGGTATTGTTTTAATACTGGGGTGAGTTTTGATTACATGTTTAGCCAACTGGCTCACCACCTAGTTCGACTCTGAACGTTAGAAGAATTTTCTGTTTTTCCTTTTAACCCAATGTTACAGAACACTAGCTGTGTTACATAATATCATTCCCTCAGTTCAGTAAATAATTGCAGACACTGTGGTAAAAGTTTGGTATTTATTATGATTCCTCACAAATATATTTTTGTAGAGAGACATTAAAATATAAAGCCCACCACTGAACTGAAAGTGTCTTAATACCTGATTTTTTAAAAATCCCAAATCTGTTGTATACAGATGTATACTTTTAGGAAAGAAGTTCTCATTTTATTTCTCATACTGATGGTATCTTCTGATTAACTAGCCATAAAGATATTTTCAACTATTAGCATCAATAAAATCTTGAGTTTTAAGAGATATGAAAGATTATATAAGAAAATACCATTTATAATACAAGAACAAACTAACTTGAGGCCAGAATATGTGTATACACACAAACATGTACAGCATAATATTAATATATAAATCACTTATAAAAACATCAGTGTACCTTAAATAACAGTGATTAAAGATTGTAAGAATGATAAAATCTAAGATTTTCATTATTAATAACTATGCTAATTCTGATAGCCCTAAGTTATACATAGAAAATTGTATTATACAATTTTTAGGGTTTCTAAGAACAGTTATAGGTGAAAGAAAAAAATTTAACTTCTCACACATAGGACTGAAAACACTAAATGCTGGTGAGAACATAGAGTAACTGGAACTCACACAGGTTGCTTGTAGAGTGTAAAATGATACACCCCTTTTGGGGAAAAAAGTTTGGAAAGTTCTTATAAACTTAAATGGACAGTTACTATATTGCAATTACACTCCTAGATATTTATGAATAAAAACATGTACCCGCAAAAAGAATTGTACATGAATGTACAGCACAGCTTTATTCATGAAAGCTCTAAGGTGAAAACAAATGTCCAAATGATGACAAACAGAAAAACAATTTGTCAGATATATATGTCAAACTGGGAATTATTGATAATTTTTATATTTGAGTGAATTATAATGCAAATTTTCAATCCTGGTAGCTTCTTAGGAATTACACATTCCTTCTGAAATGTATCATTTTACCTGCTCAGATTTTATGTATTCCACTTTTTTTCTCTAACATTTGTTAGTTTGTATACATAGAAAAATATAAAGGAATCCTAATCAACAATAAAGAGAAGTAAACTGAGATAAATGTAACGAGATGGGTGATTTTTGATATAGGGCATGTGTGCTTGACAGAAGGAAAGAGAGACAGAAAGCAAGAAATCACCCCCCAGGGAGGATGGCCATGCCACAAACCCTTCTCCTCCAATCTCCTTTCAGGATATTGGGCATGCATGCACACATGCCCAGTGTGAGTTTTAAGCTATTGGGTCCGGGACTCAAACTGCTGTCAACTACATGAGAGTCCAGCAATGTAACCATTACGCCATCCACTGGTCTCAAAATGGGTGGATCTTAGAGACACCTGATGAGTCAAAGGAACTAGATACAGTAGAGTACAAACTGTCATACTCTGTTTATCTGAGGCCCTATAACAAGCAAGACTCACCTACAGATAGCAATCTCCAGTGTTTGTCTGGAATAAGGAGTGGGACTTGTCTAGAGAGGGGCATAGGAAACTGGGGTTATATGTTTTACATGGGTCACATGGGTCAAAACTAAACTAACCATGCACTGAAATACCACGTGTTTTGTTACATGTATGTTTTATCTCAATAAAGTTGATCTAAACAGAATTTTGAGCAATGGGCTAAACATAATAGAAGTCTCCATCGATTCTTATGTCCTGTATCAGATCTTAAATAAGCAGATCTAAAATATTCTTCATAAACATCTAGTTCTAATTATTTATATACAAGGTTGTGATGGACTACAGAAGTGAGGTGACTTATTAAACAACTCCCAGAATGATAGGCAGAACCCAGTCTGAGTTCCAGATTCCCTTTCTTAGGCCAGATCTTTTTCTAACTCAGACCCACAGTGAATACGACGCTATTGATTTAAACAATACAGTCCTTTCTATATTCTTTTTAAAAAATCTTTAAAATATCTGTAACAACACCCATGAAATAATTTCAGGCATTCATGTGTTTCTTTTAAAAGTGAAGATAGTTAACCTGACTTCATTCCCTAAATCTTCCCCCAAAACATGTCCTCTGATAAATAGCCTTATTGAATATGTAATATATGATTGACATAATGTGTCAATGTAAGTAATTCAAGGGGGGTTTTAAAAATTGATTTGGTTTGGCTTTTGAAATAAGGAAGTAGATGATATGGAAAATAAAGACAAAATTGGCACTTGAGAATGGAAATAAAGAGAGGAAAGTCATTTGATTTTTTTTTTTTGGGGGGGAGGGTGGGGGTGAGGTAGGGATTTTTGCTATAGGGCACGTGTGCTTGCCAGAGAAAAAGAGAGAGCGAAAGTGAGAAGTCACCCCCCAGGAAGGATGGTCATGCCACAATCTCTTCTCAGGATTTTGGACACACATGCACACATGCCCAGCATGAGTTTCAAGCCACCAGGTCTGGGACTGAAACCATGATTGCCCATGTGAGAGTCCAGTGCCTTAACCACTATGTTACATGCTGGCCTCCGTTTGATCTTCAAAAATAGGGTTAAGCTATAACCATGTACACAATAAGTGTTAACGGAAAAAATGCAATATAGAAAACCTGAGCAGTAATGATACATTTCAATAGAAATGTATATTTTCTAAGTCATAAAAAAAAAGAAAATTTGCACTGCAGCTTCAATAAATTTAAAAGTAGTTTCGTCACCGATCGGCCAGATGCTCCTTAAGAATACCTATACCATATTCCTTAGTAGGGGAATAAATCCATCATAAAGCACATTTCTTCCCTTCTTTAACTTGCATACACACAAAGGTCACAGCACTAGTGCTACCTAACAACGAAATTATATACCTATTTTCCTAAACAAAAGGGTTTTACAGAATAATAAACTATGGGGACCAGCAGTTGGTGTAATGGCTATGTTGCTGGACTCCCAAGTAGTCGACTGTGGTTCAAGTCTTGGACCCAGTGGCTTAAACTCACGCCGGGCACATGTGCATGCATGCCCAAGATCCTGAGAGGAGAATGAAGGAGAAGGGATTGCAGCGTGGCCATCCCCCCCAGGGGGTGATTTCTCACTTTCTGTCTCTCTTTTTGTCAAGCGCACATGTCCTATAGCAAAAACCTCTCCAAAAAAAAAAAAAAAAGAATAATAAACTATGCATTCCTGGAGTCAAATCTGGCCAAGTTTACCGGTTACCCCTTTCAATGTCTCTACACTCTCTCCAAAGTAACAACCAAGACTCTCTCTCTCTCTCTCTCTCCCTCTCTCTTTTGTTTTGTTTTGGGGCATGTACACTTGGAAGAGAAAGAGACAGAGACCGTGAGATGGAAATTAAGAAATCACCCCATAAAAGAAATGGCCGTGCTGTAATCCCTTCTCCTGGGATCTTGGACATGTATACACGTGCCCAGCCTGAGTTTCAAGCCTCTGGGTCTGAGACTCAAACCATGGCTGGCCATGTGGAAGTCCAGTGATGTAACTGCTACTCTATTTGCTGGCTCCACAACCAAGAATTTTTTTTTTTTTTTGCTATAGGGCGCGTGCACTCGCCAGACACAGAGAGAGAGACACAGAGACAGAAAGCGAGAAATCACCCCCCGGGGGGATGGCCATGCCGCAATCCCTTCTCCTCCATTCTCCTCTTGGGATCTTGGGCAGGCACGCACATGCGCCTGGCGTGAGTTTCAAGCCACCAGGTCCGGGACACGAACCGCCATCGACTACGTGGGAGTCTAGCGACATAGCCATTACGCTAACTGCTGGTGCCAACACAACCAAAACTTTTAATCAGGATAACTCAGCCTTTCTCTTGAACCCCAAATCTCACTTTTCCTAGCTTTACCCTTGCACAGTGGTCTTCAAAAGGTTCATGGAAAATGTGTATTATGAAAAAAATGATGCAACTCCTCAGAATGGGGTGAATTCTCAATATAACTTTGTCTTTTAAGAATAATTTTCGGGGCTGGCAGCTGGTGTGGTGGCTAAGGCGCTGGACTCCCACATGGCTGAACATGGTTTGAGTCCCAGACCTGGCAGCTTGCTTTCTCACTCTCCCTCTTTTCCTTGCTCTCTCTCTCTGTATCTCTGGTCAAATTGAATAATAATACTAATTAAAATTAAATAAATAGTTCTAAAACATTTTTTAAAGAATTTTTAAAATTATTTATTATTAGTTAATTACTATAGGGCACATGTGCTCACTAGAGAGAGAGAGAGAGAGAGAGAGAGAGAGAGAGAGAGAGAAAATGAAAGAGAAAGAGGGAAAGTGAGGAAGCAAGCTGCCAGATCAAGGACCTGAACCACAGTCAGCCAGGTGGGAGTCCAGCCCTTTAACCACCACGCTACCTGCTGGCCCCATCAATACATTTTCTCTAGAACTATTATACTAATGTAGTTTCTCATATCCTAAGAAGATATCTAGAATGTATATAATTATTTTTCTTTTCCTCTTTTATGGTGAGGAAAGAAATTACAGCCCCACACTGCTTCTGAAGACAACTTTGACAAGTTTTAGCTCCATTTTACAGATGAAGAAACGGGGTTGTGCGAGAGCCAGAACTTAAACTTGAATTTCATTTTTCTTTATTTTCTTTTTTAATTTTCTAGAGGGTGCATGTGATCACTAGACAGAGTCAGAGAGAGAGGGAAAGGAAGAAGGCACCTCTAAACAGGGTATGGTCTTGCTGCAATCTTTCCTCCTCCATCTCTTCCTCCTGTCAGGATTTTGAGCACGAAGCTTACACGTCCAGTGAGTATATTTGTTTTTGTTTTCAATTTGCTGTAGGACATGTACACTTACCGGTGAGAGACAGAGAGAAAGAGATACAGAGGGAAAGTGACAAAGCATTCTCTTAAGAGGAGTTGAGCATGAGGCAATCCCTTCTCTTCCATTCTCCTCTGGAAACTTTGGACACAAATACAAATGGACCCAGTGTTTTTCAAATCATTGGGTCTGAGACTTCGATCATGCTCTCAGCTGTGTGGAAACCAGCCACCTTGATCTCTATACCCCACCTTTTCCAAGGTGCTGAATCCCAGACTTGAACTGTGTGGTCAGCCAATGTAGTATCCAGCTGTCTCAACCCACCACTAAGCCACAGGGTCATCTCTTGAACTTGAATGAATGTCTATATCCTTTACTCCGAACTACAAAATGCTGCACTACCAAGATCTAATAACAATATTCTAGAACAGCTAACTTGATGCCAACTACAATCATCTCTCTATTGATGCTTTAACCTAAAGATTTTATTTTCCAGTGCTTCATCTATATACATCAAGTACTGTAATGTACTGGTCATGACTATTTGAATCACAATAACAAAAATGTGACCAAAATAAAACGCAAACAAAAGTACCTTGGTTCTTGTTAAAGTGCCCATCAAAGAGTAAGTGTTGAGTAAGCCAAGATTACGGAGCAACTAAGAAAAATGCCAGGATTCTTTATATTATCAGAAAGAGGAGGCTGAAGCCTGATTACTATGCAGTTAGTACAGGGTTAGAGCCTAACATTTCACAGCAGGGAGAACCAGAGCTAGATATCAGGTAGGACTTCCTGACCAATTAGTGACTGTTGTTAACTAACTGTATCAAGATGCATACTTATCCATTAACTCACTTACCTTAGTTACCTGATCTTTAAAATGGGAATACTAATGCCTACTTTATCTAATGCACTGAAATAGGGAGAGTGCAAAGAAATACATATCCACAAACATTTTTTGAAAAAAAATTTTTGGGGGGGAAAGGTTTATGCTATAGGGCACACGCGCTCGCCAGAAAGACAGAGATAGACAGAAAGCGAGAAATTACCCTCCACCCTGAGGGGGATGGCCATGCTGCAATCTCTTCTCCTCCATTCTTTTCTTGTGATCTTGGGCATGCATATACACGCGCCTGGCGTGAATTTAAGCCACCGCGTCCAGAACTTGAACCATGGTCGACTACATGGGAGTCCAGCAACATAGCCATCATGCCATTTGCTGCTGGTCCCACATTTTTTGAACAATTTAAAGCATGATGAAAAGCTAAATTTATTAGTATAAATCTGTAGGACAAAATGTTTTGAATTATTGGAATTATCTTAAAGTAAATCCATATCTACAATTTTGAAATATAAATCCATACTTACCTAGGGCACTCACAAAAATTAGTTAACTTTTTTTTGTTTCTCAGTTTTGCTATGGGGCATATGCGCTCACCGGAGAGAGACAAAGGGAAAGTGAGAAAGCAGTCCCCAGGGCGAATGGTCATGCTGTAGTCCCCCTTCTCTATTCTCCTTTTGGGCTTTTGGGCACACACATACACACACATGCACCTGGCATGGTTTTCAAGCTACTAGATCTGGGACTCGAATCCTATAGCGAGCCATGTAGGATCCAGTGCCTTAACCACCATGCCCCCAGCTGGCCTAAAAATTATCTTTAACCACCATGCCCCTGGCTGGCCTAAAAACTAACTTTGGAGATTTGTTGTGATTTATGTTTGTTTAAAGAGATGGGTAATGCGGTCTGAGTTTTACTAATTTTTCACCAGCATTAGCTCACAATATTACCAAAACTGATTCCCTTCACTTCTAGTCACTGAGATCAAGAGGTTATGATCATTGCAACAGCACTTTATATCAGTCACTCACAAATCTTCCTTCAGTATCTTTTATGTTCCAGGAACTGTGCTTGCTATGAAGAGTAGTAAGGTCTTTTTCCAAAGAAAGAAATGTGGTGAGTTTCAGGCAAGGAAAAAAAAAAAATAGCTATGCTAAGAATTAGAGTTGTGTGGAAGTTATGCAAGAAACTAATGAGGTTAGAGCCCTCTATCAGATGCCAAGTGGATAACAATCAATTTAACATAGGTACGGGGAAAAACACAGTTGAAACAACTTCTGAAACTGCTTAGCGACATGTAAACATCATACCCAATAACCACAAAAAAAGCAAGACAAGATGGTGCAGATAAAAGCTAGCTAGTAAAACTTCTGGAAAAAAGTGACTCCTACAATTAGAAGCATAGTTTTATAGTTTTCTTTTCTTTTCCTTTTTTTTTTAGAAATTTTTGCTATAGAGCCCATGTGCTCACCAGAGAGATGGACAGAGACAGAAAGCAAGAATTCATCCTTCAGGGGGAATGTCCATGTCACAATTCCTTTTCCTCCATTCTCCTCTTGGGACTTTGGACACACATGCACAAACACCTGGCCTGAGTTCTAAGCCGCCGGGTCGGGGACTGAAACCACAGTCGACTATGTGGGAGTCCAGTGACATAACTATTATGCCATCTGCTGGTCCCAGAAGCATATTTTCATAAAGGAACCCACCACTAAGATCTTCTTTGGTGAGTTACTTCACAATGCTCAGTATTAATGGCAATATTCTCCACCTCAGTAGCTACCAGGGCACACTTCAGAGACCTAAGTCCATTTGCCCCTAAAGTGATACTCTTTGATGACAGCTAATCTGTCCATTTTCCAGGGGGGAGACAGGGCAGAAGTATTTTTCTTATTCAAGACTTGGGAAAGGTTATTGAGGGGAAAAGAGGAAACGGGAAGATCAGTAGTCCATCCTGTGGAACACCCAGCCAATGTTACACGACTAAATAGTTAAGACACAAAATATTTCAAGTCTCCTCTGAAGCATCATATCCCCATGCAAACTCCATGCTCAGAACCAAGCTTGTGTCTTTACTGGAAAAGCACAAAACAAGTAGTGATAGTCGACAGGTACGCATGAACATTATAGATACAGAAACTAAGGTCAATAGTGAGAAATAGGCTAAGATCCAAGAAAGAAATGGAAAATGAGGTCTAGCCAATGGCATAGGCAGTAAGGGCACTGCTGCAGGCCACACAGGAAGGCTCTGAGTTTACAGCCTGGGTCTACCTGAACACACCATGCACGCCCACAGATGCACCCATCATCCTGCTGGCTGCAGGGCTTGGGAGGATCCTGGTGCCAACCCCCGGTGCCCCCCCACCCTCTGAAAATATAATAATACAAAGAAATGAGGAATGGGGTAAGGAGTTTGCTTTCATCACTTCAGAAATCTTTATGTTAGTGATAGAGTCACGTCTCTCTCCCCTGCCTCTCAGGAAACCAAAGATTCTGTGACTCAGGGAACTGAGGTTAGGAAAAAGGAATCTCTTGAGAAATGGTCACACCTATCCTAGCCTTCTGCCACATGTGCATGGCTGTTCCCACTCTCCCAAATTCCACTGACAGATTAGCAGGGTCAGATAATAACACTGACGGATGCTGGAAACGTCACTCATTCATCCATCTTTCTACCCACGGAACTTTAGAAAGCTGAGGGCTGCATGCTGAGGTCGTAGCCGGCACATAATAAGGCCATCTCTGTATTCCCCGGCATTGCTGTATCAACTCTGCTGTCAAACTCACACTGGACCATCTACTGAAGTATCTGTCGCAAGGAAACAAATAATGATAGGCAAATGACGACGTGTGATTGGCTGACGGTACTAAGTATAGTGGGTTGTTACCCTAGTAGTTTTATTAAATATGAAAGCAGAAGATTTATGTTATGGGTGCTGAGGGCAAGAATGCAGTAGAAGTGAGAAAATATGGCAACAGTCTGCTGTACATCACCAATAGGATAATTCTTTATCTAAAAAGTTGGCATTCTTCGACTTCGAACATGCAGTGTATGAAATTCATATATTCAAAGGAGACATCATAATAACCTGCCGGCTGGTGGTGATGGATATGTTTTTAATCCAAATGACCACAATCTTCAGCCTGCCTGTCATGGAGGGCCAGGAAAAAAATGGAATTTTCCTTTCATAACTCTTGACGTTGAAAGAGGAAAAACCTGGAAGAATGATAAGTGGCTCATTCCAATGGACAAATGGACATGAAGCTGAGAGGATGTGTGTGAATAAAAGTCATTGTTCCTTAACTAATGCCATTTTCACTTGTTACACTGAAAAAAAAAATGGAGCTACGGATGATTTCTGTCCCCTTCACGTCTGAAAATCAGAAGTCCAAACTGCAACAGAAGCTAGAAATTTTTCAGCCCCATGTGGTTTCATTTACAAATTACATCTTGCTGGAAAAAGTCAGGAAAAGGCTGCTATAATATCTTTCTATTAACTAAAACTTAATGGACAAACACAGCAAGGAGAGTGACACCGAAGTGCTTTATTGACTAGAAAGCCTCACCTATGGATTTCCTCCTTTGAGATTTAAAGGAATTCCTATTTCTCATTTACAGTCTATCAGAAAAGGTATAGGACCTGTATTTTTTAATTTATATAAATCTACTCAGTCAATCAGCCCGGGCTGAAATGTAATGGATATATTAGTCATCGTTGGCCTGGGGAAGAGAGACTAAGGCACCACACATACCATTCTATCTCTGCTTCTTCTATTTTACTTCTTTTTTTCTCTCTCTTTTCTTTTTTTAAACTTCTCTAGCTCAGATGTCTCACTTACTTTTAATCTGGGAGTCTTACAAAGTTGTTTTTAAAGGGAGAAATTTAAACAACAACAAAAAATGATGGAAATAAAGGAAGACGGGTTATTTCATATTATAAAAAAATCTTTAGTGTCTCATCTGTGGGAAAATGGCAATTTTATTACATGTGCAGCAAATTTATAGTAATGAGATGTTACCCTGACAAATTAATCACTTTCTAAGCATTTTATCAGATAAATAAAAATCTCACCACAAGAGGGTAAAATTAGTTCAATCAATTGATTTAACTCTTCCTTCGAAAAACTAACCTGAAACTGAGATATACAGGCACACGCAAACACACTCATTTTTTCACTCTCTTAAAAATATGAGCTGGGGGACAAGTAGTTGGCATAATGGCTGTGTTGCTGGACTCCTTTGTAATCAACCACGGTTTGAGTCCCACACCTGGTGGCTTAAACTCACATCAGGCGCCTGTGCATGCATGCCCAAGATCCTGAAAGGAGAATGGAGGAGAAGGGATTGTGGCGTGGCCATTCCCTCGGGGGGTGATTTCTTGCTTTCTGTCTCTCTGTCTCTCTCTTTCTGGCGAGCACATGCGTCCTATAACAAAAACAAAGACAAAACATACACACACACACACACACACACACACGCATATATATATATATATATATATATATATATATATATATATATATATATATGCACTGGGCTCTGGTACTACTAGCTACAATGACTCCCAAGATAGTATTATTTACTAGATTAATATAAAAGGTATTGCTATGCTTTTCATAAGAAAGGAGAAACTGAGGCCAAGCTTGGTGGTGTAGTCTATAGCTTCCTGAACTACGATGCTGGAAGCCACAAGGTAGACCCTGTTACAGATCCCCTGCTCAGTTCAGCTGAACCACACTCGGGTGCATGCATGTACTAAAGAACCCAATGGGCTGGGGGAAGGGATCTCATGGTGACCAGACCCAGTCAAGGGTCCACTCCCTACACTCCATGCAAAAATATAAAAATAAATAAATAAATAAAACAATCAAGAAATAGGAGAAACTAAAATTAAAAGTCTCTTCAAATATCTTTATGCTCAGGGCAATCTACTAGAATGTATACTTTCTCCTCTAAAATCCTTTAGTAGATGACTCATAGTTTGATTTCGAATTTTCCTTTAATAATAACAACAATGGAACATTATATTTTTATAGTACTATTCTTACCCTAACATGAATTCTAGACAGGGAAAAAAGTAGCATGTGGCAAGGTTTCTGTCTTTACTTTGCTTTCCCCTTTGCTAATTTCAGAAAGTGAATCCAGCAATTATAAGTAGTAGGAGACTGATAAGGAGTCACACGTGCAAGAGAAATAGGTTCAATTCAAGCTTCCCTGACTAATCCTGATTATGACTCATTTCGACTTCAGAATTTGTCGGTTGAGGTAAGAAGCTAATTTGGCTTTGAGAAGTGAAATCTCCGTTTTGTGCTTTCCTTCTAGTGCTACTAACAACCCCATTATTAAGAGCAAAGGGGGAGGGAGGTGTGCACTATTTACTGAGTGCCCACCCTTGGCAAGCATTTATTGCTTGCTACTTTATGAGATCATGGGAATTTTACATACTCTCAGCAGCAACATGGCTTCTCCGGCTTTCAAACCCACCCTCTTCTCTGTACCACACTATTGCACTTCCCAGAATAAAGTGCATTATGTTTAAAACCTGCCCCCAATATGACCTTCAAAGTAGGGCCCTAAGATGAACATCCTGCAAGATCTGACAGGAAATGGTAGCAGCAAGACCCGGTAGAAGGCTCTTATCTGTGTCATCCCCCCGCATAGATGCTGCTCCTTTTGTTTGCACTCATCAGCGGGCCTGTTTCCTTTGTGCCATGGGTTCTTACCCACCAAAGACAACGTGTTTTAATTTATTCGGTTAAGAAAATAAGGGAGTCTGGCATCATGCCTGGACTAGATGTCACATCCAGAAACAAAAGATGACCAGGCCACGCTGTCTTCAGTGCTTAAGTAAATACCAATTTATTAGCCTTGCTTTGGGGAAACCCCAAATGGTCACCTTACCTCCCCACTTATGAAGCCATAAAAATACCCGAGATTTATTATTACATCTCTCTTCTTCTCCTCTGTGAATGGGGTAATGAAGTTCTTTATGGGAAGCTATTAAGAAGCAACATGGCTGCTACTATTTGCCTCTTATCCCACGTAATTAATAACACCATAACTGCTATTAGAGAGCAATATGTAAAGCAGCTAGCTTACCATAAATATAGCAGATTTGACTAAACTGTCAATGGCAAATTTCAGGAAGAGCCACTCAACAGAGATTTACTTTAGAAATAGTGAATGTGTTACACAGAGGCTTTTTATTTTTTTAAAGAGGTTTTTGCTATAGGGCGCATGCGCTTGCCAGACAGAGACAGAGAGACAGAGAGTGAGAAATCACCGCCCGGGGGGGATGGCCATGCCAGAATCCCTTCTTCTCCATTCTCCTCTTGGGATCTTGGGCATGCATGCACACATGCCCGGCGTGAGTTTCAAGCCACCGGGTCTGGGACGTGAACCATGGTCAACTATGTGGGAGTCCAGTGACATAGCCATTATGCTAACTGCTGGCCCCCACAAAGACTTTTAATAATATTTTATTTTTTGGTTCTAAGGAAATCACTAAACTTAACCAATTCACTACCCGAGTATAAAACGTCAGCACGTCCCCCCCTTTCTTAGACTGGTCTCACTATGTTCTGATCCTCCTATCTCCTGAGTAGATTACAGATGCACACCTGGCTTTCAGAGTGGGCCAGGAATGGAACTGAGCCTTCCATGTGGCCTCAGCCTATCAGTTAACCAGCTCCTGCTACTAGGTCAGGTTAGCATTGTTAAATGTAACATTAATTGAATAGTAACATTAATTTCCTCCTGGGTATCTCCCTGACAAATCATAAAATTTCCCTTTGCAATTCCTGATAAATATTTAGGCACACAGTTTTCTTTAAAAGGTAATGTTCAGGGCCAGCAGATGGCATGATGATTAAGGTGCTGGATCCCATGTGGTTGACTGTGGTTCAAGTCCAGGACCCAAGGCCCTGAAACACACTGGGCATGGGTACACGCCTGCCCAAAATCCCAGGAGGAGAATGGAAGAGAAGGGACTGTGGCATGACTTTTCCCTCTCCCTCTCTCCTGTGAGCACACATGCCCGGTGACAAAAAAATGCCTAAAAACAAAACAAAACAATGATGATATTCATACCTTTAAATAACACCTTCAGTGAAAATGGCAATTAAATAAAAACAAATTTAGCCTCCAATTATGGATTCTCTGGTTGTATAGGAGAGGGTGAAGGAAGAAATGTATAAAATGCCAAGGAGATATTCACAGCAAGTACAACATGCTGATACAGATTTCCACTGCCATTTTATAGAAGTAAATATACTCTAAGCTCTCCCTGTCAAAATGAATATATTTCTATATGACCTTAGGATAAGGGAAGTTATTACATATTCCGGGTGGAGTATACAAAAACAAGCATGGGGTTTGATGAAATCATATGTACGTGAATTATCTGGCCCTGTTCAGATTAGATCAGAGATATTCGAACATCTTAACATCAGAATTTGAGAAGAGATAAACCAAAGCTCAGGGTCCAGTCCTGGGGGCAGAGGCAGTAGGGTGTTGTGGGTGATACTGGAGCTTTATGGGATGGTCTCACAGGGTCCAAGTTCCGCCCATAGTCCTGCCAGGCCATAAGGGTGGGGACAGGGGATTATGGGATGGCAAGACCTAGCAGAAGTACCTTTCTCGCTTTCTTGTTCTCCCATATGAAGGGAATAAAAAATACCAGAAAGTACTTGGCAAGAGTCTTGCCAGTCTTAAATAAAATGTCAAGTTAAAAAATAAAAAGACAGGGACCAGCAGTTGGTGCAATGGCTATGTAGCTGGACTCCCATGTGGCCGACCGCCGTTTGAGTCCTGGACCTGGTGGCTTAAACTCAACACCAGGTACATGTGCGTGCGTAACCAAGATCCCGAGAGGAGAACGGAGGAGAAGGGATTGCAGCGTGGTCATCTCCCCTGGGGGGTCATTTCTTGCTTCCTGTCTCTCTGTCTCTGTCTGTCTTTCCAGCAAGTGCACACGCCCTATAGCAAAAACCTCTCCAAAAATTAATTAATTAATTAAAATAAAGACAAGCTATGATGAATACAAAGCAATTAAAGCAGTAAGTAAAAGGCTCTTTTGTATACGTGGTTTAAGAATTTTCTAAAATACTTCATTACTTCGGAATCTAAGGAGCCTGGACATACCTAGAGACAGCCCCTGAAGTTGCCCATTAAATAGAGGCAACTCCAGTACTTGCAGTTCGACACTACCAGGACCATGCCCAGGCGGCTGTGAATTAAGTCATGTCTCTGTCCACTCTGTCCTCTTTGCCTGTCTAGAGTAGCAAACTGTATTCAAGTAACTCTATGAAGTGTAGGCTGCTCTCTAGGAAAACGTAATTTAAGAAGAATAAGTAAAGCCTCTTGTTACTAATTCTGGATAGTGTCATTTATTTAACTTTATTTTTATAATGACATGTTTTCAAAGCTGGGTGAGTGTGTGTTAAGGAGAGGCTACTGAAGTGGGGCTGGGAAGAGAGAGCTGGGGTGTCAAAGGAGGAAGTATGGAGCCAAGGACAAGAGACTGCGTGAGGGGGTAAGCTTAGTGGAACCTAATTCATCTGCATTTTATTGAATGACCTTAACTTGAAGCTGAGTTTCAGGCACCTATCTCATTTATTTGGTGCTGGGAAATGATTTCAAATGCAGATAAAGAGGAATCATCTCAAATATGTTCTGAAAAGATACTAAATATAAATTACCTTGAACTCAAAAGTATTGTATCTGAAAAAAAAATATGAAGAAGTGAGTGGCCACCTTTTGAATTAGCAATATGACTCATTTTCAGGCATTTTTGGCTCCAGATAGAGCTGTTGCTTATTTAAGTGAGGACGAGAACTTCAATAGTTCAAAAAGAACAATTAAATTTACTTTGCCACTAGATCAAGCCATGTGGGATAGAATAAAATAACCCTGAAGGATTTAATTCTATCCTAGAACACAAAACATGCCTTTTTGTACATAGAGAACCTGGGGAAATATTAATAAACTCATTCTGCTTTTTAATGGCTTTATCATTGATATGTCAGTAAAAAATATAAACAAACAAGCTAGCTACAATACATAATATTATCCACATATCTGTATTAATTTGTAATGGAAAAATGAGAGGAGATTTTAAAAATCATAAACCATAAACTAATTTAAATGAAGCCCTACCTTCACCCCAAAGTGAATATTATCCTCAAAATGATTCAGAGAAAAGAAAATAGGGACAGTTTGTTTAAAGTCTAAATCCTGTCACTTCCAGTCATAGTTCTAACCCTTCATTTACAATATATAATCATTTTAATACAAATTAGCTTTCCCTAGACTTCTATGATAATTATAGCCTGGTAAACCTATCTTGTTAGATACAAAATGAGGCCAATAAATCATTAGAAACCATTTTGTCTAAACTTTCCTTATTTCAATGAAGAGTCCTTTTTTAGTTTAAATGACTTATTTGACTCCAGTTTACAATTTCTTCAAGTATTTTTTTTTTGCATCGATCAGAAAATCGTACAACTTTTGTGCCTGTTCTGTGGTTTATCAAGACAGAAAACCTACAAAGTTATATACAGATTTCCATTTTGAAGACTTTCATTAGATATTTAGTATACATTAACGTGTGTGCTGAACCAGTAACCAGACTTTGTACATAGCAGCTACCTAAAATATCTCAGCTGGCCATATATACAAATAAAATTAAAATAGAAATTTTTTCTGCTTATTTATATCCAGTAGGAAAAGAAGGACAAGATCCATATAAATCATAATCCACTAAAAAATCAAACGTGTTTTCCTCACACACACACATACAAATCACCTGTTTTACAAAAGGACACAGGGTATGTTTTATTTCTTAACCATGCCTAAAACTATTAGGTTTTATCAGTTTCACTTATACTGAAAGTCCTAAAGATTCCCTACCTGGAGATGGCTATATTTTAAGTGCAAAACAGGCCCTGCGTTATCTAAATCTAGATAAAACTCATTGGTTTGTAATCTGCACAATGATCTATATGTCTAAATCTATATGCAAATAGATGCTTTCATGCATTAGAGCATTCCGAAGCACCCAGGACCCAGGGAGCACCAGGTTCCCTCAGTCCCTTCCCCTCACTCTGCTCCTTTCCCTCTGTTTATTTATACTAGCTACCTAAATAATTCACACAGCCTGCTTTTCAGCCTACAATGAGCTATTGCAGTCACCAGATGGACTCATGAATGCAGCCGGTGGGGCAGATGGCAAGGCGCCCTGTCTGATGCTGCCTGCCTGGGCAAGGACTGCCTTTTCCTTCCAGGTACATTATCATCATCCTAACACTGAGTGGTGTGTAGTTTGGAGGTGGGGTGGAAGTGGGGCACTGGCAAATCCTTTACATGCAATACTAGAGGAATCATAAATTACCAGCTGCCCTCTTCCTCCCCACTCCCCAGCCCCAGCAACCCCCGATGTTTTATGCTGGTGCTTTCTCAGTGAGTTTTTCTTTTTAAAGACTCTGGTGAAGATTTCAGAATGCATTCAGGCACTATGCATAAAGAAAGATGCATCCAGTTTAAACACTCCACCTCAGCTAAAAAAAATAAAATAAAAAAAGTGAAGAGGATTCAAAGAGGGGGGAGGGCGATTAATACAAGATGAGTCAGGAAGTCTACAAGGAAAAAAGATATTTTCACCAATATTTTGCAAAAAAAACAAATGAAGGCAAACAGGTGAGATGACTCAAGCTCATGTTTGCAGTTACATAAAAGTAAGCTTCCCTTGGCATAAATGGAGTGGAGGAGATAAAAAATCATTTTTATAGCCTTTGGGTGTTGCAGAAAATATTGGCTGTACCTAATTTGAGACAGTTCTTTGTCTCATGGTTCTAGTGTCATTTCCAAAAGTGTGGCACTTCTCTTTCTAAGTCAGTAATCCTATAGTGCTATAACACACACCCCAAAAAAATCACACTGCATACTACTTGCATTCGGAAACTTGCACCATCACGATGCCAAGCTATCACGAGACAGGAACTCAGTCACAAGCAGCATAAATTTTAATTGAGCATAAACACTTGACAAAAACTCTCCCGAGATATTTCTGGCATATTCTGATTGGCAATGGTACCACGATACCATGATTTTAATCCTTCTATAAACTTAACGGATGCCAATATAAATCTTATTACTTAACTTCACTAATCATCTAATTATAAACATCTAAAAATGCAAAGGACAATAATTTTAATGGTCTGAATAAAACCAATCTGTATCTTCAAAATAAATAAATGAATGAATGAATGAATAAATAAATAAAATACCTAAATACAATACATTCACTGAAGAGCTGCTGCAAAGACTCAGAGAACTGCTTTGAATTTAATCTTCAAGTCCTCAGGCAAACTGAAATCCCAGGCTTGGGGGGAACTTTACCAGGAAGTTTTGTAGAAATGCTGGACAATGACACTAGCTGGGAGGTTATCTCAAGATTCAGGGCAAGGTTTCTTTATAAAAACTACCTTTCCAAAGTCATTTACTTCAATTAAAATGAGTTTACTAATTTCAACCTTCCCTCAAAGTCAAACAGCATCAACCTTTCAGAGTTCAAATAAATTCCTCTTGCTTCCCCACAACCTGAAAAACGTATTTTCTTACATGATCTTTTAAAGCATTTTCTTTCCTTTCATTACCATCTAAAAATCAAATCTTATGAAGTAATTTCAACCATTTTAAGATTTAACGACAACTTTGGTGATCAAATCTTCAAAGGCTTCCCAAAGAGGGTGAGTCAGGCCCATACTTTAGCTGAAGACGCAGAGAAGCAAGAGCAGACCAGAATATTCCAAGACCACAGTCACCTCCTCATGATATTCAAGACCCAAAAGTACAGTTCTTAATTGTATTCAGGATTCTAGCTTCATGTCAGTTCTGAAAAGCCACAGCCAGAAATTCAGGATGGAAGTTTCAATTTACTTAGTTGTATAGAAAACTTACTGCTACTTAAATTTTCCAGGTTATTTTTTTAAAGACTGACCTCTGTTTCAATTGGAAACTTTGACATGAACAGAGCCATTTTTAAATAATTTGTATGCATTCATGATCATTCTATATTCTTATCATTTATTTCAGGGTTTTAGTGCCTAAGACGATGCCTACACATCGTGAAATATTTTTGAATGCATAATCAAGAAAATGCATTAAAATTGATGACTTCGGTGATTTAAAAAATTGCAAAGGAATGCATGTAGTCTTTTTTTGATGCACATATGGAGTTACTATAAGCAATCAATTTGACATCAGACAGTTGGTTATAAAAAATACACTTCAAAAATCAATTTTTAAACTGATATCCTCTAAACCTGATTTCATTAACTATCATTAAGCCATGTGCCCACAACTCAATTACTGTATTTGACAAAGGGTACTTAAAAATACTAAGCAGGAGAGAATGGACATCTCTTAGGGAGATAGGCACTAGAAAGCAAGTGGTATTAAATTCACGTTTTAAGATATTGACTGCAAAATTAAAACATAATTTTTAGAATGTATACGACTAATGATCTGGACACTTTGGGTGTAGTCAATGTATGGTAAGACTACTTCAGTTAAACTGGCAAAAGTATTACTTCTGAAATAAAAATGGTGGCAAAGTCTCAGAAAATTAAATATCCATTTGGAAAAAAAAAAAACAAAACATTAAGTGTAAGTAGAAGTGAAGAATGAGTAATTGCAATTTAAATCCTAGATATAAAAGGTGATAAAGGTAATATATATTACCATGATGCTACTAAAAGAGAATGATTATTTCTATATTTTACATTTCTAAGTATTCTTTTATTTAAGTGTGTACGATATTCTCTACCAGGTTCATCTTATATAAATACCTACATTGGAACATATTGTTGTATGTTCATAAATCAGGGTAATGGTATTACATATATATACAAAAAAACTACATTTGTGTGTGTTAAAAGAATTAGTTAATGTGTATGCACATACACATATACTTGCATATACACATATATATAAAACACAACTTCTGTAATTTATTGAATTATTATTCTTTATTTCAGACCTCTTTCTATATGTAACCAAGTCCTGAGGTTTCAAAATACAAATTTGCATAGGTGTAATATAGAAAACATATGCAAATTTTAATCTAATATATAGTCAATACACAAGAATTAGTATAACTTAAAAAGAGAAGCATATTTACATGCTACATTTTTTTCTTAAACAATGTATTGACAGTGACCAAACTGCTCTAAATTCAAAGCAATGCTCTCTTTGCTAAACTCATGCAGTCACCTATATTAACTATGACTGCTTCTGCCAACTTTCCTGTCTATATGTATTCGGTGCTGATTTAAAAAAAAAAAAAAAACTTGAAGCAGTATATAATACCTAATAAAATTACTTATCTTACCTATTTGTGGTCTACCTAAAGAAGTGGTGGTATCAAGTCACACAATTTAACACAAAAATATCTTAGAATAAAGCAACTATTCACATTCTTTTTAAGGTGGGACATAGGGTACATCAAATGACTATCAACCTTGAAATTATAAGTCAGAACCGTTTCTGGCATAGTAACCTGTAATCCTGCTTTGAGATGTACCCAGACATTTTTCTTTTTCTCTGCTCTTCCCCTCTGAAAGTCTTAGGTGAATTTTCTAATAAGTTTTGAGTTTACATTTTCAAAAAGAGAGAGAAGGAGTGCATAGTCTTGCCTGTGCCTTCTCTGCTCCTAAAACGAGCCGTTTACATAGCCCATTGAACACTGTTTAGTAAACAGAGAGTGCACAGGTCCAGGGTGGCTTCTATCTTCCAGTCCAGCCGTCTTTTTAAAAGCAAGGCGGGGGTTCTGTTTTTAGTACACACTTGGGTTCAGTGTTAATCCTGTTTTATGTTGTTCACACCTGCTGCTGACTAGCAGCCTGCTGATGGGCTGGGGTTCATGCAGCTCTGAGAAATGCCCCTAACTGAGCAGCGGGACAAAAGCTACTGTACAAATCTGAAACAAAGCCTGATCAGGGTTCAGAAGACAGGAGTAGCAGACCCCACAGATTCTTGCCTCTCGTTTGCAAATAAGGCTCTGCTGTCCCAAGTTTGCCACCCAACCCAGCATGTAACCAATTGCTCTTTTTTTAGGGGAGAACAACTGAATCCCACTGGGTTATTTATATTCCTGAGCTTTTATTATGTTTTTTTTTTATATAGAATGGATACATTTTTAAAATATTTTAATCAGCTGCAACTGTTCTGTGTCCTACCAAATGAATCTGTACTTAAACATAATTATTTATTTGAAATGCCCTATAGCCAATTCATAGAATTTTATATCCAAAATGAACAGAGAGACAGAGTGTGTGTGTGTGTGTGTGTGTGTGTGTGTGTGTGTGCGCGCGCGCGCGCGCGCGCTCATTCTGCCACTGGTGGGCTCAGTGTCATTAGGACAGTGGCTTCTGTGCTAAGACTCCACTCTCCCCACGCCCCCACTCCCCTGCGCTGCATGTGCCTAATAGGCAACATCAAAAGGAATGATTTCTTTTTTGATCTTGGTACCAGTGATAAATCAAATTCAGTGTCACAGAGAGAGGGGGAAATACACTACGAAGGGAAAACTCCAAGTCTGCCAGTGGGACCAGTCAGAGGTATTTACTCAATCAAGTTCCATTAAACAATACCCACCCTCCTTCTCTCCAAAACAAGATAGAAGTTAGTGTGTGTTTATCCAGTGCGAGAAAAACTTACCCTGTCCCAACGTGACCCTAAGTCAAAATGTACTTGTGTTGCCATTTCCAGTGCTGGCATCAGAGCCTCCGCAGTTACCTATAGACAAAGCCAATTTCCTTCCTATCTGGGAGCCAGCTTCTGTCCACAGGTGGGTACAGAACACTGCTATTGGCCAGCACAGGCCAGCACCAATACAAGCTGCACATCTGGGGGTGGGGTCCAACGGTGGCTCTAGGATCATTTTATCGCACCCCCCTGAAGCACTTTTTCTGATTGCATTGGCCAATAAAGCACTGCAGACTATGCCAACTCGGGCCGCTCTGCATCTGTCTGCTCCATGGTGGCGTGCAGATTTAATGGAGCCCAGTTCTCATACTTCTCTGGGAGAAGCACGGAATGCGCTAACTAGCATATGAAGGTTCTCATCATGAATGAGCATGAGGAGGAGGTATTCGAGGTGTCAGCACTTTCCCCCAATTTCCTTTCAAGCCCTTTAGCCTTAGCAATGTGCTCTTTGGGGCAATTGGTACTACTGTATTTCCTGATATGACGAGGCTCCTTTCTGGTTTCTGGCATGACCTTCCTCAACAGATAAAACATCTACACAGGTTCTCGGAAACAGCCTAACTCCCAGAGAGAAATGTCAGATAAATGCCTACTTCTTCAGTGTGTACAATCTTGTGTACTTGGCAACTCTCCCTGCTGTTAAAGAGGGAAAAAAAGTTGCTAAAAGTATTATGTTTATCATAATTGTAGACAAGATTCATGGGTCTTCTATAATCTGAAACAGCCAATCACAAAATTTAAAAAAAAATTCAAAATAGTTGTCCCTTTCAATTTGAGTATAGAGTATGAACAGAATAGAAATATATTAAATTATGTTAAATTCTATCACACTGCTGATATTTGACCACTTTTAGACCTGCAAAAAAGGGCAACTTCATATGGGTCAAATGAATAGACTTAGAATCCTATTACCTCATTTTCATGCAACAAGCCTAATGATTTTGTCAGAGATTTTCCAGATTCTAAATTTGACTTTCTTATTGATTTTTCCCTCAGAAAGCCAACTCTAGGTTTTTTTGTTTTTAAGTTAATATCAAAATGAGAATATTTCTTGGAGTAGGTTTTTAAGATTTGAACCTATTAAGTCCTTGAGTGCAAAGGAAGGCGCTTTAAAATGGACTAGTGCTTGCACAAATACCTTTATCTTCTAGCAGTCTAAATTTCACCTGAAATCAAGTTTTGCACATGAAAAATCTTACATAGCTCATTGGAGTGTTTACTCATCTTTGGGGGGAGAAAAACTGAGCCACACGACAGGACGTTAAGAGTATGTGTTTCATTCCAAGTGCCAGCTCTGCACAGGCAAGAAGCAGGAGAGAAGTTCTTATCCTGAGGTCTTTGGAGAACTTGCAACATGGATGATTTTGTTTCCCCAACGACTTTGTAAGTTTGCTCAGGACAGAAATAATTCAGTGGATCAGCGGTGGTAGCGGCTTTCAGATCAAATGATATTTAGTGTTTTGCATGTAGTATTGCGACGTGACGGATACCCTCAGCTAGGAAGGGAAAATGAGAAGCTCTGTGCTTGATCAAGGGTCTCTACCTGCTCATGCCTCCCAGCACAGCTCCTAAGCGTGCCCACTTCTGAAGAAAGTTTAAGACCACCTTATTTTGATTATAGTGCTTTCCTCAGGCAGGAATTTTTATTTCCGTTTGCATCTTAAACCATTACGTTTCCAGTGATGCATTTTTATGTTTACAATTGACATCTTCATAAAAGAATGAAACCTTTGAGCAACAGCTCCAAAGCATGAAGGTTGCCTGCAGTAAGTACTTAAATTATTTTACACCTAAATGGAGCCCAGTTGTTTTTAGTTAAAATTTAATAAACCCTAAACTGATGACCTTTCTTCCACAGAAAGGCCCCGAGTTGCAAAAATGAACTTTCCAATGAAATATATTTTAAGGAACTAGTGCTGAACAAAGGGCTATTTAAAGCTGAACGCTTTGTCAATTTATCAGCTTGTGAACATTCTGTTCCTGAATTCCCCACTGCTGCTGAACGTATAGAACAGTGGTGGCCTTGCTTAATCGAATACTATTGATTGGAGTGTGTCACAGTGATCTCATTGAGAGTAATCAATAGTAATCCAAAATCAATCAATCTGCTCTTGCACTATCATTTATCAAATCTGAATACGCCAAATTATTTGTAGGCGTCAAATTACAAAGAAGAGAAAATGGTAGAACTGGGAGAGTTAATGGTTTATATTGAAGAGCAAAACCAATACCTCTTTTCTTCAGGGGAGGTGTTTTAAAATGGACTATTACTTGAACAAATACATTTATCTTCTCATTAAAGGATCCTAGATTCGTAATTAATCTCATTTCATTCAGAGGGGGGAGGGGAGAACGATTTATTTTATAGGAGCTTGCTGGTTCAGCACTAGTGCAATAAACTTACAGATGCCCTAACTCATTTAACAACAACAGCACACCAGTATTTTCCAAGTCCGATAAGCTAAGTTTCAAACGCCTGTCACCCATCTGCTAGAAAAACAAGGAGACTCCATTGACATAGGACACAACTGCATCTTCTAACATCAGAAATGATGTTTAATAGAATCGGAGTGGAAAAGGGAATACTTAATTTCTCCAGAGAATGTACAGCATAGATGCACCTGCTTATCAAAGAAGCTGCTGTTGATGTTGAAGGTTTCTTTATCAACATATTCACCTGTAATTGAGTCAAGGTAATAAATCCTTCCGTTCATTACAGCACACTCAAAAGCACCCCTCCTATTGAACTTGAATGAAAAAAAGGCACAGAGTGTCTAAAACATTTACTTTTGCTAATGTAAAAGTGTTGGCATTTTACTTCATTCCCGATAAGCTGGTGCCAGCAGAAGTGATTATTCTTTTCTTATTCAAAGCCTATCAGCATTTCGAAAAGCTCTCTCAATCTTATCAGGTGTATGAACAGCACAGTTACTGAAAACAGTTTGTACTGCTCGTCTCTCTCTCTGCCAGGCTATCTGATAAACCCCCAACTAACTAACTGTATTTACACACAATCACACAGAAGTTGTATCTTCTAGGCACTCCAGTCAGATTCCAGTTTGCCATAGGTTTTTCTGCTGTGACATTAACTAACAAAAATGTCAGCAGCAAGTATCCCACACTGACAACAATCAAGAAAACACTATAAAAGCACTCAGCTAGAATGCACAACAAACAGAAACACAGAAAAACAAATAAGAAAAATGGAAGGCAATCTCTTTGGAATTCAGAGGGAAAATAAAGTGTACTGCGGATGAGAATATGGATGAATATCATGCACTTACCTGTTACCAAAGGAAATGATCCTTTAGCAAAATAGATGAATAGAAACAGAAATTTAAGGGGGAAAAAAAAAGAAAAAGAAAAAGAAAAAGAAAATACTGCTGAGACTGAGGAGGGGAGCGTGTTCAGGAAAGTGTTTTAGAACTGAGCAGGCATTTCCCCCATATTTCAGGTAATCTCATGTGGAGGCAGAGAGGGTCTATGATGTAAGCAAAGTAAGACAATAGACAATATCACCGAACTTACCCCATAAACTGAAGACAAGATAGAAAGCAAGGCTGTCACATATGGTGACCACATTCTCAGGACAGATTTTCCAATCATTAAAACCCTCATAAATGCTCTAGACATTAAAGTTTTGTTCACTATAAGGAAATAAAGAAATAAAAAAAAATACAATTTGAGTTTTTAACCTCTTATTATTTTTCTTATTCTTCAGACTTAACCAACTGAATAGTTCAATATAAAGATATGAAAAAAAAAACACAAAAGAATCATCACCCCAATTAATGTAAACAGATGCTCTGTTCTCCCTTTCTGTCTGTTAAAAAAGGTTTAGAGCAGTTCATACAAATCGAGAGACACACCTAATCATTTAAGGGTAGTACTTTGGCGCATGGAAGACAACATGGCATTTCTAGAACATAAGAGAAATCTGAAATTTACTTGAACAACGGAGTAACAATGAGTTCCTGACCCAAGAAAGAATCTCAGCTTGAGCTTCTGTGCATACATTGTCCATTTGTTCCTCACCTCTCTTTGCTGAATGGCTAGGAGAGAACAGAACAAGACAGCCACATGCTCCCACCTGAGCCCAACTCCTGATGCTGTCTAGACTCCAAGAACAGAATGAGCCTTCCTTTAGATGTGTAGAGCAATAAGATGAATTAGCCAAGTGTGTAGTTCAGTACAATTCAGCTGATGGTTGCTTTTCCATCTGTGACACTATGATCCCATGACTGATGAGGCAGGTCTCACTCAAGTCTATGGATAAAAGGGATGTTTCTGTCATTTCATAGGACTTGGCACCACCTGTATACAGTCACTTTCTCATAGGAAAAATACATGGTCGCATCAACCATATACCTATGTTCCTTCTCTGGTCACGAGCAGTTGGTTATAGGTGTAATATTCCTCCTCAAAATAGCTCTTCTGTTTTAATGAATGACATAAATAAAGCACTGTCAGACTATTCTGTTACTTATGAAAAAGGGCATACTAATTAACATGGCCATCTTATCTTTTTGGAGATGTTAAAATTCTATGATGGTTTGGAATCATGGAGGGCAAAGGGCAGTGGACTGTACAACCTCTTTTGTTTTGTTTTTTTTTTTCTCAAATACATACCTCAGGCTCTTTCGCTTTTCTTATTACCTGCTATTTTTGCCAACTCTGGATATCACTTTGGATCTATGATTAATAGGCTTTGACTGTTCTTTTCAAAGCAAAATAAATTTTTCTAAATATTGTTATATATAAACTGCTTCGAAGGGTATCGTTTTTCAAACATTTTAATTCATATTGTGAATCCTAAATATAAAGAAAATTAATTTTTTAACAAGTTCTTTGTTTAAATTCTCAAAAGCCATTAAAATGAGTAAAATCTTCCCAGAGCAGATTAAAAAAAAAAAAAATGGCACTTACTCAGACATTCTGATCATGAAACAAAACAGAGAATTTAGTGTGCTTCTGCCTATTCTCTGTGGGTAAGTTCTTGATTAACTTTTTAAATTTTTATTTCTTATATATTGAAGAAGCCATACCAAAAAAAGCACGAGTTTGCCTTCCCAGCAAACGTATGCAAAGTACGACAAAAAGAGACATCTTCTGCTAAAAGTGGATTGCCTGTGCTCTCGATTCTCCATTTATTTAAGTTTTAATTTATTTCATAAATAAAAGTAAGATTCTCTCCTACAGATTGTTTTTTTAATCTCATTTTACTTTCAAGTAGAAAAATTTGAATAAGCTTTAAGTTATGCTTTTTTTCCAGCAGAACTTATTGCCCATGTTATTAATAATCTTAACAGTTAGTTTTTAAAGAGAAGCAAGCAAACTGGTTTTCATGATGCTTACACCAGCCATTAATCTCTTATTTAATATGAGAATTTATTGGCAGCTTCCTTTTTATTTAGCACTATCTTAACCAATTGTTTGCAGAGAAGGTGTCTGATGAAGCAAAGTTAAATTGACACGTCTGTGATATGCCTGACAGCCCTCAGTATGCCCAATATTAATTTGTTTTCTTTGGCCAGGTATGTGCTGCCAAAGCATATTACACATAATGTGTACTTCCAATCAAAATGACAAGAAGTATAGATGTAATTTTGTTTCATTCAGAGCAATCTGAGAAGGCACAGATGAGTGTATACGTCAAAGCCTGCTTTTTATAATTAAAATATAAGTTTAGTTTTCAGTTCTTTCTTCAGCATGAAATCTAATCTTAAATCAGCTCCCCATAAGTTTTATTAACACTTTAATTGAAGTATTTAATAGATGTTGAATGTCAAAAGCTAGCGTTTTCATTTACCATATTATGTGAAAGAATTTCATTTAACCATAGTTTGTATTTCTAATGGCTAGTGCTTTCTGGTATATATCTGTATTTAGATGCACATACAGATCTATGCCAATATACTGAAATGGACTTTAATGCACCAGCAAGAAGCCGATTTCTTTAACTCTATTTTCTCTTTCATTGCTTTGCCTTAGTGAGTTACCTTCCAAATATACATGTATTGCCATAAATTAAAATGGCATATCATTTGAAGAAGTCAAAATATAAAAGGCAAGATTCCTTCAAAGTACTTTTTAAAAAAGGATAAGGGAGGGGGGAATATATATATATATATATATATATATATACACACACACACACACACACACATACACCATAGATCAAATCTGAAACTTAATTCAGTGATTTTGGATATTTGACTAGAAAACACATTTGGGAAATACTGTCCAAATCAGAGAAAAAGAAACATCTGGCACTTTCAAAAAGAAAAAGTAGATAAAAACTGTTTCTAAAACTTTAAATAGGAATTATTTTTATTAGCTGATGTTTCCTGGACCTTAGAAAGTATAAGTCTAAAATGAACTTCAAACAAGAATAGCCAGGTAAATCCCTCAAAAGGCAGAAGGCTGTCACTCACCAACCTCAGATAATAAAAGAGCTAACTTTGATCTGATGGATTGGCATAAAGAAACAGCAGAATGTTTTCTTTTAAACACAGGAAAAATAAATATATTTGTTAAAGTGTCATGCCAACCAAGGTAGAAAATGAATCTAGAAATTTACACAGGAACATAAATTCTAACAAGAATTATAATAGAAAGGGTAATAGTGTTAGTGTTTTCTCTCAACATTTACTCAGATTTACTAGGTAACATCACAGACCTTTAAACTGATCTTTTAGGATAAAATTAAATACTTCTGAAATTTATGATGTGCTTTAGATAAACATAATTCTTATTAGTTCTATATATTTGCTTTTAACAGAAAAATAAGCAAATGACATATTTATGTAGTACAGATAAATAAAATTCATATTGAGCATTTATTTGAAAGCTATTATGTTTTATGTTAAGATGTATTTGTCAGGCCCAACTGTCTAAGACAAGAATGTAGCCAAGAGTTAATTCAAAATTGTTTCTTGGATATGGGCCCAAAGTACTAAATTATGCATTTAATATCAGTAGTTTATTTCCTATTTTACAAATTATTTATGATTACTAGATATTGAATACACAAATGACAACAATTAGAAAATGTTTTAATCAGAAATAAATATACTGATTAGGTTACTTGTTACCAGTCTACTAAATAGTAGTTACATCAATTCAGTTTAAAAATGAGACTTGGTAAATACCTGAAATAATAATTCCAGGTTTAAATCTGGCAAATGTAACTGGCAACTACCTGATTAGAGTAATTTTTGAGATCTACTTTATTATATAAATGTACAGGAACACTCTCAGCAGTGTACATATATTTCACATGTACACCTCTTCTCATATATATGCGTATTTCACATGCATACTATCCATGCACACAAACACACGTGTGTGTGTGTGTGTGTGTGTGTGTATCCTAGCGACTGCTTTGGATTTTAAAGTACCCTATGTGGATTTATTAATAGTTGTATGGATCATGTATAGCCGGATATACATGGCTATGAATATAATAATCAATGGCAAAAATATAAAGAACGCAATCAGAAGACTGTCAAGCGGCAGAGATGCGTGGTGTCATCCCTGAACTATCAAATATACACCTAAGTATGATTGGAGAAAGAGAGGCTAAATATTTCACTGTCAGAGAATGTCGAGAACTGCAATTCATTTCTATCTCATGTGCTTTAGGACAATGACAATTTAATACAAGGCCAGTGGATGTAAAAGAGATAAAAACTGAACAAACTGGGCCAGTGTAATCAAAGATTTTCTCCAGAGAGCTGGCTAGGGCCGGAGCTCATATGCACTTAGAACAGATCAACATTGTATTGTTTCTCTCTCCCATGAATCTGCTATGAAGCAAAATTCAGAGCAAAGCTTATCTACTGCACTGACTTTAAAGTTCTATTGAGATACTGCAAATGCTCTGGTCTTATTTCTAAACACTACAAGTAGGTGATTTTAAAAAGTTGTTGTGGTAATAATTGGTTTAATACAGACCACTACTACTAATTGCCACTTTTCTGAAAAAGTACCCACCTTAAGCATGCATTTGAAGTGATTTTATAAAATGATAGAAAACAAAACCTTCAGTGCTGGATCCTACTTTACAAGTAAAACAAAGAAATATTTTATTTAGTCACTAGGCTCAGGCAAATGTGGAGGAATTTTTCACAAGTGATACGGACTACAGATTGGGCATGATGCCTCCCTTCCCAAAGACTGGTCTCTTCTTTGTCTGTAATTCTTGCAGGAGGGAGGTATTGTGAAAGTCTTGTTAAATAGAACCATAGAGAAGTTAGCGGCCCTCTTTGATGAATAGCACCAGGTATCTAAAATTAATTGCAAAAGTATGGCCCGGCTAATGAGATGGTCCTTATCTTTTCTCAGCATAGGAAGCACAAGTATTTTTCTGCTGGCTCAATATTTCACCAAAATGCCTAAAGTATTATTAACTAAGTAAAAACCTTATTAAAAGGACTCAAAGACACAAATTATTATAAATTTAAAGATCTGGAAAATTTGGAGTTAAAACTGATCTCCTACGTTATTTTCTTTGTAAACCTTTTTTTCCTTTTTCTTTTCTTTTTTTTTTTTTTTACTTTGAAAAGAACAGCAACAAAAAAATCTTCTCTCCATCTTCTCTTAGCATTTTTAAAAGCTTAATTACAATAGCATTCTTCATAAATAGCCAATATATATTACAGGTCAGATTAAATCAAAGAAATGTATCAAAGGCCGTCAATTTAGAGTTTAAAGAAAAAAAGAACAATGATACCTTATTGGGGGGGGAAAACACTAGAAAAATGATCATCCATGCAAGAGAATTAATGGAAATCCACAAGGGCTTTGCTAATAACATGGGTTAATTACCGCTGCAACACACGAGGCTCAGTAAATAAAACAGCAGAACTATAAACACATTAAGATGAGAAACCATCACTATAAGAAGAACCCGCCAACACCATCACCTTGCCTTTTACCCAGGAAATGCAAGGCTGTTTCCAGCCCATTCTAAAAAAGGAGGGTTTTTAAACTTATCACCAAATGTGCACAGGGTAATACATAAATACCCTGACACAAAGGGCTACTGAAACCAGGATGCCCATCATTGGCTCACCACTCCCATTCAACATTCATTCTACTAACTCAGAAGCACTTCTTGCACTTACTTCAAGAAGAAAATTGCATGTTACATAATACACACCGTCTGGTTATTTCAACTAGTTACAGTTTGGGACATGGACAATGATTATTTCATTTTTAGAAAAATAGAATTAGGTTCCTCACGTTAGGGGTGTGACGGGTAAGGTAATGAGACTCTAGAGCTTAAGAAAGCTCACGCCTTCATGCAGCTGGTTGTCACTTCCAGCAATTTACAGAGAAATCGTCTGCAAACCCCACCTATAGCACCTACCTTTAAAGTTGCAGGTGTTTTCAACAGATTTACAGGGAAGAAACGGGAAGAAAACTAATATGAGAGTCAAGTTTGGAGTTTAAGTGTTCTTTCTTAGAAAAATTAATGAAGTATCTGTTCATAGATGTCAAATAATATCACATCTAAAGTGCCTTAAGCAGGCTCCTCTTTCTTTAAAAAAAAAATAGTGTCCACTCTGACTTAGGGTTTTTATTGTTGTTCTTACTGTATACATTTTTCCTTCTATTTTTAGCCCTTATGATTCAACATTACAGTATTACTTCTAGATAGTTGTATTTCAAATGAATTTAGCTTTTACGAAGGAAGAGATAAGGCAGGGAGGAAAAAAAAAATCAAAATTCTGAAGTAGAAAGAGTAGGTTATACAAATAAAAGTTTCACTGCTCCAAACAGGAATGTTCAAACACAAAACTGTTACATTTTCAATGTCTGGATTTCAACCAGGAGGGTGAAATTTTACTAAACTGTTCCCTTCTTGCCTTGTCTGTTTTGGAGTGTTTCAATTGCCTTTCCTTCTTCCAACAGCTGTGACAACTGTTAAAACAGTCAGTAAAATTAAGTCCGCTCTATAATCCTGTAGTCAATGTTACATTTTAATCAGAGGTTGAAAGGGATTCATGTGATGAGCACACTCATTTAGAATGATTAGACTGACACATATGTCAAAATGAGCAGATATATTATTTTCATCTATTTATGCTCTCAGCTATTACTGCTATTAAATGTGAAACAAGCTTTCAAGTATTATGTTCTTTAATGTGCTGGCATATTTCCTAAAATAAAAAAAATACATAGTTAGAGGTTAACATTTTAGGTTCTCTTAATGGTGGTCAATAAATTGTATGAATCTTTTTAACAGCCTCCAAAGCAGAAATTGTGCAATATTTTCCTCTGAAACGGCGTAACTCCAGTTTCATTTCTATGTATACACACACGTGATGGGGTTTAACCCAGTACAATTACTATGAATATTAATAGCATGTATAAATTCTGTGGTTTATTAATTGAGACAGAGAGGCAGATGCGTTGCTTAGCATTAGATCTTTCTGTCTGTCCAGTGAACCACGTAACCATCAGAACTGCACCCAGACAATAAATCTGTATTTTTTAAGATGACTTTTAACTGAGCCAAAAAGAAAGCTGGTTTGAATCTTGCGCCAAAGCCAAAAGGACATGTGCCTTGATTTCATTTAAATGCATCTGCTTTAAGAGGCTTATTTAAACTAATTATTCAAATTAGCTATAAGAAGTTCAATTCAAGGAAACGACTCTAAAAAGGAGCATCTAGGGGATTTTTAAAGTTTGTTTTGTTTATTTATTTACCACAGAAAGTTCAGAACCCGGGTGAGTCTGGCTAATGCATTCTTGCTGACATGAAGACATTTTAAACTCCAGCCCCAGGTACACTAACCTTCAAACTACACTTGAGTGGGCCGTCCTACCTTGGTTTATTTATCATTTTTATTTTCACACATCTTAAGGTTGTTTCTTCCCTCGAGTGTTTCAAACTGATGCGTGTACAACCTTACGATCTTTCAGGTCCTCCTAAATTCATCTCTTGGCTAATATCCCCTCTACGAGTGTAGATGTGGGGGTGTGTAAGTGTGCCTACACACACGCACACGCGCGCACACGCTCACACACGAGAGCCACTGAGACTGCAAGTCACTTTTCATCTCTTACTTAATTACAAAGCAATGCAATATGCAGTCACTGACAGCTAGTGGACATCTACCTATAATGCACTACCTCATCTTTGAGAGTTTTATATTTTCTTCACAATCTATAGAAATGTTTGCCAAGAGCACTCTTTGCAGAATTATCACACTTTGGTATTACTGTAATGTGAAAGCAAAGCAATATAACTGACTCTCAGAAAGAGAGAGAAAAACCAGTGACAGCTCCTGTGATACCCTAATATTTTATCTTACCAGTGGGTTGAAATTAAGTTTATGACCCACTCATTTACATAAGAATGCCTAATTTACTTCTCCTATCCCCCCACTCATTTCTTCCCCCACCTTTAGAAATCTAAACATATATTTCCATGGGCATAAAGGTATTCATAAATATGAATTAAACTGTATGAAGAACAAAAGTACTTTTCTCTATTTTCTGAACAGGATACATGAAACAAATGCACAATCTGAGCATTGTCTATGTACGAGGCTATTTTAAAAGTCACTACTGTTTCTTCTTTAGTTTTTCCCCCCCTTAAATATTTATAATGTGTGAAAATCTCATGTTACTTAATGGACTGATTTGTCAGTTAAGTGCTGACTTAACGCTAACCATGCAAATAACCTTATTCTAGCCCTGAATTGCATGGGGCTAGTTTTTAAATTGTTCTCTGAAGGAGAATTAGTAAATGTGCAATTTTGCCTCTAACTCTGCCCGGTAAGAAATGACAGGGCGCTGAAAATATCTGTCAAACTGCAAATACATAAGAGGCACTCAATAGTATAAATCATTTTGAATATTGTATTTTAAAACATCTTTCCTTGGGAAAATGGGTCCTAGTAAAAGATGCATTTTAACAGTTCACTAAGCATTTGTGCCAAGTGCCTATTCTTAGCACCTGAATAAGAAGTGACTGTCACACAGCTGTTTTACTGACAGTCACTGAGCTTTGCCTCAAAGGTAACATTGTAGTCAGAGAACAATTCTCGACTTACTGAATTAGGAGATCACCCTCGACACAAAAGGCACAAGACAGACACAAACAAGCACTCGTGCACGCAACCTACCCAGGGCATTACCTGAATCAGTGTGCACGGCTACATTCTGTCCACCCCCCCGCCCCCACGCACCGCCACGACGAGTTTAAAAAAGAAAAAAGGTACCTACTCTTCCTCGTAGTGCAGGGAAAAAGATTCAGGAAGGCAAAGTTCTACCGAATCCATGTGCGACCGGCAACCATTATTTGTGCACCCCAGCTATAAATCAAAGTTTCCTTGACAGAGCACAGTGCAATTAACACAAATGTTCTCCTAGTGACAAGCCTATAGGCACAGCCAGTTGGGACCAAAGCTCTCACACTCTCCTAATCAAGGACTTAAAGCCCCGATTGGAGCTTATTAATATGAAGTAGGGCTTTACATATGCAGTCCCACCGGCCCAGCCGCGCAGCCGATTGGGGGGCCTCTGCCCAATCAGGAGGGAGGCGACGGGAGGCTGCACCGAGCGAGAGGAGCCAGGCAGGTAGGCAGGGTGCAGAGAGCCGAAGGGGGCAGAAAACTGAGAGTGGGCAGAGAAAAAAGAGAGCTGGGACGAGAGCGGTTGGAACGCTCCCAATAAATACACTGTTTTTTTCTTTTTTCTTTTATTTCTCCTTCTCTCTCTCTCTTTCTCTCTCTCTCATTTTTTTTTTCCTGAGAAGCTACAAAAGAAACAACTAACTTAACTCTCTAAGCGCTGGAGGGATTTGTCTTTGGTTTCTAGCCTAAGATCTCTTTTGGCTTGAAAAAGAAGAACTCACGCAGACTCTCAGTTAATTTGGGAAAGGATTCTGCGGAAGGTAGAGCATTAAGTTTGTCCTGCCGTTGTCTGTGTTGTATTTCAGTGGGGGGGTGGGGGGGCGCTGCCGCTGTAGGGCTCGTACTTTCTCATTGATTCCTAATCGTGTCTTTTCCTGCTTTCCTGATGTACTCTGGGCATTTTAAAAATAAAAACATTCTTCTAAATTGCTCGAGCATGTGAACTGGGATCGTCATCGCTGCAGTTTTACACAACTACGGAAGGGGCAAGAGTGCTTACTGGCAAACGATTTGAGATAATGTCTATGTAAATTATATGCGTAAACTCCGTATAGATATTTAATGCATCGCTTTTTAAAACAAAGGTAAACCACTGCAGGACAATTGGCTCCTTCAGTTTCAGGGTGGGAGACTAGGGCAGTAGAGAAAATAGGACACTAAATTTATTTTTATGTATTGTATTTTGGCAAAATAAAGACCGCATTTTTTTTTTTTCCTGGTAGGGAATGCATTTACTAAACAGGGCAATAAGCACGTTCTTTACATTGTAGGGAGAGCATTTACTGAACAGGGCAATCAAAGTGTTCTTGGTCATATACCTATATCAATAAACCTTCCAAACTGAGACATAGACAAATACATGAGACTTGGCCAACAAATTCAGCTTTCAAATAGCATGCAAGTGAATACAGACTTGTTTCTTGTACATAATGCACGCTATGTGCTTAAAAAATCAACGCAGAAAGGTTTCATAAACCGTCACAGAGTGGCCACTGTAAGAACTACTTAACAAACAGATAATGATTTATAAAACTAGGTATTCCCATCCAAAGTGTTGGGGGGGGGGGGAGGACAAGACTATAGAAGGCAAGAAGGGTGTTTTTCCTCCTACAGTAGTGTATAGCATGTTCTGTATTTCCATATAACAAAGTGTTTGCTTAGGTCCTATTTTAAACTACAGAATTTTTTATACCAGCAAAAGTACCTTAGAATAGATACCAGCTCTTTACAGCAGAGAGATAACTGCTACCTTATGGAGTGGAAGTCCCACAGTTTGGCTATATTTCAGCTCTACTGCTTACCAACCTTTTGAGTCCTAAGTCTTATAGGACAGAACTTGTATAATCCTTGAGATAAGTAAATTAGTTCGGATAGTCCGTGTGTGTGTGTTAAATTCACTAAATCAGAACTCAACTCTCTTTCAACCCTCTCGAATTTCCTAGGTCTTTAAAAAACAAAATGCTAAAATAGGACTCTATTAAAATTCAGAACATAAAAAATGACAGACATGATTTGGTCCCTCTCTCCCCCCAGAAGAAAGGAATGTCCCTGCCATGAATTTATCTAAATCTAAGATGTGGGCCTGCTTCCTCTTATTTGTGGTCTAAATACATATACAAGTTTCTAGATCAGAACTCACAGAGCAAAAACTGTGCCTGAGAATACTGTATAAAAGCAGGTAGTAAAAGCTTAATTACCAGTAGCATTATGCTGTCTATATTGTTAAATGTGAACTCTGCAATTAAGATGTAAATTTGCTTGTGAGCAGTGAATTAAAAGAGCTTTGAGATGTAGAAGAAAATCCAAGCATTCTGCAATACTCAGGGGGAAAAAAATAGTCTATTCAGTCGGAAATGAGACATGTAATCATTTTAACAATTTAAAAAATAAATAAAAAGACATTTTAAAAGAGAAACCGAATTATTCTAAAATACAGTTTAAAACTATGGAAGCTGATAAAGCATTGGAAAGAAAGGAAAACAAAACAAAACAAAAAAACCCTTTGGTTCCTATGATTACTATCTTGATTGGAGTCAACTAAAATTCTCAAGGTATTTAATAGACTCAATTGTTCATATTTTAAAAGGTAGACCCAAGAAAGTTTCCTTCTTATTTTTGTCAAGGGATGTTCCCTTAAAAAATAAACAATTTACTGTACTCAGTGCATCTTAATGCACTCAACGAACACATTCTGATTTTGCACCTGTGCGGAGTCTTGCCCTGCGTTCAGTTTCTGTGGATTATCATGCTGTGGCAGAACCTGTTTATTACTTTTTGCAATGGCTTTTTAAAGACAGGATTTGTAGTCAATTATTTACCGATGGACCTTAAGTCACCACATTGCATAGACGTGATCTTTTATCTCCCAGAATTTGCTAATTCCCCTTCGGGTATTTCTTTGCTCTCATTATGAACCATTTGCTGATGGTGATGTGTATTTTTAAACATAGTTAGACTCATATTCATGAATCAGTCTTGTTTTCTGTGCTCACAGAGATATATGGACAAACACACAGTGTCGTTGAACTGATCTTTCACGAACCATATTTCATCTATGCAAGGTGCCGTGTTCACAGACATCACTGCATTCTGAATGACCAGAAACGTACTATATTTGTAGAGCTGGAGGTTTTTCTCCTTGGGATCAAAGTGTCACCTGTGTATGTCAAGGACCTCAGATTATATTTACCATCTTGAATCCAGTTTAACCAATTTAAAATTTAAAACAATACTACTGCACTCAACTGGAGAGATGCCTTCCAGAATATTTTATAAACACACAGCTCAGTCATCCTCAGCGTCTTCCCTAGTACCAGAGTTTTCTCACCTTGAAGAAAAAAGGAATGGATAACCATAGGAAATAGATACATCATGAATAATATTGGTTTCAAACCTTCAGGAATCTCAACTACAAAGGATGCGGATAAAAACAAACAAGTAGATAAACAGCCTAGAATAAACACATATTGCTGATCAGTCTCTATATTTCACCATCTTACCACCAGGAGTCTACCCAAATCAGGAAAAATTCCACCCAACCAAAGGCCTCCTTATGAGTATATCACAAAGACTATTAATGAATGAATTAATATCAGTATATTATGCATCAGGTCCTTGGTTTATGCGTGGTTTCAGGATCTTCTTCCTTAATACAACCACGAATAGCTAAACAACTTCTTTCTCAGTTTCCAACTAATGCACAGATACTCAAAATGCAATTAATTTCCATTTGATAAAACAAAATAACAAACAATACTCAGTGGAAACAAAAGGTGGATTCCTGTGACTCATACATGCTATAATTTCATTGTACTTCAGTGAGAATCATTTCTTGAAACATTCTAACAATGAATTCTTACGTTGCTAATAGGTGAAGATACTTAGTCTTGCATTATTGCCTATTAATAGCTATTTTTAGCCTTCATCTTCCTGTCTACAACTTAACAAGATTTTGATCTGTGTCATAATGCTTAAAGCCTATAGTTGTCATTTTTTGAAGCAGATTTCGTTTCTATATTACACATTAGTCGTTTGTTAGATACTTAAAACCAAACTAGGCATAACAAATTTAAATTTCCAAATTGCCTTATAATCCACCTTTACAGATCTTTCCTCAAGATCATAAAACCCTTGAAAAGCTGTTCAACTTTTTGAACTGTTTTCCCTGCTGTCTTTGATGTTTTGTGGATAATATATCATACTACAAAAAGCAAACCAAGACTATTACAAACTACTATCTTTAACTCTGAAAGAAAACCTGTGATAACTGGCCCTGGCCCTGGGTTTAAAAAAAAAAAAAAAAAACAAAAAACCTTAAACAACAACCATGAAGACCCAGAGGCCAAGCTCCCTGCTCCTCCTTCAGGAGCTGTGTGGCCTTGAGCTGGTAGTTAGGTTTATCTGTCCCTTGTTACCTCATCTGTGAACTGGGATTTCCTTTGTGCTATAAACCTTCTTAAGAACACACCTTTCCCACTGAGAACATGCAGACTTCTTTCGAAGTCAGGATGACGACTTTATATTACCACCAAACCTCTATCAATTTATCACACCTCATTTTCTGTTGCCTTTCACTTCTAGGGCACAGGCTTTGATATTTAAATTATTGTCTCCATTGGCAAGAAGCAATCATTTCTACTGAAAGTGATCGCTTCCACAGAAGCACTAATAAAAATCTTTCCTTTTGACAAACCTCTTGTCCTATAAATCCATCCCATTCCGAAAGCATGGAGTCTACAGGGGAAATAAGTCCCTTCTCTGGGGAGCAGTGGTCTCACTTCCATCTCACGCCACACTCTTTTCACAGTGTGTTTGTGAAAGTAGTTGAGGTGGGGGGAGAGTGGGGAGATGGAGAGAGAACCAGAAAGACAGAGAAACTAATAGAGGCAATTCAGCTTCTATTTAATTAATTCAGGATTATTTCACTTTCATTTTGTCAAGCTAATAATATACATGGTGAAATGTCACTAAAAATTAAATTATAAACTACAGTCACTCCAATGGGAAAACTATTTCAGTTCTGTTGTATTTCTAACATACTTACCCTGGTAAAATACCACGTACAGTTTATGGTATCCTACAAGCTTTCTATGATCCGCATGGCATGTATTTACAGAGCAATAGTTAACATTTTGAGATTATACGTTAATAAATGAGTTGCAGTTATAGTCTTTCCTGCATGTTAAGCACCACAAGCTAAAAGCAGAAAACATTCAAGGTCAATGTCCCGTTTTAGACCTTTTCAGGCAGCGGTAATATTATGATAATCAAGCTTAAAATATTCCTATAGAAAGAGTAAATTAGCCTTTTCACTTGAAAGATGATTATGATAAACAATAAACCTAAGAGAGGACAAAATCCCTATTTTTAAAAGCCATAAATTGTTGACTCAATCATGTGTGTGATAGTGTTGTCCAAAAAAAAAAAAGGTAGCTTGACTCCGAGAGGAAGGTGGGGGTGAGTCGTGAAGACAGGGCAGAAAGTAGAAGTGGAACAAATGTGACAGGTTTCAGAATAAGCAATACATGCCTTGATACTAGTAAAAAGATCACATTATCCATCTGACCCACCCCATTCAACATACAATATATCTGAGGCTAAAAATATATATGTACATGTGGAATGTCAAAAAACAAAACAAATTTTCCTGCTGTATATAAATGTTAAACACAATTTGAAAGCTCTCTTCCTATTGCTTCCATTAACCCTTTTGTCTAAATTTTCAAAGGACTTTTTTTTTTGATAAATTACAATATTGGGACCAGCAGTTAGCGTAATGGCTATGTCGCTGGACTCCCACGTAGTCGACCGCGGTTTGCGTCCCGGACCCGGTGGCTTAAACTCACGCCGGGCGCGTGTGCGTGTGTGCCCAAGATCCCGAGAGGAGAATGGAGGAGAAGGGATTGCGGCGTGGCCATCCCCCCTGGGGGGTGATTTCCTGCTTTCTATCTCTCTGTCTCTATCTGTCTGTCTGGCGAGCGCACGCGCCCTATAGCAAAAACCTCTCCCAAAAAAAGAAAAAAAAAAAAAATTACAATATTAACATCTGGTGTCCATAAAAACAGGTTTAAAGAGGTTATTATACTATTTTGATTTTAGAGCTCTCTGACACACTTTCAAAGATCCTTTACATAGATGACTATGTATAATAAAAATCTCCAGATAGTTAGGAGCATTTTGGTCACACTTGGCAGGAGACTGTAGAAGGCCTTACACCCTGTGTCTGAGCTTGCCTTATCCCTTAGACTCATTCAAAATGCAAGGGGTAAAGCTTTAGTGTCATTGCCCCAATCTAAGCCTTGGTTTTCCCAGCTATTATATGGGAATAGAGATAACACCACTGTAGAATTGTTATGAGGCTTAAACCAAGGAAACCAATTTAGCACAGTAGCTGCCCCTCATTGGAGGAACTACATGACCCAATGGCCCAATGACATTCTTGCTTATGCTAGTTGTCCCAGCTTTGTGATATACAGTAGTCCTTCCTCACACTCCCCAAAGGGTCCCAGTTTGAATAAGAAATTTTATTGTCATCCTAGATATAGTGAGCCTTCCATAAATGTAATCTCTATGATTTTTAAATTTCACTAACTGAAGAAATAAGAGAGCAGCCTTGGACTTGACCTCGATCTTTGAGTTCCTCTATCTCTAGGTACTTGACACGAGTGCCTTGTTGCTAACTTAGAGGGCAAGAGAAGAGAGAGAAATGTCATCTTTTCTAAAACAAGCTTTCCTACCACCTAGGGTGTGGAACCTGGGTTATGGCACTAAACTACTGAGAGCCTTACATTCTTCACCCCCATAAAGTAACCCTATAAGCCACCTTTTATTTTGGACAACTCTATCACACACAAGAGAGTCAATAATTTATGCCTTCTGAGAAAGGGAGTTGGTGGGCCAGCCCATGGCATGGAGGTTCAGGTGACTGGATCTCACGAGGCTTACTGCACCGTTTCAGTCCCAGACCCAGCGTTCTGAGAAACACATGTGGATAGGTGTGCGTGTATACCCAAAGCCCCAAAGGGAGGAAGAAATGGAGAAGGGGGTGTGGTATGACTATTCCCTGTGGGGAGGTGCTTTCTCACTTTCTCTGTCTCTCTCTGTTTCTCCAGTGAGCACTCATATCCACTGGCAAATTTATTGTAAAAAGGGGATGTTTGGATGGGTCAAGTGGTGGCACGGAGATAACTCGACTGGACCAAATCTTTGGTTCATATTCTAAGATCTCCCTGAGCACATTATCTGGGTGGACTGAGACCTGGGGAGGGATAGAGGTGGTGCTTGTCTGTCTCTTTTTGACTGTCACGCTCATGGAAGAAATATGCTTTTAAGAAAACAGGGATGTGTCCTCTTAGGTTTCTTGTTTATCATAATCATCTTTTAAGTGAAAAGGTACTGAACAAAGAAGAGAAAATGCAGTACAGGTATTCCCCCAGTGAGAACAGCAATAACTTTGACCAGAAGATATTATGCATTCCCTGCTATACTACATACACCTCGGCTCGATGTAATGAGAAGGAAAATTACAAGATGCTCCCCTTAAAGCAGCCATTCTGTTTTGCGCATGGGTAGGGGGGAGACAGACTTGAGAAAGGATTCTGCTGACTCTCCAGAGAGATCAATTGCACATTGTTTCGCAGAAAGAAAGAGAGAGAAATTGCTCTTACCCTTTTCCTCTTCCTTTCAGACACTTCCACATCCCTCTACCCTAGCAGTTCGGTCAATAATGCTGTTGATTTTATTACTATCCCCAGCACAAGCTCATTCACCTAGGAGCTCTTTTGATCAGATATCCCAAGAACTCAATTTCTTCACAAGACTTTGCTCTTGTTACATTGAATGGCCACTAATCTATGGCAGAACAGAAACGCTGGGCAATGGGGAATTACAGACAGGGAAAGACCATAGGGATTATGAGTCCAACTTGGTTACCTTACAGGTGAAGAAAATAAAGCTCAGAATGGTTAAGAGCCTTAGCCCAGGTTACACACCTAGGTAGTAGGAAAGCTCATATTAGAAAAGATTACATTTCTCCCCCTGCCAGTGCTTAGTTAGTAACAAGCTACTAATGTTAATCTCACAGTTGTTGACAACATACCAACACACCGAACTCCAGCTGAGGTCTAAGCCTTTGGAGGACAAAGTCCCAGTAAGAGCTTGGGACATTTGAACCTAAGGGAAAAATACCCAAGCAAAAATAAAATTGTCCTGTACTTCCTCCAAAAGCTGAGAAAGATGACTGCTTAAAAAGTCACATATTTAAAAAGAAGTGGGGATGAATCAGTAGAAATAAGTTCTCTCTTCTCCTGAGCGAATTAGTTGTCTTTTCATAAGCGCATTTAGACTATCATGATTATTCCTTTAGAAATTCAGTTTTTATTAAGTACCGACTCCTTTTGCCACTGCACCCACAATCCAACTGTGATCTGTGGAATTGAGGTCTGATGGTATCCCCAGGGCAAGCGATGGAACTCAATAAATACGCCTGTCCACATCATGGGAGCAGAATGAATATGCTTAGGAAGAGTGAATGAATGAATGAACTAATAACTAATGCTACTAATCAGCTTATGGAGTATAATGAAGACTGCCAAATTTAATGAGCTAATTCGGCCAAATTATTAAGAGTAAGACGGGGAAAATTTTTAAAGATAAGGCAATTAAGAGGAAAAAGGGTAAATGGAGAGGCAGAATGGTGGTAGAAAAAGACGGAAGAGAAGCAGGGATGTGAGGACAAGGCCTGCTACGCTATGGTGCTCCAGCACGTCATCGACGCTTTAAAAAAAAAAATTAAGGTTCTTGCCATAGGGCATATGTGTTTGCCAGAGACACAGAGAAAGGAAAAGTGAGGAATCACCACCTGTGCATGGGGAATGGCCACACCACGATCCCTTCTCCTCCATTCTCCTCTCAGGATTTTGGGCTTGCATGCACATGCACCCGGCACAATTTTTCAGGCCGCTGGGTCTGGGACTCGAACCATGGTTGGCCAGGTGGTAGTCCAGCACCTTAGCCACTGCACTACTTACTCGCCCCACCATCATTTGTTCTCGATAGCTAAGAGGGAGCCATAAGAGATGATTGCCGATGCCCCCTTCTTTCTGTTCTTCTGTTTTCCAAGTATCCTATGAACTAATGAAAAAAAATGATCATAAAACAGAAGCAAACAGGCCCAGCTGCAGTGGCAGGACAGCGCTGTGCAGTACTGTGCCACACAAGAGGCCCTGGGTTCGATCCCATGTCAACCCTCGGTGTCCCACACCTGTAGCTGTGCCTGTGATCCTGGCTGGCTGGGTAGATGGCTGGAGGCAGGGAAGATAGAGGTGTGGTGAGTCCCCATCAGGGTACCTGAATCTCTATCTTTCTCATGAACGAAGGAAAAGAAACTTAAAAAAATAAAACAGGCAGGGGCCAGCAGGTGGTGTGGTGGTTGGGGGCGCTGGACTCCCACATGGCCAATCATGGTTCAAGTCCCAGACCTGGTGGCTTGCTTTCTCACCTTCTCTCTCTCTCTCTCTCTGGTCAAATATAAATAAATAAATAAACAGTTAAATAAAACCATTATTTAAAAAAAAAATAAAATAAAAAAATAAAACAGGCAAACAAAGCTGCCACCTCAGTACCTAAAATAAATGTCCCTTACCAGGGAAATGTGGAAACCTTCTCATTTAACCTCACAGTAAATGCTTCTAAAAATCAATCCCAGCTCTAAAACCAAATACTTTTTTAAAAAAAAATAAAAAGCATTCAAAAATGGTTCTTGTATACAATATAAAAATTCTATATTAAAGATAAATTAATATATTAATATAAAATTTTACACTAAGGATTCTACATATTTTTCAGTCCATACAGGTTTCTTCAGTTGAATATTGACAAAAACCCCATAAAGAATGGCCATGATGCACCTGTGTTTATGGAATATTATGCTGATGTCACCCTGAGCAGCGAATGCTTTCAGAAAGGAGGTGATTTCTCATCTTATGGGGAGAGGAAGAAGGGAATTAATTAATCAGCCTAAAATACCTAAGTCTTGTCTTTAAGCAATTCTGTACCTCTTTACTTCCTATAATTTGTATTTATTATTTATTTATTTATTTTTTACCAGAAGGGATGTCTGTTCACGAGGAAGTGGGGAGAGAGAAAGCAAAAGCACCCCACCAAAAGTCATGGTCACACCACAATCCCTTTTTCCTCCATTTTTCTAAACTGTCACATGCACCTCACATGTTTCCTAAGTTGCTGGTGCCAGGATTCAAACCATAGTCAGTCACGTGAGATCTCACTCCATATGCATAGCACTTAATGGCTGTGCTAAAGGGCTGCCTCCTCCCTACAATTCTTTAACCAACTCCCAAATGTTTTGTTTAGTGGTTTCATTCCAAGATCATGACACAGATGAAACCACATCACATTAGAGAGAGCCAAATGTTATGTCTAGAAAACCACACTTGGGATGTAAAAACAAGAATGAGACAAGCAATTCCCTTCCAATTTCTCTGGTAGGTTAAAAGAAGAAGAAGGTGGCCAACCCATGGAAGTGGTTATGGCAGCTGGATCCCACAAGGCTGACCCAGCGGTTCTGGACCCTGCAGCTTGAGAAACGAGCTGGGCACAGGTGTCTGTGTGCCCCAAGTCCTAAAAGGGAGGAGAAATTGAGAAGGGATTGCGGCATGTCATTCTCTATGGGTGGTGTTTCTCACTCTCACTCTCTCTCTCTCTCTCTCTCTCATTCTCTTTCCCCGTCTCTGGCTAGGGCACACATCTTTTGGCAAAATTAAAGATAAAACAAAAACAAACAAAAAAAGGAATAATGTGTGAGAGGGTGGTCACTGGGACAGGACTTAAGACTCTGAAACCCTAGAGCTCTTATTTCCTTTGTAGATTGTCACCAAATACCACCAAACCCAGTTCTTTGTATCATGAAGGTGTATCCAATTGAACTCTGTGTTACAGAAAAGCAAATATTATAATTAAAGATGCCATTTTTTTCTAGAGCTCAGTTACCACTTGGATTAGAAAACTAAATAAAAGACAATTGTCATTAGTGAGAGATTAATTCACCTTTCAGTAAATTAGAACTCAAACAAAAACAGTGAAATTTAACAAAAGTATATTTTAAAACTTTATATTTTAAAAATGTAGCTGGTGGAAAACTTGAGCTGTTTAGAACGTTTTAAAATTATAATAAGGAAATTATCTGATATTTTTGCTATAATTTAACAAAGCAGTTTCATATGCACTTCTTTTTGTTCCTTATAATAATCGTGTGTATTAGCAGAAGCTGTTCATTGTTATTATTATTTTTTTTATTATCTCCACCTTATACATGAAAAAAACTAAGGACCAGAGAGTTTATTTGATTGCCCAAAGATATTTGGATGTTTTGGTGCAAAGCCAGGACCTGAATTTATTGGTTTTTGGTTTGCTTTTTTTTTTTTTTTAGATGTTTGTTTGCTATAGGGCACATGCGCTCTCCAAACAGAGACAAAGAGAGTAAAAAGGAAAGTGAGAAGTCACGCCCTGGCCCCAGAGGGGATGGCCATGCTCCAATCCCTTCTCCTTCATTCTTCTCTCCATATTTTGGGTATGGATATACATATCCCTGGTATGTTTTTCAGGATACTTTGGTAAGGTCAGGTCTTAAACTCATGGTGGCAACCATATGGGATCCAGCACCTTAATCACTATCCCATCTGCTGGACCTTGTTTTTTTTATTTTTTTTTTTAACTCTACACCTTTTGCACTCTCAATCTGAAACTGTTTCCTACAAATCTTTTTGCGTCCTCTTAAGAAAACACGTAAGGAATATGGAAAGCATTTCCCAGACAGCCTATCAGGTCTAAACCAAATAGTTTTGTTTTAGGGAAGTATCGGGTTGTCAGAAAAGTCATGATGCATTTTTAATATAATAAAGCTGTTCCTATCAATTCTATACCCTATTCTTCCTTTTTGACTCAAGAAACACCTTTTAGGGAACCAGCAGTTAGCATAATGGCTATGTCGCTGGACTCCCACGTAGTCGACCGCGGTTCGCGTCTCGGACCCGGTGACTTACAACTCACGCCGGGCGCGTGTGCGTGCGTGCCCATGATCCCGAGAGGAGAATGGAGGAGAAGGGATTGCGACGTGACCATCCCCCCTGGGGGGTGATTTCTTGCTTTCTGTCTCTATGTCTCTCTCTGTCTGTCTGGCGAGCGCACGCACCCTATAGCGAAAAACCTCTCCAAAAAAAAAAAAAAAGAAAGAAACACCTTTTAGATGACTGTACTGTACTGGACTCTGTGTCAATTTCCCTGGATAAATACATATAATACTAGTGAAAATTTAAAACACAAAAGGGAAACTTGAAGTCTCAGTTGTTCTTCCCTATCACTGATTTTGCTCATCAATAGCTCCCTGTTGATCACTTCCTTGTCTCCAACTGCCTTTGCACCATAGTATAATTCTATGATCACTAAGCCAAGGGACCAAGAGACCCAAGGAAGACAAAAACCATTTTTTGTTAAAACATGAACAACTACCACCAAAAAAAAAAAAAAAGAAACTGAAATTTTCAACTATCATATCTGCCTTGAACTTTCCCAAGATTTCTTCCTTTAAAAACAAACAAAGACCAGCAGATGGCATAATGGTTACAATGCTGGATTCCCACATAATTGACCATGGTTCAAGTCCCAGACCTGGTGGCTTAAATTCATGCTAGGCATATGTGTGTGCATGGCTAAAATCCCAAGAGGAGAATGGAGAAGGGATTGTGGCATGGTCATCCCCCCTGGGGGTGGGGGGGCATGATTTCTCACTTTCTGTCTCTGGCTCTTTGTCTCTTCAGCGAGTACACACATGCCCTGTAACAAGAATAAACAAACAAAAAAAGTATGATAAACCCATATATTGTAATGGTTGCTTTATAGGTATCACTGTTCTCTTCAGAATGATCCTATCTGATCTCTTTAATCTTTCCAAATGCAGTAAAAGGGGATTCTGTGCATAGTGCCAGGTACTCTTGGGCTTGTGTGTATTATTGCTAAAATCTTGGAAGGAGTCAGGGCTACATTTTGTTTTCTCTTTTAGCAAAGATGATTAAATGAGGCACTATTAGCTTTGATGGGCTCTTTCTGTAGTTAGGGCTTTCCAGTATGCCCAAGTTCTCCCTGACCATTGGCCTCATTGCCACTGATTGAGCAGTTAGACTTACTCAATGATTCAATCCAAATCAATATTATGAGATGTACAGAAGAAAATGTAAACATTAAAAAAATTATTACCAGACTGAATTCATAGGTTCTGATGGGGGGAGAAAGTAGCTTATGCATAAATAAACCATGTAGGATAGTGATCTTTTCCTTCCAATACTGACTCTCATTTGGTCAGTCACAATGTTTAGCAACACAATCCACAGAGTAGATAGAACACTCTTCCAGCCCTTCAAGGCCAGCTCAAATGTCCCTTCCTCTGTGAAGCCTTCCCCAAGGGCTTCCAGGTACCTCCAGTGGCTTTCTCCTCTGTGTCCCATAATGCTTTGCATTAACTGGTTCAACTGGTTTGTATCAGGTAGCTTGTACTTAAGTCTCTCTGCCCTGCGTTCGGCACACCTCTCGATGACATTCTTCACCAGTGCTGTGTCTAGCACTGTAATCTGGATATTGTAGGCTCCTGACAGATATTTGCCAAATAAATGGCTAAATTGTTCACCCTCCTACAGCTTAGCTTAGTTTTTTTTTTTTTTTTTTTTTTTTTTTTTTTTTTTTTTTTTTCCTCTTACAAATGACTTTCCCTGTTTCTCTGAAGAAATCTGTGAATATTTGAATGGGGCTAATATATTTACTCTTTCATAATAAGCTACTCACTAAATGAAACTATTTTGACTTATGAAAAAAGGAATATTGTTATTGTTGAAATTCTCTGCCTGCCCCTACTCCTGTGAATATGTTGATGACATTTTTCAATATTCCTTGTTTTATGAAGATGAGGTTTGTGATGGCCAAACTCTATCCTCTCACCTCTAAAACAATTATTAACTCGTTTTCAATCTTTAATATCATATTTATAAATAAATCTACATACTTAGGTGGCCCTGACTAGTGTCAGTTCATGAAATGAGTTAAGATTTTGATTTCCTGTGTCCCTGTCCTCGCTTCCACTTGAGGAAAAAAAAGAACAGAAAGAAAAATTCCTAATTGGCCGTTACTACTTAATTAACAAGTAACCTTTCTAGACTATATGATTCGTACAAAATCTGATGCTTCTAAGAAGTTTAAGAGCAATTTAACTTTGATATTTATCCCCTCAAGTTAAAGTCAGGCGAATTTTAGAGTAAGGGTGAAAAAATTTGTGAGAATCCTCTGTCTTGCCCAGAGAATCAGCATGTGATAGAATGCAGAGTTGAGGAGCAGTGTTTCTCCGTGGTCATCTGTAACTCCGGCTAGCTTTTCATCTCACTCAGCTTCACTGAAGAATGGGACTGAACTAGAGCTGTGGTTCTCAAAGTGTGAGTCTCAGACCAGCAGCATCTGCATCTAGTCGAGGCTGGTTAGAAATGCAAACTGCCTGGCCAGCAGGTGGTGCCGAGGGTAAGGTGTCCTGATTTTCACACAGCTGACTATTTGAGTCCTGGACCTGGCAACTTGCTTTCTCACTTTTTCCTTCCTCGCTCTTGCTCACTCTCACTGGTCAGTGCATGTGCCCTATAGTAAATTAAAATAATAAATACAATTAAATATTTCTTTACCCCCAAAAAATAATTAAAAAAAAATTCAAATGCTTGAGCCCTACCCCAGACTTATTGAAGCAAAAACTCTGGGTCAGGGCTGAGGTGACCCTCAGCAATCTCTTCCTACAAGCTTCCAGAAGACTCTGATACATGCCAAAGTGTGAGACCTACTGTGCTAGAAGATCTCTATCATCCCCTTTACCTCTAAACGTTATGGTTTTCTCATCAGGAACACAGATTCTATTAAAAACAAAAGGTTCAGAAGCCACTTTGTACCCCCACCACTCCCCCTCCCTTCAGTCCTTTAAGCTTCATGTTCCATATACTGAGTCACGTGAATAAAATCTTATAACAATAACAGACCAAGATAAATAAAGTGTTACAACCCGCTATGGCTAACTCACAGACAGGGATATGGTTCTTGAGTGTCCAGAAAATGGAATTCGCTTCTTTTTTTTAGTTCATGTATGTCCAGTTGCTTTATTCAGTCATACCTGCTTCAAAATTTGAAGTAAAAACCTTGACATTGTGAGTAACAGATAAGGTAACCAGGGAAGAGCTGCAGACAGCAGGTTCACTCTTGTTCTGAATCTGGCTCCTGCCATTCTTTGGCTGGTGAACCAGTGGGCTAGCGGCATAAAATCTTGTCTTATTTTCTGCGTTAAAATGTAGATGCCTCCAACCTCACGTTGTTGCCAAGAGGATTATATAGAACGGTCTGTACATTAGTTGTTTCCACCTTTGAAAAATCCTAATCCCAGGCCTCACCCCAGCCAATTAATTTATAATCTCTGGCTGCAAGAGGTTTGTTTTTTTTTTAAAGCTCCCAGGTGAATTCAGTATGCTGCCAAGGTGGAGATTGAGAACCCTCTGGTAAATTGCTTAGCACAAGGCCTGGGATCGTTACTTTACCAGTATTGAGCCATAGACAAGAAATATAAAAGAATAAATTTAGATATCAGGTGGCCTCGTTTTAATCCTGCCTCTAAAGGTTGTTGACTGTGTGACCTTGGGCAAGTACTTGAATTATATATTTTGTCTTGATTTTATTATCTGTTAAGAGCAACAATAGCTAGAGGGAAGAGGGGATAACAAAACAAAACAGAACAAAAATCCCTGTCCTAATGCTGTTGCGAAAAAGAATGAGAAACCCACTGAGAACTATGCAAATGTAAGGCGACATTACTCCTTACACATAGCCCGTAAGAATTGTTTCCAACCTGCAAAAATGTCAGCGGTCCTTGTGTCATGTCAAGTTTCTAAATGCATGTGCCTTCTAGACCTTCCCTAGTCCTGCAGATGAGGCATCACCATTTTTTGTTGTCGAGGTCATGCTCAAACGCCCAACCCAATGGTAATCATGGGATGAGATAACTTGACTATACATTGAAACCATCTGAGGAAAGTTTAAAACTGCAGACACCTGGTGTCTCCCAAACTCACCACACCAAAATTTCTTTCTTTTTTGAGAGGTTTTTGCCATTGGGCGTGTGTGCTCGCCGGAAAGACAGAGAGAGACAGAGAGACAGGAAGTGAGAAATTACCCCCCAGGCCACACAGCCATCCCCTCTTCTCCATCCTCCTCTTGGGATCTTGGGCACGCACGCACATGTGCCCAGCATGAGTTTAAGTCACCAGGTCCAGGACTTGAACCACGGTCAACTATATGGGAGTCCAGTGACATAGCCATTACACTAACTGCTGGTCTCCACACCAAAATTTCTGAGGCTGGGGTCCACACAGTGGTATTTTAGGGATAAAGTTTACTAGTGATTCCAATTTGCAACTCACATTGAAAAGGAGAGAGAAAAAAAAAGGTCAAGTTACTACTGAAGAAGTGGGTTAAGGTAAATTGAAAACCATTTATGGGTCTCAGCTTTTGTAGTGATGTTAAGGCTGAGGAGATAAATTTTTGTGGATTTTCCATTTTATGAAATTTAAATACAATATGTGCAATTACTGCCAAGTATCTAGGAAAAAAAGGGAAACCATAAAATGCTTATCAACGATGTGCTGAGTATAATTTAAAAGTATACTCAAAACACTGCTTCAGAGTAATAACAGATGTGAAAGATGAAACAAAATATGTGGTCCTGTAAGGCAATAAAATTTAGTTGCTTTTCATTTTCTTCCTTAGAGTCTTATGTATTGTTTAGAATGATTTTACAATGAATGTGGATTATTTATCTCACAGAAAATAATGATCAAATAAAATCAGTGTGGGGGAAAAAGGAGATTGAGTGGGAAAAGGTACCAAATGGAGGTACAGTGAAATAAATACCAGACCTGAGGGAGGTAAAAAGGATCTGTAAGTCAAAAATGTTAGCGCTCTCAAACTACTGGCAGATTCCTGCACATACCCTAGTAATTCACTTTTCTCTGCTTCTTTTGCTTAGCAAAATCCTACTTTTCCTTAATTTAGTTCACCCCAAGGGGAGGGTTCCCATTGGACTATAGAACCAAGATTTCAGCAGCCCTCTCTCATCCCCACCAATCAAATGCTCTTGATGTTTTCCTCATATTTGTCTGATTCTTCTGTGACTATAGGCTCCTTATTTATTTATTTATATATTTTTAAAAATCACTATTTTATTTAACTTTATTTATTTATTTTTATAAAATTTGACCAGAGAGGGAGAGAAAGAGGACAAGTGAGAAAGCAAGCTGCCAGGTCTGGGACTTGAACCGTGTTTGGCCATGTGGGTGTACCGTGCCCTTAACCACCACGCCACCTGCTGGCCCCTGCTCCTTATTTGTTTTCAATTGAACTGAATTTATTTATTATTTTAGACAGAGTCACTGTCATAATGTTTCTGCCTCAGCCCACCAAGTCATTGGGACTATAGGCATACTCCACCATTCCCAGGTAGTGGGTTGGACTAGGAATTGAACCCAGGTTCCCCTGTGGTCTCAGACTATGGGCCATATCTGAGCAGCCTGCACCACCACAGCTAGGATATTTTACATTTTATTTTTAAAAATTAGTTTAAATGTCAGAGGGTACATGTGATCACCAGAAAAAGACCAGGAACAGCACCCTTCTGTGAGGCATGGTCATGCAGCAATCTATGGGACAATTCCAATTCCTTCTCTTCCATTTCTCCATTCTCCTGGGGTTTGGAGCACTCATGCACATGTGTCTGGTGTTTTTTTTTTTTTTTTTTTTTTTTTTTTTTTTTCCAAACCTCCGGGGCTGGTGTTTGAACCATGGAGATCCATATGGAATCCTGTTCCATTAACCACTAGGCTACAGTGCCAGCTCATTTATTTTTAAAAATTGTGAATTGGCAAATGACATTGGTGTGTATTTATGGGATATCTGTAAGTTTTTCAAGAATAAAACTGCAACCTATTCAGCTTGGTAAATAATCCTGGCACTGAGGGATGAGGCATAAAAGGTGATCTCCAAAGAGTCATTAAACTGAACTAACAAGCTGCCTGGCTGTGAGAAATAAAAACGGATTCCTGAAGAGGCAAGGATAGGACATTGTACAATCACAGCTCTATTTATTTTTCAATAGAACAAAGCCAAGGAAATTCCTGCCCATAAACTGTCTTCTGTGATCTTTCAGACTTTCTACTTGAGGTTAACAGTGAAGCTATTGCTCAGTGGATTTAAATGGTAGGTGCTTTGAAAACGTTAATAATTTGATTCTCCAGCCACTGGCATACAGAGTGGTTCTCGAAATAAAGCGTAAGTATTGCGATCACCTGGAAAGTGGGAATTAGGTAAATTCTCAGGCTCTCATTGAAGAACCTCTGGGGAAGGAATTCCGCAGTTCTGTGGTCTATCCAGTCTCCCAGGTGATTCGGATGCCTGTGCAAGCGTGAGACTCACTGGTCAACCAAAGGATTTAGAAGACAAGTGCAAAGTAATCTCACTGTTCAAACTCTTTTTAAAGTCAATTCCACTGAGAAGGCTTTTCTATATGAGCCGTGGAACCCCAAACGCATTGAGCCAAGTGTTCCAGAACAGATCAAGATTCAACCTCTTAAAATGCCTATCTTTTGTCCTCTCAGGAGAATGAGATTTAAGATGCAAAGGACGAACCTGTCTCTTTTCTACAGTGTATCCCGCCAGACTCCATTCTTTACACGGTCTCCTGCAGACTGTCTTGTAAGTGTTGCCAAGTAGACACCCTGAGTCCTGAGTCTGACTCCTGACCTCCACTGTGTCAGCCCCTTTGCTGCTCAAGAACAACCCCTTGGATCAGTGACTTGCTATTATTCTATGCTTAATAGGCCTGACCTGTGCAATATTTTTTATCTGGCTACCGTCCTATCTCTAAATTCTCTATTTTGAATGAATACCGATTTTGTGACATGAAGTCTGCTATATAATGAAATGCAAACAATGAAAAGGCTAAATCAGTTTACAAAAAATCTATTTGTCAAACAGTGTGGAGATATTCCCAATTTAGTCTGGGCAGTTCATGCAGCTCTTGATAAGAGAGTTAAAAACCTAGCTGTTCACCGAATGAAAATAAAAGCATCTGCACCACAGATATATTTTCCTTTCAAAAGTCTTTGTTGTAACTTGTAGCTAATTAAATGCCCTTACACAAGAGATGCAGACACACAGCAAAATCAGAGCATTTTCTTTACAAGGGAGCCCAGAAGAAGAGAGGAACGCAACACAAGCTTCCCACTACCATCTCTTACATTGCATTTACATTTCTATACAGCTTCATCAGCCTGACAGAAAAAGCACAAGGGGAGGCCTTTTTTGTTCAATTTTGGACTAGAGCGATTTCTAAGCCCTGCAAAGGAACGTGCTTAACATTAAAAAAAAGAAGAAAGAAAGAGAAAAAGAAATAGTAGCCCTGCCTTCCAGGCTTGCGGAGAAATCATGCTTTTTTACCCATCTTTCTATATAACCAACAGGGTAACCAAAAATGACCACATTTTTATTTCTAGTATTTTCCTTACTTCCAGAAATTACTTGCAGGCAGAATTGTCCCTGTAGGAAGACTGACATTTACTGGAGTGGGTTTAACTTAACCTTACCACATTTATCAAAATGAGAATTTTAAAGATATTGACATTCTTTAGTTTTTCTACTTTTTGAAGTTAATTTTTTAATTAGGCAGAATTTAAAGGGTTAATTGTCACTTGAATTATTTAAACTACGTAAGAAATATTTTCACAAATATAACTGACATTGAGTTATCGTAGTCCCTTCCCTTTCACACTCCCAGTCCCCATATGCGAAGACTGTCTAACATTAATAGAATAGTATTGGTAGAACTGTATGTAAAAACAAAACATATTCTAGACAGGGGAGCCATTACTACAGAATGGAAGACTCTTTAGGGTCAGTGTAATTTATAATTATTTCTTTGTGCCTGTTCACAATATTGTGTACACACATGTGGACTCTTCAGACTAAAACACAATTCCCACAAGCTCTTCCCACCCCTCCCCCAAGTACATCCCAACACCCCTCACCCATACACACACTTTTTTTTTAAAGAATTACTTTATTTATCTATCTTTATATATTTATTTTATTTTGACCAGAGAGGGACAGAGTGAGAGAGAGGAACAAGAAAAAAGAGAAAGTGAGAAAGCAAGCCGCCAGGTCTGGGACTCAAACCAAAGTCAGCCATGTGGGAGTCCAGCGCCCTTAACTACCACGCCACCTGGTGGCCTCAATACACACCTCTTTTTTACATGGAAAATCAGATCACTTCCTCTTTGAAGGCATCTCTTATCTGCCACAATTTCGTCTTATCATATCTGTATCTAATTTTACTTCTCTTATTAAATCGTGTATTACTTGAAGGCAGAAGCTCTGCTTTAACTCTGAATGCTTGGAACACAGGTTTGGCCTGACAGAGTCAATGATCAATAGATGTTTATTGAATAAATGAATGAATACAGGCATACCAGAGCACTTGACTTCCGAGCTTTGAATTGTTTCTATTATGAGAAAGATTAATTTATGCAATCCTTTTGGCATCAGAAAACACTTGCATATAGGTGCTTAGGATAAATTTGTCAGTTTCTGAGTCCTATTAGTTCTGACCCTTAAATATCTCTATGTTCTCAAATTCCAGCTACCTGAATCTCCAAATTCATGGTTTTAATGATCGCCCTCCAGTTGTCAGCTGATTTCTAATCTATCCTACATGCTGTTCTTCAGCATTTCATCTGTATTCTCCATTGCTATAGAACCAGTCAAGATTTTTAGAACCTGAAATTCAAGTTTGTTCATAATCTGACGCAAACCTTTTCCCTCACATATTTCTCATCATTCTTCTTAAACAACCTAGGTATAATACTTTCCACTGAACCTGAACATGTTGAGTAGATGGAATTTTGGTTCCATTTATTCTTACCATTATACCCATTTGCAAGGTTCTCCACAGATGTGATATGTCTTCACAAAGTAAGTTAGTCGCAAAGAAAGAAGTGGCCGATTCTATTCAAGAGTGAGGAGAAAGTAGGCTGGTTTTCTGATCTGTCTCAAAACACACTCGGGGGAGGGTAATGCGACAGCCTTTATTGACAGAAGAGGAGAATAGAAGCATTTCTCCAATGGACTGTAAGTTCCTCGAGGACAGGAACTGTTTGGTTCATCTAATTGTTCCAATAGTACCTATCAGACAGCCTTGTGTGTAACAGTTGACCAATAAATATTTCTTTAATGACTCTTTATCTATTCTTGTACAAACTCTCTGCAAACCTTTATTATGAACCTTGCATAGAGTAAATACTCAATAAATGCCAGTTAAATGAATAGATGGTTTCTTTACTTTTCAGTTCTTTTCCAAAATGCAAAAGACATTCTGACAGAGTCAGACGGACTCAAATTTCAGTTACTAAAGAGAAAATTCTTAATTTGGAAATCTAAGGAAATGAACACAAAATATACTTATTTTGTTTATACACCCAAAATAAACTATCTATAAAAACTAGTTAAAAAGTTGTATTCATATCGCCCCCTGGTGTTGGACTCTCCCAGACAATTAAAAAAAAATCCTCAATTTTATAGTTTGGGGAGATTTTACCTTAAAAGAAGGAGGAGTCTACAGTCCCTGACAAAGGCAACAGAAGTTGTAGCTCTGAGACGTGGAGTGTCTTTCAAATTTGCTTCAGTTGTTAAAGATTGAATTCTTAACTCCAACAAGGTATGGAGCCTCCAGTATATTTGCTTAATGGAGTGAATTCCTCCTTCTGTCAAAGTCACTGCCTCACCATGATAGTCATTAGAGACCAATGGAATGAGGCTGTTAGCTGCACTTGTACGATAAGTTCATGGTATAAAAGGTGTGCTTTAAAATCCAAGAGGAAATGACTTTGCAACAATACTGTACAATGAAAATGGATCCCTTGCCAAATTTGCTAGGTATGAGAAAAGTTGTTGAGCAGAGAACAAAGGTTACAACACAGGCATAATCTCTTCATTTGCTATTAGTAGTCGGACAGTGTGGCCAACACAAAACAATGCGCAGTCCTCAAAGTGACTCTCAGGATCACAGAGAGAACCTGAAATCAATATCGCAGTAATAAAATATATTTTCTGACTATGACAAAGAATTCAGAAAGCCCCTTCTATTAAAAGGATAAAGTTACTGGTTCAGGGTAATTTAGAGAGCTAGTTTCAATATGCCAAAAACTAACAACCTATGTGAACAAGAAAGTCTGAGACCCAGAAACATAAACCAGAAAACAGATCATGGTTTGATTCCTTTTAAGAGATTTTCTAGCCAGCTGGGACCCACGGAGTGCTCTCATCGTCATCATGGTCAGCTTCACTGGGGTGGCCATCAGTATCACAATCGTCACTCTCTCAGCCTTGTCAAGGTCCTCACTGTCATGCTGGCCAATGTTGCTCAGTATTACTGGCTTGAGTTAGTATCATGTTTAACATTGTACCAACATCACTGATTAGGAAACTGAGTCTTGATAACTTACGACCACTGTTCATTTTGTGTACCGGCAGAAACTATTCTAACCCTGTTCACAGGACACTCAACTTCTGCTCTTACCCATTACATTTACCACCAGACCTTGACGGAAGGTCTGTGATTCCTCTGAAAATGGTGCCACATGAAGTGTGGTTCTGCCAAAGAGCTCAGTTTTAGGTACATCAGGAACATGAGGGGGTAAGAAATACCCCGTTAAGCTCTACTACTTTGCGTCAGAGCAAACAGCCATGAAATAGAGAATACCAAACTTCTGGGTGTCAAATCAATTTACTTATTTATAGTATATTTGGCAAGTATTTATCACATTGTTCTTAGCACTGCACCAGGCGCTAAGGAAAATATTTATACACAAGAGAAACGCAAGCCCATATCCTTCCCTTAGAAAGTAAACAGCAACCATACAGTGCTCACGGGGTAACTATATTTAATGTTTTCAACCATTCTACCTTATTTGAGTCTAGTACCACACACTTGGGTGTGAGCGTGTGCCCCTCTGAACACGCTTCTGAAAGTAAAGGTTCAACAATGCCGAGAAAGCAGATTTCAGGTGCAGACTTTTAAAATACATGCAACAATCAAAAACGGAGTCTAAGAAATGCACACACATAGGACTTATAGAGGTTATTTCCACATCTCACCATCTTTATTCCTGGCAACGCATGCTGTGTTACCTATGAGTCGTCTCTTTTTGGCTACAAATGTGTCCCATCTTCCATCTGTTCTTCTAGCAATATTGCTGGCCTACTGCCACCGCAGCTACATCAGCCTTCCGAAGACCATTTGACGAGGTTTTCTCTAGTCCCCATTTGTTTTGCTCTCCAGGTGAGAGCAGGCGTATATGTTATTCTGTAGTTCTCCGAACAGGTTTTAATTTCAGTTTCCTATTAGCAAATGTCTGTGTTTCTGCTCTATTTACCAAAGCTTGCAGCCTACTTTGCTGAGGTAGAAAACGAGTCAAAAGTTCTTCAAGAAATTGCTGGCGGAGCTACCAGAGGACACGGTCCAGGGTCTCAATTTTCCATTTATAACAGATGTCACTTAGAGGTGTGTCTCTTAAGGATAATACTTCCTGAATTGTCCTCTCTTCTTTTGAATACTGCTTTTCCTTCTCTCATGCATTTACAAAAGACTTCTCCAGTACCAGCTCAGTTCCAGACACCAAGGTAGGCTCAGGAATTTCTGCCCTCCTGAATGAAAGACTGAGGTTTCTTCCATCTTTCCTTTGTCTGGTAGCTCACGTACATAGCTATACGAGATGGTTGGTTAGCCTATGGGTCAGGAGGTTGGCTAAATTTCCCCATTAGCTCTGCTGCTTACTAGGAGTTTGTCCTTAAGAAAGTCACTTAACCTCTCTATACTTAGTTTACTAATCTGTAAAGGATATACTCAATAAAAAGTAGCTATTATTTTTAAATTGTATTATAGCCATTCATATTTATATTGTGGTTTTCTTGTATACATCAATTTTGTATGTATGTATCAAACTCATTCTGTAAATTGTAGCAAAATGTACGAATCTCAGGTGCTAATATTATTTAATACAAAGTGGTTTTACATTACTTTTAATTGTAGCATTTGTATCAGATAGAAGTAGAAGACTTTTGCTCAGCACCTACTACATCTCCAACACTGTGCTGTGTGTTTTACACATAGTATTTTGTTTAGACTCAAAAAAGTGCCATGAGGTAAAAATAACAGCCTTCTTTTATTGTGCAACTATGTAATTTAATCGTAATAATATATATTAAGCAGGTATTACGATAATGATTATTCCCATTTTATGAAGCAATGGAAAGAAAGATTTGAAGCTCAGACAATAACTTGTTCTTGGAAACCTGGCCAGTAAGTGATAGAACTGTGGTGTGACTGACCTAGGATTATCTGTCACTAGAGTGTGGTCTTTCTGCTACAACACATGCTTTTCCTGGATGAGAGGTAATAAGGAAGGCCCAAGCTAGGCTGGTTAAGAGAAAAGTGATGCCAGACTGGTACAATATCTATTCTCATTGGCAAAACATCCTAATTGACAGATATTCATTTAATGTGTAGTGTTTTACATTCTAAACAGTTCACCATCCACATAACTGCAAGTTGCAGGAGTTATCAGGAATTATCAAAGCCAACTTTTAAAACAGTCCTTTGCTTAAAGTTCTTATTTATTTATTTATTTATTTATTTATTCTTTGAGAAGCTTTTGCTACAGGACACATGTGCTCGCCAAAAAGATTGAGAGAAAGAGAGACAGAAAGCAAGAAATCACCCCCCCCCCCCAGGGGAGCTGGCCACATGCAATCCCTTCCCCTTCATTCTCCTCTCGGGATCTTGGGTGTGCTTGCACACGCGCCTGGCGTGAGTTTAAGCCTCTGGGACTTGAGCCGTGGTCGACTACATGGGACTCCAGTGACATAGCCATTACACTAACTGCTAGTCCCACATTCTTAATTTTCATAGCATTTTTCTTACCTAATAATAGGACAAGATCGTATTAAATTTAAAACTGTAGGCAGATTTATTCATTTTTAAAAGGATCGTTTGGAATATGATACCATTTATTTATCTACCATAGCTCAGCATTGACCTGCCTGTATAGACATAACTAGTAAACTTAGGATGAAAAAACAGGGCTGGCCCAGAGCCCAGGGGTAAACTGCTGTGCACTGGGGGCCAGGTCCCACATGGACAACAGTTGTTTGAATGCTGGCTGTGATGGCTTGAAAAACACGTGAGGCACGTGTGAATGTTTATCCAAAATCTTAATGGGAAGGAGACAAGGAGGAAAATGAGCTACGTTATGACCACACCCTATCAGGGGATGCTTTCTCTCTTTCTCTTGATTTGTCTGGCTGCCTCTCTCTTTGTCAATCAATAAAAAAGAAGGAGGAGGAGGAGGAGGAGAAATAATAAATCTCACCTTACTTGGAGATCTTACACAGGTGGTCCCTAATTCCAAAACCTATCTACTTACCAAATAAATGAGATAGGTACACACACCTACACGCACACACACAATTCTGCCTTTTTTTGATGTTATATTTATTTGCATAAAATTCTGACCATTTTCCTTAAAATAGCCCAATGTAACTTAAACCGTTTCCTTCAACATATTCCAAAGGACTTAGATTATTATCAGTAAGACTCAGCCAAAGAAATCTAATCAAAGAACCTGTAAAACAAGCTCAATGGAATTGATAAAATTTATGAGCCTACTATTGGGCTGCTAGTACAGTTTGCATTTTTGCATAGAACAATATAAAAACACAAGTCATGACTTTTCCGACAACCCAATCATTTTATTAATGTCTAGCACCGACATATCATTGTAAAACTTCCAAAATACTTGTACACACTTAATCTCCTTTAGTCCTTTTACATCTTTGTAAGATAAATGATGTTAGTGTTTCAGTTTTACAGACTCTGTAACAAGGATTCTGAGAGGCTATTTGAATTGCCTGGGATTATATCAACCAATAAGCAGAGCAGAGACAAACTTCAGGGTAAACATCCCCATCCTATCAGCCTTCTTCTCTCGGTATAGTACCCTTTCTGTTTTTCCACCTCACTCTGTGGCAATATGTATGATAAAAAGAAATGATAGCATTAATATCCCTATTTGTCCCAGTTGCTGAGTCCTCTCCAAATCATTTCTATGGCTGTGTTCCTCTGCATTGCCCTTTTGTATCATCCTAAGGATAAAAATGAAAAGGCTGAATATCTCTTCCCTTAGAGAGCAACATGGTTTCTCTCTGACTTCTCCAGGTATCCGTGATATAGATATGGAGGAGAATTGGACGGATGGGGCACAATTATTGCAACTTCTTCCAAACAAGATAGTTTGATTTTGTCAAATAATCTGTAAACACTTAATACACAAATACCTGTGAAGAGCCTCTATGTAATCCCAGTTCCACTATGAACATTTTGTACGGCCATGGGCAAGTCATGCAGTCGCTTTAAGTTTCAGCTTACTACTTTACAGTGAGAAAAAATGAACTTATACAGTCTATGCAAACCTCAAAATATTATTAATCTATGAATATGGTATGTTCTATAATTCAAAGACCACCACTGCACAAGAGGCCAAAATATGGCCAAGGAGAATCCAATAAACGTTCAATCGTATTTTATGTATAATGTTGCTGATTCTTTCAACCTCATTTTGCTTCCATTTTCTGCAACTCAACTAGGGGGTTGTCAAAAGATTGTTTGATGTTGGTCACATGTACTTGGAATAAGTAATTATTCTAAAATGGAGTTATTACTTTTAAAGAGCTTAATTGTACATATTCAGATAAGACTATATGAGATGTCATCATTTATTTAGAAATATAGGTCAGAAAAGAGGTTTTGTGAAGCACGAGGTGAAAGGCTGGAATTTATAATAAGCAATGAACTTTCAATACATCTGGAGATATACGTCCCTGATTAAGGCCTGCTCAGAACAGGTTCCAAATATCAAATTTTTTACCCCGTATTACCCAGACAGAATAGAGATGAACACTGTGAGCACCAGAGTGCTCAACTACTCTAATCTGACCATTTTCTATCCAGTATCAGCAGAATATGGGAAACCCACAAGACAGTCAGATGCTTTCTCAACTGCAGAAGCACTTTGCCAGTGATTTCCAAGAACCTAAAATGTGACCTCACGCATCTCCTTCTCTCTTTTTCTTATCAGCAGTACCAAACCAAGAGTGAATAGTAATAGAAGTATTCCTAAGGTTGTTTCCCAACTTTGTGCAGATTTTTCAAATGTCTTCTATAAAGGTTATATCTAAATACACAGAATTTTCTAAGTTTTTCTTAGTGCAAGGTCCGCAGTTCCCTATCCCTTACAAGGACTAGAAGTCAGCCCTGTATTTATAAAGGGACAGGATTTGGAAGGATGCTGTTGGGCCAGCCAACATTCCCACATTGACATGAAATGAGTGCTAGTATTAGATGGGCGATCCCGACAGTGGCAGGAAAGCAAACCCATGACCAAGCTCTCAAACTAGAAATAACCAGGAGGCAGGCACCTGAGTGTGGTCTGCTGGGATACCCTGCGTCTTCTGCAGACACAGAGCAGGATAGTGACGCCTCCAATCATGTCCCCTGCTTGTGTAATGGCAATCTTCATCTGCCTTCTTAGGGGGCCAGCAGCTACTTAAGACAAATAGTTCATCCACGTCTTTTGATTTTTAACGGGCACATGCTCTTTATTGCAGCCTGTCCTGTCTATGGCATTACAAGGGGGGAGGTGAAAGACATGCAGCAGCAGTCTGTTTGCAGGAGACCTCCACAACTAAGAGGTTTAATTTTTTTTTTTTTTTTTTTTTTTTCACTGTTATGTCATCACTTGAGGGTCAATTAACCGGCCTTGGTGGCAAACTGCCTTTGAGCGGTTTGCTATTCTGTGTGCTGGGCAAACAGACACTGATGACCCGCGTTCCGGGGTTGTTTGTCGTGTCTCTCAGGTTCCCTAAGACCATACCGACGGCACCTGTTAAAGCTGCTTCTGCTAAGCTGTTCTGCATTTGTCTGGCTGGATTTGGACTTCCTGGGTCTCGGACTGAATACAAAGTGATTAGAAGGCCCGGTGTTTGGCAACAAGCGCCACAGGGAGCGCGCTGTGTGCGGGTCCGCGGGAGCACAAAGCGTTCCTCGTAACCCCGTGCAGGGAGGGCCCTGCTGCATTCCCCGTGCTGTGGAGATCAAAATGGTCTCCTTTGTCGTCAGCTGTTAAACAGCAGCTGTTTAATGTAATTCCAAATGATCCGCCTGAATGAAGTTGTCATTCTTGAAGTAATCTTTAATTTAGTAAAACACATAGCGGAGCCATGTTGCTTTTCGTGTTATTTGAGTTTTGAGAGAAAAGTTTCTGATCCCTGCATTTTCCGCGTGGACAACAAATGGAAATCGTGCACTGAGAAATTGAAATCGTGCAAAGGAGGAAACGAGATATTCATGCCAGCATGTTCCTACCAAAGTTCGTGAAATGCTGTTGTGTAAATAAAGGTTTACTAAAGCCAAAAAGGAAGCAGTATGAAGTTACTAGAACTTTTCCCTGATTAATCTTGTCCTCATTACTAAATTTAAATTTCACCTTTCTTCCGAGGAGTACAGCTGAGGTTAATAAACTTAAACAGGTAGCTCAGAAAAAAACAAATTGAATAGATTTCATATTTTAAACATCTGGACCATAAGCAGTACTCAAATAATACAGAGATGACTACAAGTCTTCTTTCTTTTCTTCTTTCTATCTTTTCTTCCTCCCTGCCTGTGCTCTCTCCCTCCCTTTCTCCCATCATTCCTTCCAAATTGATTGATTATCATCAATCATAGTTGGTAGGGAAACTGTGTACAAGGCGAAAAAAGGCCTGGTTTATGTTTTCAGGCAATTCTGCAGTTCTTGTGTGAACAATAGAGGGCACTGACGCCTCTAATCTGGCAGACAGGGAGCTGCAGAGAGAAGGATCGCTCCTCTCCTGTGGCTTCCCCTCCAGCTGGCCTCTCTCTCCATACTGCATTCCATTCGCTCTAGACACTCTCTCTCCGAAGACAGCTACCTTTATTCTTTCTCTATTAGTCTACATCCTACTTCCAGTTTTCAAAGCACTGCTTTAAAAAGCTGTTATTCAGTAATAGCTTGTGATCTTTTCAAACTATCTCCTGGCTTCTCTGATTATGAATAGCTGTTCTCAAAGCATTTCTTCTTATTGCTCTTCCCCCTAGCCCCATTTAAATGGGGTTCATTCAGAGATGATGCTACTTCTAACATCTTGGCTTAAAAAAAAAAAAAGACAAAACAACTCCATTTGACCTTTTAAAAAATACATGTAGCCCAACAACTTACTTACTGTCCACTGATATAATTTACCAAATGTCGCAAATTAATCAATTGATAAGCACCAGATCACCACCTGTGGAAAAATATACTGTGATATTTCTTTACTAAAGAGAGCTATTTACTTTTTTTAACTCAAAGTCATAACAATTTAAACTGTTTCACTTGAATCAAATGAGATGCATCATCCATTTCCCTGATGTGCTTTCTGTGAAGAAGAAAGCATTCATATGAAATACCTTAGGAGAGTGCTCTGTGTTTAACCATTTTCTCACCATAAAAGCTAAAATCACCTAATCAGAAAACACTCTATCATTTTACACTGAATGGTTCTTAAGAACGTAAAATTCCATTTAGCATTGCTACCCGTTCTCATCATGTACCCTTTTAAAATGCTTACCCATCTTTCTCATTGCTATTCAAAGAAACAGATTTATTTCTCACTCTGGAGTTGGGAATTTTGGCATGCCAGATTGAAAATGTACCCAACACCAAGTAGTGGATGGGTTATTCTTAGTCTCCTTACACACTTAAGAGAAAATGGGGCAGTGTATGTCTCTAAATCAAGCAAAGTTCTTTGGAAACTATGACTTCAGCTAGAGCCAGATTAACAAAGTTATGGTCCTATTAGAAAAAGAACTGAGATCATAAATGATAGGAATGCCAGATCCGGCCAGAGCTGATCAGATGCAATCGTAGGGATGGTGAGAGAAGGTTGTAGAATTATTACCATGTTCATCATATTTCTGTTAAAATAATACTAATTTTGATCATGGAAATTGAGAAATCCTCCCAATACCTTTTTGAGGTCCACAACTTAGAGTGGAAAAGGTAATCACTGACACGTGGTGGGGGTATTTTACTTCAGCCCAGTGATGCAAATAAATCCCTCTCATCATTTCCCTCCTGTTCCTTCATCTGCCCTTTCTCCACCTGCTCCTCCACCCCCTTTCTTCTTTTCCCTTTTCTTTTCTTAAGATTTTCTTTTTTATTTTTGGGAAGATTTTTGCTATAGGATTCCTGTGCCCACCAGAAAGACAGAGAGAGACAGAGAGACAGAAAGTGAGAAATTATTCCCCAGAGTGGATGGCCACACTGCAGTCCCTTCTCCTCCATTCTCCTCTTGGGATCTTGGGCATGCACACACATGCGCCCGGCACGAGTTTAAGTCACCAGGTCTGGGACTCGAACTGTGGTCGACTACATGGGAGTCCAGTGACATAGCTATTACGCCATCTGCTGGTCTCTTTTAAGGTTTTTACTCTAGGACGTGTGTGCTTGCCTGAGAGAGACAGTGAGAGGGGAAGGTAGAAATCACTCCCTGGTGGGGAGGAGAGGGGATAGACAGGCTTCAATCCCTTCTCCATTCGCCTCCTGGGATTTGGGGCACACACGCACTCATGTCTGGTGTCATTTTCAAGCTGTCAGGTCTGGGACTCAAATCATGGTCAGCCATGTGGGAGTCAAGTGTGGTGGTTACAACACTTGACTCCCACATGGCCCCTTTTTTATGCCCCCTGCCTAGGTATTAGGGTCTGGGAACCGTGAGTGAACTGTAAAGACCCAAGTTTCAAGAGTACCAGTTTCTTCCTTTATAGTCAAGGGAAAAAGTGTCCCTAGATCTAACATACCCCATAACTTCTTTCCTCAAAGTTTAAAAATTAAAAATCAGAATTGTCTTTGTTAATCTTTCTTGTATTTTAAACTGTTTATCATATCAGATAGAAGAATATCCCGTAGATTTTTTTTTCTTTTTTGGAAGAAGCTGTTTCCATGCTGTGGCTGAGCTCTCTGGCAGCCAACAGCGCCTTTGATTAGAAGACTACTTCATAAATTACAAACCACCAGAGTGAGAGTCATTATGTAGAATGGGCTCTGCCATCTGGTCGACCACTCTCTACATGATAAAGGCCATCATCTTTGCTCTGTGGCTTGGTTACTTCAAGGGTCCCTCAGCCACAACATGAAGGAAAATAGATATGCTTTCATTCCAGCTCACTTGGCCTTTTAACCCTAGGATATCCAAGCATTTGGACAGATAAGTATTCCCATTTAGCAGATGGAGAAACTGAGAAATAGAAGGGTTAATTGTTTTATTTACAAATGGTTTTCTAAAATTGAATAAATAAAGTAGGATTTGCTCTTTGTTTTGATAGCAAGAAAAAAGAGTTTCTTTTTCCCCCCCTGCTTTCACTCTGTATAAAAAATCTCGCATACGTTTCATTTCCATTTTCTGAAAGGTTCTATCAATGGAAATTACAGGTGCATGTGACAGGAGCGAACAGATTTCTTATTGAACAGGTAGGCACTCTGTAACAATTCATCCCAGCTGCCTCTAGGAAAAAAATAATAAAAGTTTTTAGTGAAGTTGATAAAATGCAAGACCGGAACTAATTCTTTACTTTTATGTGTGTTTCTTTCCTGAAGCAAACAGGAGAAACGCACCCCTCCTTAGCTCTGGAAAGCCATTCAGAATGCACTGCTACAGGTTCTATTCTTTTTAGAAAGAACTTCAGGGCATTCAGACTAAAAATGACCAAATCAAAGAACTGTTTATCCTGGCATTAGGTTTAGTATGATGGGAATTACTAATTACTTTAGTCTTTCACATTTCTTCCTTCCTACCCTATGTATCTTTCCTATATTATAGTATTTTAGAAGCAGTGTAACATAGTGATCAAAGCATATATTCTGGAACCAGTGTCTCGGTCCCATTTCTGCCTCTTATTAGCTGTCTGGCCTTGGGCAAGTTATTTAATTTTGCTGTGCTTCAGTTTCTTCCCCTACAAATTGGGTTTATAATAACTACTTCAGTGAATTGTTGGAAGAATAAAAGAGTAAAATTGTTACAGTGCTTAGAACAAAACAGTTCCAAAGAGAATCCTTTGCTGCCTTCTCACTAAATTGTTTTATTTTTTCTCTCTCTCAAGATTAAAATTGATCAGAATAAAAGAAAGGCAAGATTAGGAACCAGAGGTAAGTTTTTACCAGGATGATGTTTCACTCCCATTAATGAAAATAATATATTTGACTTGGCTGTCTGCATAACCTACAGGCATTACCAATTAGCATTGACAAATGATAACTGAAGGCAAAGGACTAAAGACTGCACACACACACACACACACACACACACACACACACACACACAATAGCATCATTAGAAGTTTGTATGCATACCTAAAACTGGTTCTTATAGTCTTATATTGAATTTAAAATTGCACAGTAGTGCTTATAGGCATGCTTACTCCTTTGTAAAGATATGACAATTCAATTGGATGCTTTCAACTCATGTTCAGAGACTTTTGCCTGGTCTGTATCATCAGACTCTTTTTGATTATCAAAGAAGGCTGGTATTTATGAGACATGGCAAAAGAAAACCATCAAACAGTATTTTAAAAGTCCATATTAACTATTACTGCCACTCTCCTTCAAAAAAAAAAAAATAAAAGAAAATGTCAGTAAAGTTCAACCCATACTACTACTGCTTACAGGTTTCCTTTTATTTTAAGTCTATGTTCTGTTTTTAAAAAATTAACATTAGAGGTGCATTTGGGCTTTCTGAATGTTGTTTCTTTAATGGCCAGAGGGTCAGTCATGTGCTTGCTAGACAGAGAGAGAAAGCAAACCCCTCCACCTGCCACCTCAAAGGGCACGGTCACACCACAGTCCTCTTTCTCCCACTTCTCTTTCCCATCAGGCTTTGGGCATGCAGGCATATGTGTCCAGTGTGTTTTCAAGCTGTGATCTGAAGCGCAGTCAGCCATGAGGGATCTGGCCGTCCAGGTACAGCACTGAAACACTGAGCTCTGGGGCCAGCCCTCTGCCTATTTTTATAATAACGTACAAATACATAAAGCTATTTTTACATTCCCACAGTGTAGTCCTTTCACAAAGCATATAGTTATATTCTGAATAAACTTAATGGATCTATAATTCCCTAGCTGAAAAACAAAGACAACTTGGAGGTAATAAAGATTATGTATTACGACTTCATAACCAGGTGTAAGAAACCCCAGTTTCAAATATTACAGGATCGTGGGGGCAAGGAGTGGTAAGAAAGACTAGGTGAGTAACTTACTGTCTACGTTCTCTTCAGAGCAGGAATAAAATCAGTCCCCAGTGATCTCACATGCAACATAAAGCTGGGCTTCCTGGGCCTGTGCTGCTCAACTGTGACTCGGCTCAGTGTTTTCAACTCCACATGGCATTTGGTTATCCTTCCATTGTTGCTCGCAGGTCTTTAGTCAGAAACCATGCTGATTTTACTGCCATTTTTTTCTTCCCAAGCCATAAGAGCTTTTAAAACTAACTTAATGGGAAGCAGCTAGTCATTTTAAAAGAGAAGGAAAAAAATTCTCCCTTCAAAATATCCTGAAACATAAGACCAAGAGTGAATGTGACCTTGATCCAACCCAGACGTTTCTCCAATGGGTCTAGTGCCTAGAGAATCCCAAGTTTTCTCTCCAGACCACTTACGCACACATTCATATGCTATAGTCCCATCTCGGGACTGACTTTTACAAAAAAAACCCCAAAATCTCAAACTTTTATTTCACAGTTCAGTTTCTTTTCATACTTACTAGAGAATATTTAACTTGTATTTTCCTCTCTACCCCGCTTTGTAAAGGTGACAGTCAACTTTCATCTTTCAACATGACCTCGGTGACATCTTCCTTTTCCCTTAATTCAGGTTCATTGTCATTAAAAGAAAAAAAAAAACAAAAAAACTCCTCTGAACTCTACGTAGGGACAAAGAATTAAACCTAAGCTATGGCTGTGATTATTAAAAGATAATCATTCTGTCTCTAGGCTCTATCAACTTGTTTTAGCCTCTATAATTTTATTCCTTAGTATCTAAGTCAGTAGATCCAGGCAAAAGAGAAAAAATCTCACATGCAGTCATTTTTGCCACATTTTAATCAAGTTGGGTGAAAGATTTGGTGGAGAACTTTGTGAGTAATGCGTCACATGAATTTTCTCAATGATTTGTGGATTTCACTCTCAAATGTTCCTTTCCTATTTCAACTCCATTATAATGGATAATTGGGAACTGACTACACAGATGGGGAATGCATCCATCCATTCATTCAACAAATATTTCAAGACAGTGACAGGAACATCAAATCTGCTAACATGTAACTAGGCCCCCTTAAAAGAGGCAGATTATCACAGAATATGGAAGATGCATAGTATAGCTTTTGTGTTTATGCATTCCAGGTATTCCATGAACATATTTACAAAAAAAAATAACAATAAAAAGAAGAAGCTACATAGAGGATATTTTATGGGTTCCAAAGCATTTCATATCTTTATTTCATCCACTATTTTCTTCAAATGATATGTCCTTAATAAAATGTATCTACCTTTGTCAAAGTAGTAAACTGGTGGATTTTTTGATGTTCTATAATTTTCCAAATTATGGTTTTACATTAAATTTCACATGTCTCAGAGTGATAGTAAATTGCATGCCTTGCCTTCTAAGCAGAAACTAATTTCAGAATTTTAAGTTATGATTTATCTTCATTTAGTCTACTCATGCCAGAACCCTACATTTTAGGAATCCTTAAAACCCTAATATCGCATATCATGTTGTGCAAAGGAACATCTGGTTAAATAAATGATTAAATGAATTATCAAAGTGACTGCATCATTTATTCAGAACTTCTTATCCTTAATTATTAATCATATATAAACTATATTTATACACACATATAGCTTTATATACTAAAGAGTTCATGACATGTCATTGGTGAAAATAGTTTCTTTTTACTCAAATTTATTTATATTTATCTCACATGATCCCCACACTTCAGGGCTGAATGAACTCTAACTCCACCCAAGCTGGTCATTCCCCACACCCAGTCTCCAGATTCTGTGAGTTCTCTGGTAGCTCTATCAGAGTTGATACTCAGAAGATACTGACAGAACTGGATGATCTCTCTTTCGTACAGAAGATCAATGGCAGACACAGGAAACTCTATGCAACTTTATGCTAAGGATTTACATGGCAACCTATGATGCTTCCAAGTATTTCAATTTCTTCTATGTTAGGGTTATTTGCAACTGCTCACTTCAAGGCTTCTAGTTAAAAAATATGGACATTCTCCTTGGAGGATGGGTCCCTATTTGCAATCTCGAGGTGCTGCCTGACCCTATCCCACCATAGGTTATAAGGCATTTCAGACTCCCTTGTCTGAGAAACCTGCAGTGGTTCGAATGCCTAGATCATGTGCATTCCCAAAACTGTGATGTACCCCAGGTAAATCTAGCTTCTTACTGCCAGATCTTAGGGAAGCCCGTGTACTTTAATTTTCTCATCTGAAAAATGTAGATAGCATCTGCTCTATCTAACTTACAGGTGTGTGTGGAAATAAAATGAAACTCGGGCACTCAATAAAATCTATTCCCCCCTCAACCAAATCAAAATGGAACTACTGAAAAAAATAGAAGTTTTGTGTGTACACACAGACACAAATACACAAATATATAATTATTAGTATTGTTTTCTCCTTCCCCTGACCCATCCCCCTGTATTCTAGGATTTCAGAATGATATGTTATGAAAGACAGATCCCCAAAATCCAAGGAATGTCCCATTTAATATTCTGGGAATCAGAGAATAATTTAGGGCAGGGGAAATTGAGAAGATTGTTGTAACCAGTAAGACATTCCCAGTTAATTCTCTGGATGACACCACAACTTGGACACAACAGGAACTTCAACAAGAAGAATTTGTACCCATCAGAATCTAGCAAAGCATATTATTTCTCTCTTTTTGATAGATACGAATTTCAGAATGGGTCTTGATAAAGTTGTGCCTCTGCAGACCCTTATTCTCCAGAAGTGAGAGGGAGTCCCTTCTAGCTTCTTGAAAGAAAGCCAGGCAAGGGAGAGGAGATATGGTTTCCAAAGCCAGAGACCTTGCAATACCTAAAGAAGCTTGCAATATCTGAAGTGCGTGCATATGTGCATGCATGCGTGCCTGAAAATCCTGAGAGGAGAATGGAGGAAAAGGGATTGTGGCCTCAGAAATCACCCTGAGGGGGTGATTTCTTGCTTTCTATATCTCTGTCTTTCTCTGTGTGTCTCTTGCAAGTATATACACCCTATAGCAAAAAATCTCTAAAAAGACAGAAGCAAGCTAGTATTTATCCCAAGAAATAACAGAATGAAATAATGACCATTGAAATAACATAAAGCTAAAAATTAATCTTCTTAGTGCTCTCACTATAATCTACTGTCATTTTAAATGTGCACAACAATTTTCTATGCAGAGAACGGTCATCATTGTTAATTCCAAAACTATCTTAGGGGTCCAAGAGGAAGAGATGGAAACATTTTTTATTCTAAACCCGTACCTTGTAACTGGTCAGTATCTGGGTACCCACCCCCACTTCCCCAAGACCAAAGGGAAAGACCTAGGTGTACAAACACTCTCCTCAAGTCACTCCTCCTCCTCCAAAAGGAATGATCACAGCGTCCAGAATTCCCATCTAAAGGTTGTCATTGCAACTTTGTGCATGCTTTGCTCCAAACAATTCACTAATTCTAACTGTAAATCTTTATTATAAAGATTTCCTTTTCCTAAGCAGTAATTCTCTCTGCTCTGGTGGGGAGAGGAATGATTTGTTTTTTCGTTACTGGTTATTTATAAGATATCTACTCTAGATTAGTCCTGCTTGAGTGACATCCTAAATAGCTCCATTCCCCAGCAGTACTCTACTTCTGATGGGAGACTGACAACCTCTACTTAGAATGTCTTTCATGGTACACAATGAAGTGTAAAACTGCTGTGAAAAAGCCCATGTTTCAAAACAAACCATCTCTATAATAAGCACTTAAAACACTTTTCATTAATATATTTCTTTGTGTATAAAACAAAAGCTTAATGCTGCAACATGGCCTTTGACAATTTTTTTTTTCTAAATAAGCACTATTTCAATTTTTAGCTAGACCAAAATAATGAAAATGTAAGTGAGGCTTGTTTGAAATTTTGCCCACATCTACTCTCTTAATGTCGATGCACATTGTTGGGTTTTCAACCAAAATATTCAAGTTCAATAAAAAATCCAAAGGCAAAAGCCTGAATTAGTAAATATAGACTCTAAGCACCTTTCTATCTCAGATATTAGCAAATACCTTTGGTCTAGAGAGATACAGTCCTGTCTAATCCTTATCTGAATTTGCAATTAAGACTTCAGGGCCGCAGATATCTGTATATAGTTCTGTTCACGGCCCTGCTCTCTTCATTTTAAATAACTGGGCCCCAATCAAATCAGCCTTCAAATGTATTGAAAGTAAATGCCTAATGCCTAATCAAACTAATAGACAGCACTTTTTTTCAAGTATGGCCAATGTGTTGTGCCAGCTTTAGGGGGTTAGGAGCTCAAAGTGTAGGAGACATGAACAAGTGAACAGTCTTACAAAGGAGAAGAGAGAAAGAAAAGCAAGGAAGGGAGGGGGGGAAGCTATGTTGGAAAACTTGTCATGAAATGATTGCTCAATTCCTTAATATAAACATAAAAGCAAGCACATTTATATTGATTCTGGGCTGCCATCTCTCTCTAAATGTGCTTGGAATTAGATTCCCACTCACTTCCCTTAATTGTCACCTCCAACAGAATATTGTAAGAGCCTCAAAATGAAGCACTTATGAGTTTTCCTTTTCAATCTCTTGTGGGCTTCTCTCAGTTTATCGCAAATGAACAATCATGTTGGAAGGGGCTCCGTCTGTTTAATGTCATTAGCGATTGTTTCATAAAACAAACAGCCGCTCTGCCATTCGGCTGCAGTTAATCTTAAATCTAAATGTGGCGGCACTCGGGGAGCGCCTCAGACGTGGCTTGGTCTCACCAATGCAGGTCTCTTAATCTATTGCAAGTCAAGGCGCTTATCTCTCTGCTCAGCTCAGAGCAGGGATTTCTTTGTCAAATACTAAACCAAACCCAGTTAACATTGTACGTCCAGAATTTTTTTTTTCAAAACCCTCTGGACAATTTTTTTTTAAAGCGACTCAAAGTCTGCAGTGTATTTATTTATTGACTGTACTATTTTACAAATATTTCCCCAATACTGACAAAGTCAAATTCTTTTTCAGGTTGGCGCCTACGAGGCAGCCTAATCGGGTGAGTTTGGGGATCCCGATAAAAGGCTACTGAGAACAAAAACATATTTTCAGACGTGGAGAATGTTAGCTACTTGAAAAGTCAAAGACATTGAGGGGTGTATACTCCCAGAAGGGTCTGATTACCCTTACATATCAGGCTCAATTATTATTATTACTGGGCTATTGGAAAAATCATGAAGTATTTTTCTATGCAAAAATGCATCATGCCTTTTCCGATGACTCTCTTTCTTAAAAGAACCATGATATCCTTATCTAGTACTTATTTTGTCACAGGCCTGGTCCTAAGCAGTCACTGTCCATTTATTTCACAGACTCCACCACATAACCTCTAAGAAGACATGATTTATCCCCATTTTCAGATAAAGTAACTGAGGATTAGAGATGTGAAAAACTTGCCAAGAAACTTGCTACTGGTACCAGGTGGACTCGTCACTTAAAACATGTTTGACCCGACTTTGAAGCCCTGCCAGTGTTCCCAGGAACCAGGCATCCTGGGACCAGCAGTTGGTGTGATGGCTATGTCACTGGACTCCAATGCTGTCAACTATGGTTCGAGTCCTGGACACAGTGGCTTAAACTCTCGCCGGGCGTGTGTGTGTGCATGTCCAAGATCCCAGGAGGAGAATGGAGAAGGGATTGCGGCGTGGCCATTCCTCACAGGAAGTGATTTCTCACTTTCTGTCTTTCTGTCTCTCTCTGTCTTTCTGGCGAGAGCATGTGCCCTATAGCAAAAACCTCTCCAAAAGAAAAAACAGTCATCCGGGCCAGCTCTGCAGTACAGCAGTGATGTCCTACTTAGTAGGAGTTGGATCCCACGTGGCAACCACAGTTCAAATCTCCCCTGAGTCAGTGTCAATTGTGGGGTGTGTGCTTCAGTGCCAGGATCCAACGGGCTGGAGGACTGGAGGAAGGGGACTGAAGCACGAACGGGCCATGTGGAAAATGCTCATCTCTCTCTCTCTCTGGTATGTGCTTTCACACATGTGTTCGACCATTAGGAATAAACAAAAAAAATTGTAAAATGGGTCATTACTCCAATGTGAAAGTCCATGTCTGTAACAATCGTATATTCTACAGTTTCGAGGAGAGTTCTCATTTATAAACTGTGTACCTTTGCCAGATAAAATGCTCCAGAGTTCTAGTATTTTCTACTAGAAAATACTATTATGTTCCTAGGCTAGAGTTTCCATGAGCAGAAGACTGCCTACGGCTGCTCGGACCCAGACTGAAGGTCACTTCAGAGTGACAACAAATAGCTACCCAAGTTCACCGCCATAGTTTCACCAAGGGACTGTGGCCATTTTTGTTGATTTAGTTTACCCCAGGCCTAAACTTTGAGGTACCAGTGACAGCTCTGTGTACTCCTGGAGCCTCCTCAATGTCTCCTCCATGCCCCGCAGGGTCATCATCCTTGCCAGAGGGCCCTCACGTTTCTTGGAGAGACACAGAGATCATGACAGAGAGGTAAAGTGAGAGAGCTCCCCCCTTGGGGGGGTGGTGCAGCTGCAATCCCTTCTCCTCCGTCTCTCTCTCCCCCAGGATTTTGGGTAAGCATATGCACATACCTTCGGTGTTTCTCAAGCTGCCTGATCCAGAACTCAAACTGCAGTAGGACATGTGGGATCCAGCTGCTTTAACCACCACCAGCTGATCCTTGTTTTGTGTTTTAATTGCCAAAGGGAGTGTGTACTCACCAGAGAGAAAGAGACAGAGAGAGAGAGAACGAACTACCTAATGAGGCGTGATCATATCATAATCCTCTTTTCTCTATTTCTCCTCCCTTCAGGATTCTGAGCACCCACATCCATGCCCCAGGTTTGTCTTTCAAGCTACCCAGGGAAAGGATTGATGGGGTGATTCTGGCCCCCAATCCACAGCACTTAACCACTGCACTATGGGGCCAGCCTTATTGACTTCTTCTTTGATCTTCAAAACCCATTTGCTGCTTTAAAATCATCACCATGGGCCAGCAGGTGGTGTGGTGGTTAAGGCATTGGACTCCCACATGGTTTGACCACTGTTCGAGTCCCAGACCTGGCTACTTGAAAGTCATACTGGGTGCGTGCCCACAATTCTTTTTTTTTTTTTTTTTTTTTTTTTGGAGAGATTTTTGCTATAGGGCGCGTGCGCTCGCCAGACAGACAGAGAGAGACATAGAGACAGAAAGCAAGAAATCACCCCCCAGGGGGGATGGTCATGCCGCAATCCCTTCTCCTCCATTCTCCTCTCGGGATCTTGGGTACGCACGCACACGCGCCTGGCGTGAGTTTTAAGTCACCGGGTCCGGGACGTGAACCGCGGTCGGCTACGTGGGAATCCAGCGACATAGCCATTACGCTAACTGCTGGTTCCCCATGCCCACAATTCTGAGAGAAGAATGGAGAAGAAGGGATTGTGGTGTGGCCATCCTCCATGGTGGGTGATTTCTCTCTTTCCCTATCACTGTCACTCTCTCTCTCTGTTTCTCCATAGTGAGCACACACATCCTATGGTAAAAACCTAAATATAATTAAAAAAAATAAAATCTTTGCCAGTCTCATAATTAACCCAAAAGATACCTGAAGGAGAAACTCAAAAGTATGAAGCTCATTACATATTATTATATAGTTGTTCAGTCAGCGAATCAGCTGTTATGCTGTTAACACTCTCAGCACCGAGTGAGGGACCAGGTATGCCAATATTTGAAGCCTACATTACCTTCTATACCAAAATAACAGGTTTGGTCTAATCGTTTGTTAAAGAGAACCTGAAGGCCATGGATCATTCATATGCCTCTGCTCTGAACGTGTGGACTTTTCAGCTCTTCAAGGGAGACAAGGACGTTTGCCTCCAAATATTTGAGTATATGATTCTTTTGGCCTAGCAGCTTAACATTCCTCTTCTCACTTTGCTAATTATTACTCAACCCGTAAGTCTTAGATCAGAGGTCACTTCCTCAGGGATATACCCCCATCCGCAGCATTCCTAAACAAGGTAATTGTCCCTCTGATAGGTTCACACAGAGTCTTTTCCCGCAGCACTGACAGCTTGCGCATGTCCCCCACAAGTCTGGAAGAACCATGAGAAATGGGGACTGGTGTAGCTTGTTCACTGTTGCCTCCTCCTTCACCGTTCACTGAGGCTGCACTCAGTAAATACTGACTGCATGCATGGATGGGTGAATGAGTGCACAAAGGGTGTCTGTCTTAGATGAAGTTATTTTATTCTTGTAACCAATCAACAATATCTTGAATTCTCAAATTTCTTGAGAATGGAGATGAGATATTTAAATATATATATATGAAGCCCTGACATTTGATACAAAGTGGATGAATATGGAAGACTTAATGCTAAGTGAAGCACGTCAGTCTATGAAAGACAGATTTTGAATGCCCCCACTCAACATATACCAATTATCTGTGCTCTATGGCAGAAACTGAAAGTTTACATGGTATTGTAGCAGAGAGGGCAATGGTAGATACTAGAGATAGTAAGGATAGGGGTAATACCCTTGGGTGGGTAATGGAGGGAGGGAGAAGAACAAGGGAAGAAAAAAACTTTAAAAAGTACACTTAATGGACAAAAATATGAAAAGCTATTTGGTGATAATGATGTGTATAGTAATATCTATGGCTTGACTAATACACATGGTAATCATGCTGGAAAAAGAAATGTTATATACTGTAAAGATATGTGATTAAAGGTGATAAAATAAAAAAAAATGTGTGTGTATATATATAGAGAGAGATAGATAGATAGACTGACACTAAACAATGGCTGATATCCACAGTCTGAAATTGTGCTGTTTTAAAATTACTGGGTCATCAGAAAAGTCATGACACACTTTTGTATTTAAAAACATGGAAAATACATCATGACTTTTCCAATGACCCAATAGAATTGAGAGGAAATGAAGAACATTTTTGATGAAGTTAAAAATATCCCAAGAGAAGGTAAAGTTAGACTTTCACAAAGGAATCAGCAGTCAGAGGACACGTACACTTTTTGTGTTTTACAATTTTGACTGAGAAATCGGTATTTCATTGAATGTGTACAGAATACAATTTAATTTGATAAATAGTCATTGGGCCTCAGCTGATAGGGCAGGCATTCTGCAAAGCATTCTGAGGTGATCGGAGATTACTAAACACTCCAGTTCCAGGAATGGAAGAGCAGAAGAACAGGAAGCAAAGCAAAGATAGCAAAGACACACAGAAGTTCCTTGGAAGAGCTCTAAGTATCTTATTTGTTCAGGCTCCTTTGTTCACACAGGCTCTATCTCAGGACTCAAGGCCCCTGTTAACACTTCCAAAGTCCACCTCAACCTCTTACTGAGAAGAGGCAGTAAAGGTCTAAACAGGAAGAAAAAAAAGATACAGAAAGTGAGTTCCAGGGCCAGCCTGTAGCCTAGTGGTTAAAGGGGCTGGATCATGGCTGACCACGGGCCTAATTCTGGTCTCTGTGACTTGAAAAACACACTGTGTGTACATGCCTAAAATGCGGACAGGATGGAGAAATGGAGGAGGAAGGACTGCATGGCCATGTCCCATTGCGGGTGCTTTCTCCTTCTCCCTGCTGTCTTGTTGCTTCCTTCTGCAAGCACACACCATCCTCTGGTAATTAGAACGGGGTAAAAAGGCGAGTTCTATACTAATAGTTGCTTCCTAATATACATACTAGACTATTATAGTAATTTCATCTTGCCCTAGAGAAAGTGATTCTACCACCTGATATGCTCTATCAATACCTGGGATTTCCCTTTTGTAAACTCTAAGTCTTTCAGAATAACTCTCAATAAAATGATTATGTCCTAACAACAATTAATGCAGAATCTCTTCTGACTCAAACGAGATTTAAATTTTTTTTCTCCAAGGATGCATGCATTCACGAGAAAGAGAGAGAAAGAGAGAGAGAGAGAGAGAGAGAGGGAGAGAGGGAGAGAGAGGAGAATTGAGAAAGCACTCCTCTTCCCGTGGTGAATGATCACACAGCAATCCACTCTCCTCCATTTCCCATATTTTGGGATTCTAGGCAAACATGCACCGATGTGTTTTTCAGGCCCCTGGGTCTGGGATTTGAATTGAGTCAGAGTTGGACGTGCAGAATGCAATGCCATAACCCCACACCACTGGCTGGCCCCTCAAACAGGCTTTTTAAAGTGTCAAACTTTAGTAATGAAAACCAGAAAACAAAATTTAACACAATCTTAGAAGTAATCTTATTTTACAACATACAGCAAATGTTTGTTAAGTGAATAAATGATCCACATTCTCATTTTGACTACAAATATCTTAAAGCAGAATGGCTATAAATAAGTAAATGGTCTGACTGCGGTTCATTTTATTCTTTCTGCCCTGCTGGTGCCTATTATCTAAAGAAATATAAAATGTAAACACAACATCAGCAACAATGAAATACTTTGAATATAAGCAAATGAGTCTTTTACACACATACATATTTATGTTTACGGTTCTTGCCATAGGGCATATGTACTCACTAGTGACAGAGAGAGACAGAGAGATAGTGGAAATCACCCTCCCCCCCATGGGGGAATGGCCATACCACAGTCCCCTCTCTCCATTCTTCTCCTGGAATTTTTTTGGCATGCATGCACACACTCCCAGTGTGAGTTTCAAGCTACCAGATCCAAGACTCAAACCACGGCCCGTTGTAAGAGTCTAGTGCCTTAACCACAATTCCACCTACTGGCCATTTTACCTACACTAACAGGTGAGGAATGCCTGTGCTATCCCTTTTAGGCTTAAATCTGACTGCAACTTGAAATACTTTAATAATGAAAAGTGATTACGCCTGTTTACAAATCCTTTTTCTTTTCCACTGGCATGCTATTTGGTTCATGCCTGAACATATACAGGTTGGAATTGTCCAGCTCTTCCATGCACTGCCCAGTTTTTAGGGACTCGGTTTCATACTTTACAGCCTGAGGGCATGTGTGTAGTTCTCCAGTTTTCTGACTCTCAAGTATCGCGATAATGGTGCCTTGCAGTGGATATTAACAACAGTAACAGCATTCTGCCAAGTGCTTTAGGGCGGCTGCTTGTTGCTTTGTTAATTCTCACGATCTTCTAGCTCTGGTGTTGTGCAGTTAAATCCCCCCTTTTCCTACAGGTAGGAAGAATGAAACTTGGAGGGCTGTGTAAATTGCCTAAGGCCAGGCAGCTGCTGGGAACTAGCACCCAATAGAAATGGACAAAGCCAAGGAGTACTTTTCTTCCGGTAATTCTTAGCTCTACAAACTTGACTTAATTCTTGAGCTCAAAATTCTTTCCCAAAGGTAGAAACTGAATGCTAAGATATAGTAAATTACTAGCAGTACCCACACAAGCAAATCCCTCTATTATTATTTGGGTGAAATCCCCATGAGTGTACATTTTTGTGCAGCATATGCAGCAACCATTTCATAAATGCTTTTAGGATTAAATTCACAAGTTACCTAGGAGCATTAGCTCCTATAGAATATTTTTGTTCTGGGGGCCAGCAGGTGGTGTGGTGGTTAAGGGTGCTGGACTCCCACCTGGCCAGCTGTGTTTTGAGTCCCAGACCTGGTGGCTTGCTTTCTCACGTTCTCTCTCTCTCTGCCTCTCACTCTGTCCCTTTCTGGTCAAATAAAATAAATAAATAAACAAACAAACAACTAAAGAATATTTTTGTTCTTATTTATAGGCTGAGTCATGAATTAAAAATGGATTATTGGAGGCAGGGAGGATTCCCCCCTTTATTTTCTTATTATGAATTAATCATTTTTTTAATTTTTTTATTTTATTGAGGAACCATTTGCAGTGGGAAATGGTAGCTATGAGAGATATCAGTTGAGTTTATCTTACTCAATATTTCATTTTGGTCTTCCTAAATGCATCAGATAAATGACATGTGATACACACACACACACACACACACACACATGCTAAAAAATTAGATATACTATTTAATAAAACACCAAGAATGAATATTTTCATACCATAACATGCTGCTGTTCATGAGGCCTCTTCAGTAATTACTACAATGTTTAATAAATCACTAAGAAGAACAGAATCTATTACTTGGAAAAAGTCCTTTGTCCTCAATTGCAGTGGTTATGCTAATTTTGAATTCTTTCTTTTCACAAATCCCCTTTTAGTACACATGACTGACCAGTAAGATATGGTGGGGGATAAGTAGGAGAGGGAGAGAACAGGAAAACAGAAAGAAATATGAAAATGAAGAATCAAAAAGAAAAATGATTATGAAATTAATGTATGCTTAGTGTCTTCAGCTAGTTAAAATCAATCATTTCTTCCCTTAACAGTGTAAGGTTAAGTTCAAGTCTATGATTTGCTGTTGTTCTTCCCACTTAAATTCACTTCAATATTAACTTGAAGTTTTCACTCTGCATGGGAAGCAGTCCATGACGAGAAAAGTAAAAGTTTTAGACCTAACAGCTGTAGAGGTGGTTGATCTCAGACGATTACCAGCTCTGGGTACACTGCTCCACGTTTGTGATCCTTGGTTCTGTCATCTATAAAACAGGGACCATCGTGGGTTCCTACAGGTTTATGATTATTCAATATTATAAATGAAAAACTTATATGAGAATTTAGCACATAGTAGGTATTCAACCTATTATAGATTTGTAGAGAAACAAATCTAGGGAAAAAAAATTCAATACATTGAAATAAGTGCTTGGACTCTTAAAAGCAAAGTCCTCTTAGTCGTGATACTTCTACAGCTATCAGAATTTCCTGGGATTCTTGGGAATCACACACGTTTCTGAATCCCAGGTCAGACCTAAGTGCAGAGGCTCTAGGGCTCAGAAATCTACAAATCTGCATTTTCTTTTCTTTTTTTTGAGAGATTTTTGCTATAGGGCGCGTACGCTCACCAGACAGACAGAGAGAGACAGAGAGACAGAAAGCGAGAAATCACCCCCCAGGGGGGATGGACACGCCGCAATCCCTTCTCCTCCATTCTCCTCTCGGGATCTTGGGCACACACGCACACGCGCCCGGCGTGAGTTTTAAGTCACCGGGTCCGGGATGCGAACCACGGTCAACTACGTGGGAGTCCAGCGACATAGCCATTATGCTAACTGCTGGTTCTCTAAATCTGCATTTTCAATAAACTCCTGAGGGACCTCCAGTTGGCATAATGGTTATGTCGATGAACTCTCACATGGTTGATTATAGTTTGAGTCCTGGACCCAGTGGCTTAAAATTCACACTGGGTGTGTGTGCGTGCATGCCCAAAATTCTGAGAGAAGAATGGAGGAGAAGGGATTGTGATGTGGCCCATCTCCCTGGGGGGTAATTTATTGTTTTCTGTCTCTGCAGCAAGTGTACGTGCCCTATAGTAAAAATCTCTCTGAAAAAAAAAAAAGCATTAAACTGAATTGGTTCTTTTATTTTTTTAAAAGAATTATTTATTTAATTTTATTTATTCATTCATTTATTTTAATTTGATGAGAGAGAGAGAGTGAGAAAGCACCCAGCGTGAGTTTAAGCCACCGGGTCCAGGACTTGAACCACGGTCAACTCCATGGGAATCCAGTGACATAGCCATTATGCCAACTGCTGGTCCCTATTTACTGAGTTTTTATTATATTGAAGTGTTCCAAGGACTTTGCATGTATTAAACTGTTCAGTCCTCAGTATGGTCTTATACGCTTGGCCTGAGTAGCAGCACCTCGATCTTATAAATGAGGAAACGGGCAGGATGAGGTAAACCTACCTGCCTAGGATTATAGCTAATGTCAGAAAGACAAGCTTATCCAGACACGCTGCCCTGGAGACTGTGCTGAGAGTTCTGGTGCTCTGCTCCCTCAAAGGTGCTCTCTGGGGGAAAGTGGGTTCCGGCCTGAGGGAAAAATGTGAGCAAATGAATAGGAGGCATAAAAGTGCCTGGCGTGGGAAGAAACCATGAAACATGGCAGTGGAGCCCGATGCTAAGCGATCTGGAGAGAGAGAGAAAGCCTTGGAGTTGCTTTTTTCATACTGGCAGTGGGGAGCTCCACTGCCTTACAAAGCTTTTGAACATGCTGTTCCTACACCGTGGCTACTGAGCTAATCCCTGGACTTTAGCTGAACTCGACAGGCTGAGGTTGAAGACAGCTTTATTGTTACTCACAAATAGAGTATTACAGATCCCTGGTTCTTTTTCACCTTTCATTTCTTGCTACTGATATAACTTTTTATATCAGTGGCAATAGAAACACAAACTCAAAATATCTCAAGGCAGTGGAGGTAAAAATAGACTGTAATAGTAAAGCAAAGCAATCTTCGTCACAAATCTTGTAAAGCGAACCTGTCGGGTTTTGATCTCTTCATTCAGCAGGCTCATCCTGGAAGAGGTGCACTCACATGTAAAAACTGTGACAAAAGAAGCCGATCCTTATTATTATGTGAGTATTATGTCTCTTTCTGTCTCTTTTTGCTCAATCAATTCTCAGCTCACTCAAAGGATAAAGATAACAGCTCCCTGCATGGGATTTCTAACTGTATAGCTGTTCCTGTTCCGGGTACTTGGAGGTACAATTTTGCAAAGATGTGGAGGGGATTACATGGGAAGAGGATTGAGGGGACTAGACCCTCACACACACATGGTTAAGTGCTGTGCAGAAAACGCCTGATTCCACATGTTTGACCAGGTTCAAATCCCAACACCAGAGGCTTGAAAAACAAGTCCAGTGTGCCCAGAATTCTGATGGGATGGAGAGTTGGAGGAAAAGGATTGTGGCATGATTGAGGCCACACTGAGGGAGGATTTTCTCTCTCTCTCTCTCGCTCGTGCATACACATGTACATGTGCACACATACACTGTGGCATAAAACAAATAAAACAAGAGATAGAAAAGAGGATTGTGGAAACGATTGTGAAAGAGTAGATGAAAAACAACCTTCAATTTTCCTTCTTTTTTTTCTTCTTTTTTTTTTTTTTTTTAGAGAGATTTTTGCTATAAGGCACCTGTGCTGGCCAGAGAGACAGAGCGAGAAAGTGAGACACAAAGTGAGAAGTCACCCCCTGGGGGGATGGCTACGCCACAATCCCTCTTTCAGTCTCCTCTTGGGATTTTGGGTATGCACACACACACACACGCTCGGTGTAAGTTTTAAGTTGCCGGCTCTGGGACTCAAACCATGACTGACTATGTGGGAGTGCAGCGATGTAACCATTATGTCAATTGCTGGTCCCCACTTTTCCTTCTTAGTTCCTTGATTCTCACTGATGTCTCTACTCCTTTTAGTTTTTCCTTTCATTCTCATAGCTCCAGGCGAAATTTGGGGATTATTAAAACTAACTAAATGAGAAGACTATACATTCAGTTAGTGGAACTTTTCCAATACTGTGTAAACTGATTTGGGATAGCGGGAGACTGGATGGGCTTCACTGCTAAACCATCTCCTCACTTTGAAACTCTTAACCTGACTGAGTCAGGGAACTAGAGACATCCTACTGGTTTTAGATGATGGCGATGTGTACTTCATCAAGAAGTTCTTTCTGTCAGAAGTTACACCATAGACACTGACTGACCTATTGCCAGCATTTATATAAAAAGAAAGTCAGAGTCTCCTTAGAAGGCTCTACTCGACCCATCACTGAGTTCAATGATTCTTGCTCTCTGGGGCCAGACATGACTCGGTCCAAATGCCTCTGGCTGTGTAGATCCAGTGTTCTCTATCTATTATTCAGTTAGCATAGATGTTATATATTTGATTGTGGTTATTACATAATATCTTTCTGATTTAAGCCAATTTCTCTTCCCCTATAAATAAAACTCGATGATGTTCAAATCACTTAAAATCACTGAACTTTGGAACTGGAACTTAAATTCATATAACCCCACTCCTTGTTCTAATAGACAAGACAACTGAGGCACAGCCGTGGGAAAGGCACTTGTCCAAGGTCATCATAAGTAGCAACTTGACTCGAAATATTGTGTTTGATTCGTCTCATCATGCTGACTCAGCAAACTAGCCTGAGTTAACAAAGTTTTCCTTTCTTTCTGTGTTCTTTACATTTCTAAAGTCACATTGGCTTTAAAAAAAAAAAAAAAAAAGGAAAGGAAAGGGAAAAAAAATGCACACACAGAGGAGAGAGTATTGGCCAAAATTTCAAAGACACTACTTCTGAAAAATAAGGGCATAAGGAAAGAAGGGGGGGGGGGGATTTTTGACTGTACTACCTAAAATGCCATTCAGACAGGCTATTCATAATCTAATCTGTTGCAACGTTTATCATAGGTTATGGTAACAATGAGTTTAAAGCTATTTGAATAACAAGATACCAGGGTTTTGTCAGCCTATATAGCTCCATGATGTCTGTAATTTTCAATATATCTCAAGGTGGAAAAATGCAAGCAATCTTTAAGCCTTTGATTGCTACTAGTACAGTTTACTTAAACAGATACATAACTTACACAATGTAGAGCAGATAGCTTAGTAACTAGAAAAGAGTCACATGCCTGTGGCTATGTGAATGGATGAATGGCATGTGAGAGTCCTTAACATGATTTTCTTCTTGAGATGGATTTTCTCATTATGATAGCTTTTATTCATTTTGAGCTTCAAAAATTATTTATTTTGATTCCGGGACAAGATTTGGTGAACAAGATAGGCAGGGTAAGCGTGGTCTATTGGGGGAAAAAAAAAGAAAGGTGATTAAAAAGTGTCAGTTGACTTTGTTCACAAAACAATTCTTCCATGAGAGGACTGTAAATCCTTAGGATCTATACCTGAGGTTATTGGTTGAAAAAAAGATTTTTAAAGTCAAGGTAAAAAGTCAGCAGTCAGGACCATCAGAGGGTGGTGAATGGTTATGTTGCTGGATTCTCACATAATCGACTGTGGTTCGAGTCCCAGACCCAGCAGCTTAAAACTCACGCCAGGTGCATGTGCATACCTGCCCAAAATCCTAAGAGGAAAATGGAGAAGGAATTGTGGCATGATCATTCTCCCTGGAGAATTATTTTCTACTTTCTATTTCTCTCTCTCTCTCCGTCTCTCCAGCAAGCATATGCACCTTATGGCAAAAATCTCTCTTAAAAAAAAAAAAAAAGCCAGCAAAGTCTTTGCCCTCACTCCATTGCTGTGTTTTATTATTGAAGGTGGCCTACCATGTGTTGGTCATTTACTGTATATTGTCTCTAATCCTCACAAAAATCCAGGAACATATAATCATACGTGCAATTGAGAAAAACAAAGCTCAGAACTATTCTGTGACCAGAATAAGGCCACATCGCTAAGACTATAGAATCTACACTCAAGTTCAGGAATTCTTACTCCAAAGTCCAAGCTACATCTTGAAATATGCTTTCCTGCTAAGAGCCTATAAAAATACCCAGATATCAATGGGTATATGGACATGGTTTGAAATGACTTTAGTTGAATAAGCTGTAGGCTATAATACCTAGTAATATTCTATTATATCCTATTTTAAAAACATATCTTTGGAGAAAGGAAGAATCATTTTTATTCATTAATTGCCTATGATTATCCTGTGAGGTACATGTATTATGTAAATAATTTCAATATAAGGAAGCTCAATCTCAGAGAAGTTAGAATCTTATCTAGAATCACAGACTACTAAGGACAGAAGTCAGGGACTCAATTCTACCACGTATGATGTAGAGCGTAGGCTGAAACTCTGTACTAAAAGTTTTAAAATAAAATTGGGTTATTTTAAATTACATGGTTATTATATAATTTAACAAATGGCTAATACATGTCATATGTCTTGAGAGAGAGAGAGACCCCTGACACTTGACAGGGTCTTTTTGTGCTATAACCCTCCCCCAAGACTTCTAGCCAGTCAGGATCACAGGCATGCCCATTGGCAACACTGGCATGTTCAGTTGGACCTGGGACCTGAACCTTGGGCCTTCTCATTTGGTTCCAATATCACTCAGTGGCAGCCTAAACCACAGTGGCTGAACCTGAATAACAGATTTTGATAAGATAGTCCAGGTATAGGAATGGCATAAGAAGGAAAGAGTAGAAGAGGAAAGAAGGAAAGAGTGATTGGACCAAACTAGCATAAGAAAATTGTGTATGTATGAAAATAACTTGAGGTGGATATCAAGAAAGATCATTTAAGGCCATCCAAGGCCATGGCTTCTAGGCTAAAATATATAAGCACAGATACGGGTCTTGGTGAGCTATGGATGACATCATAGCATGAAAGAGGGACGATCTAGGGTTTCTATGAACCAGCTCTATGTGACTCCTCTGTCCAGCAGAGTCACCTGAAGACACAGGGAATGACTACATGAGACATAGATCTGGGTCAAGAGGGGGAAGGAGAGACCACACCAGGTATGTACCATGCTAAGCCTCTCTCATCCTTCCTATTTATTAGGGCAGAGGAAGGACAGTGATTTTTTAGAAAACCAGAAAAATAAGGTGATTTTCTGAAACATGTTGGTTTTGGTATCGATTAGAGAGGAGGTATTGCTAAATGACGCCAGAGGCTGGACAGAACACCCTGGAATTTGGAAAATGCATTTATCAGATTGCACACCTAGGTAATGGCCTCCTGTGGTCTGCAAGCAGGAAGGCCATATTTTCTGAGCATGCATTCACTCATCCACTCAGAGTTCATAGATTCAAGGTGTTCTAGGAGCATGGTGTTTCTGTTGTTTCCTAACTGCCATATGTAAGTCTGCATGAAGTGTTTAAATATTAGTCAAGAAAGCAGTTAGGAGGCTACTGCGATAGGGTAAGTAATAATTCTAATTATGTTGTATGTAGATAGGAAGACTAGCAGTGGGAATGCAGAAATAAATGACAAAATAAAGAAGCAGACTGAAGACAAGTTGCCAGGGGCTTTCAAATGTCTGGAGGAATAGATGTAGACATGTTGGAATTCGAAATGCTAAGTGGATGTCTGCATTCAGGTTTCTAGTAGACACCAAAAAGATGAAAATTGAATGAAGATATGAGTTGGCTTGTAAATGATGATTTTGGATTTCTCCTACATGCAGATGGTAGATAGATATGTCATTAAGAAAGAGAATAGAGGGCTGGTTCCATAGCTAGTGGTTCAAGGAGTGGGATCTCATGCGACCAACTGTAGTTCAAATCCCAGCCCCAGAGGCTCAAAGGACAGGCAGGGTGCATGTGAAAGCATGTCCCAAATCCCAACAGGATGGCAAAATGCAGGAGAAAGGACTGTGGTGTGAACACAGTCCATTGGGAGGTGATTTCTCATCTCCCTCTCTGTCTGGATAGCATATGTATCCTCTAGCACAAAGAGGTGTGGTATTATCTGTTGAAGATATTTTGTAGTTTTATCAACTGTGCTAGGGAATAAAGTTCACCTGTTGAAATATCCACTTTGTAAGATAAATACTAATGTGATTGAATGTATGGAAGAAAATGAAATGAAATGAAATCTATAAATAAATGAAGTTAAAAGAATAAACAAAAACTATGTATCCTCTAGCAATTAAAAAGGAAGGAAAAAAGGAAGGAAGGAAGGAAGGAAGGAAGGAAGGAAGGAAGGAAAAGAAAGAAGACAGAAAACATAATAAGAATATTAACTAAGGATGAGTCCAGTTTTTAGGAAGCAGGAAAAAAGAAAAATTTACCGACCAAGGAAAACTGAAAAATTGAAGTAGGTAAAGACAAAAAGAGCAGAAGAAAGTCGGCAAGAGTACTAATCACTCTGAAGAAATTTGGTGATCTGAAGAAGGGAAAAATAGAACTGCCTCAAGAGCGTAGTTGGCTGTAATGGGTTTTATGTTTTATAAGCACATAGGAGACTTGAGCATGGAAGAAGAGGAAGCAGCCCGAGAGCTAGTTCCATTGACCTGAATTCTTTCGCATTAATTAGCATTAATTCGTATTTTACTTTCTAAATGTTTGCATCCTCTCACCAGTACATGTTTTAAGCACGTTTCAAGAACCTTAAGCATTGGACATGGGTCACCTGTTTCTTTATGCATCCCATGTAATTTTTTTATGAGAGATTTTTGCTATAGGGCACATACGCTCACTGGAGAGACAGAAAGAAACAGCGAGAAATCACCCCCACCCCCCCGGAGGGGGGATGGCCATGCTGTAATCCCATCTCCTCCATTCTTCTCTTAGAATCTTGGCCATGCATGCACACACACTCGGCATGAGTTTTAAGTCACCAGGTCCAGGACTCGAGTAGTAGTTGACTATATGGGAGTCCAGCGACATAACCACTATGCCGTGTGCTGGTCCCCATCCATGTAATCTTACATCATAGTAGATGATCAACATTATTCTTTCCTTGATTAAATTTCTGTGTGTATGTATATATCTATATCTATATCTATTTCTGACACTTTTTTTTTAAATAGCAGAAAAAAGCAGATAACAATGTCACTAACAATAAATTATTGGTAAAAATTCTAAGTGTTAAATACACAATACATGGATTATCTCAATCTCCAAAAACCACATTTTGAACAACAAATACTTGTTTTATTTTTGGATTCTATTTTGTACACTATTCAACAGTTTTTGCCCTTTTTAAACAAGCTGTAATAGATGCATGGTCGAGGCTTGCTCTAATGACATGTTCATCTGTCTTCCTGTTCACCCCATCCTCTCACCCACCCATTCGTCTCTCCCTTCCTCCCTCTCTCTCCCTCCGTTCTTTCCTTCCTCCTTTCCTTTACTCCTTTACCAAATATGCCTATTTTATATCAGGGGCTGGATAAGATAAAGCATCAGTCCTGTTTCCTCAAGTTCACTTGGTTACAAATAATTTTGAAGATATATTTCTTGGTCAAATGAAGTAAAATACCATATTTCAATTAAGGGGAATTTTAAAAAGTCCAAAAAAAAAAAAAAGAGAGAGAGAGAAGCAAATGATATTTGCTTTTTGTATTAACTTTACACATTTAATAAAGCTGCTCAATAGTTCTTTAACATAAATATACATATGCTATGGCAGCATGTGAAAAAATCAACTGGAAAATTAAAATTAGGCACATTTCTAATTTAATGCTTTATTATCTTTGCCATAGCATGTGCATACAGTGATCTAATAAGTAAAATATGTAGAACAAGGAAGAAGAGCCCTGCCCTAAGGGAATTTATAATATATTCTAATGTATTCTAATGGTGTGTGAAATATACATCTAAAGTCAGAATTTGTCAAAATTTTGTAACTGGGAGATGCTGATAACTATGTCCAAGCATGTGTCTAAAATATTCCTGCCATAGGAAAAAAATACGTCTTTATTTGATGGTGTGCATATGGTCTATTTAAAAGCTTCCTATATACTGCAAAAACTAAAAAAAAAAGGCAATGAAAAATCAAAACTATATTTCTAGGCCTATACCTACAAATATTTTGAGGAAATAATGGAGGATAGCCCTGATGGGTTTATCAACCGTATTTTTTTTTTCTCCCCTGTGATATTATTAGATGTGTAGGTAGTAAATTTATTATAGTTTTTATTTTTAAAGATGTATATTTTCTTTTCTTTCTTTCTTTTTTTGAGAGGTTTTTGGCTATAGGGCATGTGTGCTCACCAGAAAGAGAGAGACAGAGAGACAGAAAGTGAGAAATCATCCCCCCCAGGGGGATGGCCACACCACTATCCCTTCTTCTCCATTCTCCTTTTGAGATCTTGGGCACACGTGCCCGATGTGAGCTTAAGCCACTGAGTCCGGGACTCAAACCATGGTCAACTACATGGGAGTCCAGCAACATAGCCATTATGTCAAGTGCTGGTCCCCATATTTTCTTTTCTTGAAAGACATAGGTAATGGGGTAAATTTTAAACTTCAAATCCCAAATTGTGTGATGAAAATAATACAACTCTAATAATCAGGGGGCCTGAGTTAAAGTTTATTACTTGCATGAGAGAGAAACAGAGAGACAGAAAGAGAGAGAGAAATGGGCAAACCAAACAGGATCTTCATGCAACAATCCATTCAGCCTTAGCCAGCAACACAAACATATGAGCCCAGCATGTAGAAGGAGGCCTTGGGATGTGAATCTGGGGCCGTCTCATGTAACTTCAGCATCACAGGACATTGTGATACCACTGTGCCACTGGGGCTGACTTGAAACCATCTCCTTATAAAGAAAGGATGGCATCAGCATAAACTGATGGCAGTTCTATTAAGCTGGCAGTAGATACCTAAGCTCAAATACCTACAAGGGCCAGGCAGGTACCAGGCAGATTTAAGAAATATGGAATGGTGGGATCTGTGGGGAGCTGAAAAATAGAGGCCCCATTGAAATACATTCAAAATTTAATAAAACGACTGCCCCACACTGTTTAGAACAACAGATAAAGAAACAAGCAAAGCGTATCTGCATTTCACATTTAGCTAGTTAGCAAAATTTGCATCAAATGATTGCAAAGGTAGTTTCCAATCCTAAAATGGTAGGCCTTTGATGCTGAGCTCTCAAAAGAACTCCACCTTCTCCTTCTACTCTACCATCCCAGAGGGATTCAGTAGCTCAGGCAGAAGTTGCACATGAGTAGTTCCAGAACATTCTTCAATCCCATAACCTTTTAAAAACTTCTAGATTTATACAACTCTACCTTTATCCAATAGCTAGAACACAGTATGAGAAAAACATTAATATCGATACCAAGACATGAACACAGAAGAACCTAAGTTTTCTCTCCGTAAAACCTAACTTTTTAAATGTCAAATTATACTCTTTGTAATTCTTCAACATGGAAGAACAAAATCTTTAGCTCGAAAAGAATGTGTTCTTTGCCAATGACCTCAGAGAAAGTTAGTTTTATAAAAGAGAACAACATACTGAGTTATTTTTTGCTTACCAACATCTTCTGGCTTTGGAACTAGATTCCCAAATAGCTTAGTAGATCTGACCCAGTGTCAGATTACCCAAAGGGAGGCTAAGAAATGTGCTTGGCCAGCAGCAAATCAGGGACACTAATACTTTTTTTTTTTTTTTTTTTTTTTTTGGAAAGAAGCTGATATTTGATGTTTCAAAAAAAAAATAAGTCATCTTTGAGTAAAAAAAAAAAAAAGTGAAAACTTTATTGATTTCTTACACCAATTCATAGTTTGCTATTTTTTAACTTTTAATTACCTTTAGTGGGGGAGATCAGAAGGCAAACATACATGTTAATGCCCAACATGGTTTCTAAACACCTCACGCTGTCCTCGATCTGACCATTTGGCTAGATGATACCAAAAAAAGCAAATCAGGGTAAAAATAAATTTCAGCCAAGGAACCTCAATCAACTAAAGAAAATTTGGACTTAAAATACATATTTTTTCTGTAATAGTCATAGTAAAAGATGGTGTAAAAATTGTTTCTGTTTTCAAGAGATGGTAGGAATTAGAAAATTGAATGGTTTACCAAGCGGTTAAAAATTCACCATGGAATTCATGTATTTTATACACAGATATAGCTTGTTTGGGATTTTAAACTTCCACCAGAAATGCAATGATCCAATTTAAGCAACATGTAGCTACATAGACTACTTTGATGCAGACACAGTTATCCTGCTTAGGGAATTTATCTCTGCATCAATGACCCCACTAAAGATTATTGGATCCATTAGAGAACTCTCTACTTTTGACAAAATTGTTAATCGTAGCCAACTACGAGAATACTTTTGTATAAATGGTATTAGCTAGACCTAATGAAAAGGTGAAAAAGAAAAGAGAAGGCATCTGGACTTCAACAAATATCCAAAAGATAGGAAAATATTAAAAAATTCCCATCACGTAGCCTCAAAGTTCTTTTATGAAAAAAAAGGGTAGAGTTATCTTTTCTGTAAGGAGAAATGGTCAGACTTGGATCTTTTTGAGAAATCAACTGCAGATCAGTTTGTTTGGAGGCTAAAAATGATAAGCTGAACAGTGGGGAGTAAAGGGTATTAATAAGATCATGCACTTTTAGAAATGAGAAGGCCTTTGCAAATCAGGCAGTGCAGCCTGGTAAGTTCTGATAAGTTCTTCTTCATAGGTAATGACAGTCATGGCATGCCACAGTACTAAAGAGGGTTTATACATACATTCTAGATGGATCATAATAGCAAATGAAACAAAACAGGGACTATCATTTTAAATTATGACCTGTTGATTATGTATTATTGAGTCTTCAGAACAAGTCTATAGGAGAGTCTTCAAAAAGTTCACAGAATGTGTGTATTATGAAAGAATCACAACTGGATTTCAAAAGAATTTTGGTGCCAAAATAAACTGAGACGTAAATTCCACTTTTCCATGAACTTTCTAAAGTCTCCTCATATACAATGAAAGATGAATACATTCATGAACATATACCCTCTAGCTCAGAAATGGTGGGGCCAAGAATCAAACCCAGGCAGAGACTTCTAGACTTGAGGATCTGTGTGTGTCCGTTAAGGGCTTGCTCAGAATTTTCTCTCAGAGGCAGCAGAACTGATGTTGTGTAGGCTCGCCTCATCTCCTACCCCTTTGGGCTTTGGAACTGATCTTGCAGAGAGGCCTGAGAAAATACTTAGGATCCTTTCAAGATGACGATTTTCCCCATGTCACGAGTCTGCGGCAGGGGCCACAGTTTAACTTGCATCAGAGCGCTGATCATGTCACGGATGTGAAACATGTGATGTTCCATTACATAGTGTGGTGAGAGGTTATGAATTGCAAAAGCGACATGAAATTCTAAACTGAAGTTGCCTCTGTACATCAGTCATGCTGTGCTATCATCATGTTACCCTTGCAGTTTATGAATGAAAATCTTTGTTGCTTGACCCTCCAAATCGGTCTTTTTCTCACTCCTGCAAATAGAATACTGTAGACATTCTTAACGGCACTGTCATGTTTCAAAGCCATTGTTGACTCAGAAGTAACATGGAAAATGCTTATACTATATTAATGAAAAGGGTTCCAATGTAACACTAAATCCACTCTCTGATTAAAAGTGTCTGAAAACTGACTATGTAGGAACATGAGCTAAAAAGGAGTGTGGGACAATTAATTAAGGTAGTGGGACAGTGAATGATTTCTTTATTTTGAATTGGTGCTGAAAATGTTATTTTTACCGTAGTAAAATGTGAACATAGAAATATTGCCCTGTTTTCAGTTTGCCGTCTGCCATCTGTTGTTCATCAATTTATTGTGTAACAAGACTGTTTCCTGGTTCTAAGATCAGCCTCTTCTTATTCTTTCAACTCTCCCTGTGTGACTTCAACTACCCTGTCGCTTGATTTATCTCCATGGCTGTTGTCTCTAGCTCGCGAGCTCTGCAAGCACACAACCAGTGGCCTAACACATAATACAGCTTGACTCTCCAATAAGCACCTCAAGTTCAAATGTTTTCATGCCCTCCTCGTTTCTGTTCCTTTTCTTGTGTTCCTCATCCTGGTGAACCACACCACTTTCCCAATTGCTCAGACTTGTCATCATGGAATCTTTCCTGCATAAGCAAAATGCCCGAAATATAAATTTAAGTATAAATACACACATAAAATTATCCTCAATTTATCACTTGTCTCTTTATCACTGCTACTGTCTTTTTTTAAAGCTTATTTATTCATTTCTTCCATGACCAAGAGACACAGAGAGAGTGAGAGGGAGAAGGAGAGTCCAGTAGATTCTTAAGAGCATGATAGGCTCTGAGCTTCGGCCAGTCCTAGATTGTGGGCACTGTGTCCTGGAGTACTCCGGGAGGTCTCCAGATATAAACTCAGAACCTTACCATGCAGGATGTGTTTTCCTGCTGCACCGCTTTCCAACCCTGGCCACTGTGTTCATTGAAGCTAGCCTTGCTTTTCATCCACACCATTGCAAAAGTCCCTCAAAAACGACTTTCAGCTTCTAATCTCACTTTTATTCTTTCTAATAAAGCAAGGGATTGTTTTAAAACACGGAGTCCTTTCTGCCATTCCTCTATGTAAATCTCTATACTATCTACCTATCATTCCTAGGATTAAGGGTGAACTGCTTAACATGTTTGATAAGCCCTTTTTGACCTGGCCTGAGCCTATATTTAGATTCCTTTCTCAGTGCTCTCACCTCTCCCTTCTCTAACCACCTTACTAAAACAAACTGTACCAACCACAATGAGTAGCTTACAGTTCTCCAATAATACTCTGTCCTTTGCACAGTATGGCAACCACTTTCCAGTCTACCCCCCAACATTGACTTGCCCTTGACTTCAAGACTTTTCCTTGACTTGTATACATTTTGGGTGATTCTAAGGGTCCTGGGTTGATCTCTATTCCAGCACTTACCACCTTGAATTACAATGAACTTTCCTGGATCTGCATTTCCTCACTGGATTTCAGGCCTTTTGAAAGTTTGACTGTGTCTTATTCCTCATTGTATTGGGTCACTGGAAAAGTTATGACACATTTTTGCACAGAAAAACACGTCATAACTTTTCGGACAACCCAATATACCCCTACCGCAGTTCTAGTATATTTTATTACAGCATAAATAAATGCTGAATGGCTATTTCTAAAGGTTAAGGTCTATTCAAATACGCAATGTGTTGGTGTATGTAACATTTGTAAGAACTCCCTTCAGATATGCTGGTAGGAAGGGTGTCTACAGAGTCAAGAACATTCCATGACTCCCCAAAAGATATTACAAGAAAAAGAGACAAATCTCAAGACCTCTGAGGAAGTTAAAGATGAAAGCACTGGTGGTCATGACGGCTACTAAAGGACATTATTAAAGGCAAACCTCAGTGCTGGCTCAGACGGGGAATGAGGAACTTATAAAGGTTTCCAGCAGTCAGGGATAGTGTGTTCTAAAGAGATGAATGCAGGCCTAAGAAGTTAGAAGATAAAAGAGGGCACCTCTGGGCATTTTTAACTGTAGGTTTGTCTCCACACCCAGTCATCTCTTCACCTTTGAAGTATATCTATCATTGTTTTGGATTTATCCTCCTCTCTTCCCAGCCAGGTAATACTAGCATGATCTATTGAAAGGAGCATAATTCACCAGCGTAGCTTGCCTATACAGGCTGTAATCAGCATTGACATATTTTGTGACAGTTCTGTATAAAAGATGACTAACATAAATAAAGTGCATTGTATATTCTGGGGTAATAGAATATAAAGCACTATGGATACACTCCTCTCGCAGAGAGGATCTAGGATTTAAGTCGGTGAGAGAGGGTGTTCTGAGGTAAAGCTAGAATTCTGCTTGGCAGCTCATCTCATTACCCAATGGCATCTCAGCAGTCTAGCTATCAGCCAGCTCAACATGAAGACCATCTCAACAAGAGCTAAGGAAGCGTTTCCACAAATATTTATGATCTCAAATCGAGCACTCAGAGAGTGTTCTTTGAGTTTTCATTCCACTCACTATGTCAAAAGGGTTTCTTTGTAAATGTTACAGATCACTGAAAACTATTGAGAAGAACTAGCAAGATATTATATAAAGAAAAACACTACTAAAGTCAAATATAAATCTGAATTGTTTTGTTTCTTTCTTTTCCTTTTTCTCTCTTTTTTTTTTTTTTTTTTTTTTTTTTTGCTATAGGATGCATGCACTCATCAGAAAGAAAGGGAAAGTGAGAAATAACCTCCCAGGGGGGATGGCCATACCACAATCCTTTTTCCATTCTCCTCTTGAGATTTTGGGCACACACATGTGCCTGGCATGATTTTCAAGCTGCTGGGTCTAGGACTCAAACTACACAATCAGCCATGTGGGATCCAGGGTCTTAAACTTTATGCCACCTGCTGGGCCTCTAAGTTTGAATTTTGACTCTATCACTAATGGAGGCAAAATCCTACTGGATTATCATAAAGATTCAGCATCCTAATTTTAAAAATGGAGATCTTGTCTTATTCATATCTATTGTGCCAACATCAGACTCTGTAGTCATACTGTTGCAAATGATTCATGGCTCCCTCCCACCCTCTTTCTCCCTCTCCTCACTATACATATTTGACATTTACTACTTCAAATGCCTAGACAAGAATGTTGCCCCAAAGTTGGCACATGGTTGGCTTATACTTCTCATTGTGAAATGACACATGTACTCACAATCCCATTATCCCTCCCATGCTGATTTATGAATACAACCGGGGCTGCAAACTTAGCATTGCTTGCTGCCTTAAATGCAAACAGTAGCTGCCTTCACCTGCTTGGTACCTGTCACTACAAATCAACTATCAAAAGAGCAACATGCCTAGATTAATTAATGAGTAAGTATCTGGGAGTCATTTGGGGTACGTGGTTTCAGATCTGTAGAAATTATGCAAATGATCAAACAGTGAAACTTGTTGGAAGTTGTCATACGTTGGCTCCTTGGAAGACAGATACTGAGATTTGTGTGCACGGGGTCTATTAGAGAGAGAGGGCTTCTAAGAACTGAGTGGTGACAAAGGCAGTAATGCAAAGAGTAAGAGTGGAGGTCACATGACCCTTTAGAGTTGCCCCTAGGTAAGGCAAGGGAGCTGGGTCTTTGTATCTCAGCATATCTCAGTCATCAAAGCCTTGGGAGAGGCAGCTTCCTTGACAGAGGGTAATTCCTGTTCCATAAATACAGAAGAATTCCTGATCAGAATTCCTGATTGGAATTTAGGAGAATTCTGTAAATCATCACTTTGGGCAGTTGTGAGAATGAATTTCTTGATCTTAGAGGGGGATCTAAAGAGACTCCAGTGTCTACTACAGAGGTGTCGTGTTAGGTCCTGACTGTCATGGCCTATAGATCCCCAGGTCGGATGGCAGTAGATTGGCAGTTTCTAATTACCTTTCTTAGATCACCAGAAGTCAGAGGCTGGGATCCCTGGGACCCTGAAGCGACTTCTGACTAGGAAGTGCTTAAAGGGCTCTACTAGATTAAAGACCATGCAGGAGGAACCTTACCTTTGGAAAATATATAGTTCACCTGTTGTAAAAATTTAACTTGGATTAAAAATAATAGACCTTACTTTGCTTTGGGGGACATCTAAAAGGGACTAAACCCATAAGGAAGAAATACCTAACTCTTGATATGAGAGGAGGGAAGAGGTAGAACTGAAGCTCTTTACTGAAGCCTGACAAGAACCTAAGTTTTTGAACAGAACCCCTTCTGTGGCAATAGGTCTTGAGAGGGACACAGCAAGACAGAAAAATTAGTCTGTGACTCCATGGGCTGTCTTCTCAAAGTCACTCCCCTTGACTGATCCAGCAATAACAAAACTGAACTGTAAACAAGAATCCCTTTAGTGGTTATTCATATTTTATTTGTATCTGTTGCTATGTGTAGCCTTAAAATTTTGAACTATTTATATATATATAAATATAAATATATATATATACATACATAGTATATATTAATATAAATATTAGTATAAGGTATAAATATTTATATATAAAATACACACACACACACACACACACACACACACACATATATATATATATATATATATATATATATATATATATATATAATGGTATAAAATGCTAGGGCAATGTGCTTATCCAGTTCATCTGAGAAAAAACCTCTACTATTTCTTAAAAGCACTATTTGGTTACATTCTTACTTTCTGAACCATAATGGATTTGAAATTATTTTAACACGTTTTCCTAACAACTTAGTCACAACTGTTTCAGTAATTAGAAGTAACTTTGAAGTCTGGAAAGGAATGGCAAGACTCATGTAGGCAGATGTTAGAAGAACAATAAAAAGTTAGGGCTCAGTATTCCAGAAATGATCCTGGACAATTGTCTTATCTCCCTGAGACTCAATCCCTTCACTAGTAAAAAGCGTATAATGATGTGCTATTTGCTTAATGTTAAAGATCAAATGAGATGTCATATGTAAAGTGACTATCACCCAAACATAGTACATGCACCTAGTGTAGAAGATATGCTAGTTTCTTCTGCCTTGTTTTCTACATAAACTCATTGAGAAATTTGTTAAGAATATAAGTCCTTAAAAAAAAAGGTACGTCTTAATGGCTGAGATCTATAGTTAAAAAAAAAAAAAAAAAGTATATCAAGAAAGCTCACACAAACAAATTGTGGCTTATGTACCATAGCCAATGATTAAACCTTAATACAACTTGACAGTTTTAATTTTTGTATAAATACCACCAGGGTCTATGATTCACATTATGGATTCTAAGCTTAACAAATGTAATTTTAAAGCAACAAAGCTGCTTTTAAAGGAGTACTATCAAAGCGCTGACATTTTCAAAATGGAAAATGCTTCGTGTATAAGATTTGAAAAATGGAAAACCTAGCAATTCTTCTCTTTACCTGACAGAAGTTATCAAGATGGACACTGCGAATGCTCAGACATTTTTTGAGTTAGTAATAGATTGGAATCATGTCTCATGGAATTATAAATCCCATAAATTAAAAATATTTAGATCTAGAATAAGAGCTAATAATTGCAAGCTAAACACTTACTAAGTCGGGGGTTGTGTATAAATTATCTAATTGTCATGGAAACTCTATGGCTCTATTACTACCATTACTTTGATCTTACTAAATAGAAAACTAGAGTGAAAGATGTATTTCAGAGTATTTTCCTCTGGTCTATATTACCTCTACAATATAATAAATTGCACTGTGGGAATGGGTTTCTTCATAAGGGTCCAGAGTCCAGCAGGGAGAAGGGATTTTCAAGGTCCACAACTATCCAGTGACAAGGCAATGAATTAAGTTTCCAGACCTGTGTTCTTTCTCACAGGCCTCTGTCCTCTCTGAATCATGGCTCTACAGTCAGAGATTAGGATATCTTCAGCAAAACAGAGCCTTATATGCTTCTAAAACAGAACTAAACGTTGTTACTTTTAAAAAAACCATCCATTTATCATCAACATATAAGGGCCCTGTCCCATTCTACTTCAGTACTATATTCAACTACTAAATTTCAAAATAAATAATTTTGTAATATAGCCTAAATCAGTTAGGCAAGTACTTATTTACAAATCTAAATTAAAAATAAGTAATATCATTCTTATCTAAAGCAAGTAAGAAATACACTTGGTTTGTGAGTAATAAATATACAGAAGAAGAGAATATATGACTACTTGAACTTCTCAGCTGTTTGCATGGCATATTCATTTTGAGGTTTAATAAGTATTTGTTGAACACCTACTATGTGATGGACACTGTGCTCAGCAATAGGGATAGAACCCTGAACAGCTGCATCAGAGTGAAAAGCCACCCACAGACAAATCAAGTAAATGTATTATTATTATTTTAAAAGCACTGGTGAAAATGGCAGATAGCACAAACCATCCTGCAAGCTTCTCTCAATAGCCCTCAAATCCTCATTTCTCAACGTCCAACAACGGACTTATGCAGAAGGGGAATCTATCAACAAGTCAGTCAACATGAATTTATCGTCTTCTGCATTCCACTTGCTAAAAACCAAACGTACTGTCACAGTTCAACAGAGCGTATAGCCGAGAGGACAAATTAAAGCAAGCAAAAAGAAGCCGGCCAACATACATCCCACCCTGTTGCCTAATGCAAGAGAGACCACCTTTACATGTGCAAATATTCCCCTCTTCACCTCTGTCTCCTTGTGTGGTTACCTTGGAAAGCCACGCGTGTAATCAGGTAAGACAGAAATCACAGGGAGTGGCAAGCCTAACCCTGCAGCTCATTTCCAGACAATTGCTGGGAATGGTTCATGTGCAAAGTAGGAGCCAGATTGGCCAGATTCAAATTTATGTCTTGCACATTGGTATAGAGACATGCAGCGTGCAAATGTTGGCCATTTCAAGGTGACAAGCCTCTGATTGAAAAGTCTGAAGGTCGATAAGTCTCATTGAGGGTCACCTGGCCTTGCTGTCACCTCAGCTGACAAAGAGGAAATTTTTAGAAAGTAAACCCTAATAAGCTTTTTAAAAGCTAGGCCTCTATTTCCAAAACAGTTATAATGTGCCTTTTTTTTTTTCCAGCTTAAAAAAAGAAATTGATTTCACATTTCTTTCTGTTATTTTCCTGCCCTATGGAAGTAAATAGTTACAGACCATGGTAAAGTCCTTGGTTCTCAAGCAAAACACAAAGCACATAAATATTAGAGGGCTGAAAGATCTGTTCTTTAAATTCCTTTGCTTTTTGGTCAGAGGGACAGATGTGCTCTCGTTACAGGATGACTGAGTAAGTCACTGATGGCACTGCCACATGTGAGTAATTGCACGATTCCTTCCTTCTTGGGGTGCTAAGTATTTTCTCTCTGTCTCTGTCTTTCCCTGTATATATTAATATCTAATTTCCATGTCGGTTATCAAAATGCAGGGAAACATTTCTGCTATTGCACAGGAAAGATAGAGAGGACATTTCAGAAACTCTAGAGGAATTCTAGCCTCAATTGTATTCTAACGTATTGATTTATGTGGATCAATATGCATTTTTGTTAACTATCTTTTACTTTCTTTTTTTTTTAAGTTAACATTTGACAGCAGAATTAGGTTATTTTCATTAGAAAGAATCTCTAATTAACTAGTTCTTTATTTAAAAGAATATCAGCTTTGCTCTCAAGAAGACTGGAACGTTTTGTTGACAGTTCAGAATGTTCGTCGACGGTTCATAATCAATGAAACCCAGCGTGAATTTGAGTTCTCCATTTTATTCCTTTCATCAAACTATGAGATTCTAGATAAAAAAATGGCTTTACAGTAATCATTTTCTACCTTACAAATAAATAAAACAAACATGCCAGAGAAGGTGAAAAGAAATGTGTGGTTGAAAATAAAAAATAGCCCTTGTCATCTTTAACAGGTATTCAATCTTTTGAACCAATGAGAAATTTGGGGAAATATATACATATATATAAATATATATATATATATATTTTTTTTTTTTTTTCTGTCCCTCTTCCTATTTAAAAATAAAGTCTACTTGGATGCCTCCTGATCTTTATAAATAAATCTCATATATGGTTATCAGAAAGATGAAATGAAGAAGACATGAAATAACTCTGAACTTATATTCCCCTTAAGACTAGTTAGGGAACATATTAGACTCTCCTGGGGGGGCTGGGGTTTGAAAGGCAGAGGAGTGGGTCTTGTTCAAAATGCTTTTTCAGGTGATTCTGATAGATTTTCTGGCTGAGAACTTAGAATTTATTTGTTTGGTTTGCCTAATCATATGTTTTAATCACATTATGAATGGCTCTAATCTCCAGTCCTTAGAACAACACATTTACCAGGAGAGACTATGCCTAGTGACAATGCTTGAGGGAGAGGGTAAGTATCATGCCCACATAGAGGCTGTTTTAAAAGCGATGCTACGCTATTAGCTGCACAATTACTTACATTCACGTACCTAACATTAGCACAATCTGCTTTATCACATCGAGCTCCTTCAGGATCCTATCTTTAGTGCCTGTTGTGCATCTTTAAATAGCGTTTCTCATCCTAAAAGACTTTTGTATTCGGTTTAATCTACTCCTGCCTCGATTTGTTATAAATTCCTAGGGGAATTCAAGTCCTCCTATGTCCCTTTCTAGAATCTTAACAGCACTGATTGATATTTAGAGATATCTGGAGTGACAATACTGCATTCTAAAGGACCTTCCAAGACTATGTTCCTGTAAGACTCCTGCCTAGTTTCATCCTGACTCACCTGATGGTTTCCAGACTATATTATGTCCAAAACTTTATTGGTTTATAAATTTTTTACACCCTCTTTAACTATTAGGTTGTTAGGAAAGTCATGGCATATTTTTCTATGTTTTTCTGTGCAAAAATGCTTCATGACTTTCCCAATGACCCAATAATTGAAATAAGAAAGAATATAATTTGGGTTTCAAAATCATATTAACTATATTCTTCTATAAAACTGAATGATTCCACCATCATTTTGGTACCATGCATTGATTTTACAGCATTCCTCTTACTCTTTTTGTTTCTTGAACCCTAAGTTGATATTTTCTGAGCTAATTACAATGTTATTCAATTAAACAAGGCATTAAAGGCAGTGTTAGTATATTGATTATATCTCCTAAAAGTTCCTATCACCTCAGGTATACCTGTGAGAGCTTCTTTCTCATAACATATATCTAATTATTTTATTTTTTCTAATGTTTAGGGTTTTCTTAATAATTTAACACCTTTCACTTTTTTTATTCCTTTCCTAACCTGTTTTAAATAACCATTACATACAGTTAATTATAGTCAATATTTTTATTTTTCACTAAGAATAACAATTTTTTTCTCCTCCTCCTTTTTTTTTTTTTTTTTTTTTTTTTTTTTTTTGCTTTTACCAGAGGGGGCGTGGGTGCTCATCTGAAGGGAAGGAGGGAGGGAGAGAGAGAGAGAAAAAAAAAGAGAGAGGCCCCTCATGAGCAATGGTCACATTGCAATCTCTTATCCTCCATTTCCTTCTCCTTTTGGAATTTTGCACATGTACACACACGCGCTAGTATGATTCTTAAGCCACTGAGTCTGGGACTCGAACTGCGTAGTTGGCAATGTAAGATCCAGTTGCCTAACACACCATGCCACAGGCTGGCCCAAGCTAAGAATAGCTCTTGCTTAGTACTAAAAATAAAATCCTTGTGCAGGCCTCGTTCTATTCTACAGTAACTCTATATCAAAGCTACATCTCATTAGTCATGGCAAAAAAAAAAATGTATAACACAGTAAAACACAGCCTAAGTTAAACACAGTATATGTGTTTAACACATATTATTCTAGAATGGATGGCAAGATTATATGCATATATATTACATATACAAAATATATGTACATATGTCTATACACACACACACACCACTAGATTCAAATTCTGAGGTGAATAGAGAAAGCAGTTTATAAACCATCACAAGTATCTCAGAGGATCTAAAAACAAAAGTGTACTAATGAATTTATCTGTGGTTTCATTTACTGATCTTCAATCTGGCTAAGGAATCATAAAAAGGATGATTAAATCACTGTTTTACACATTCCATTTTTAAAAAAGATGACTACTTGTCCTAGTTTGCTTGCTTTCTTCCTCCTCCCTGTCACCCTGAAACCCCAACAAAAAGCTTACCAGTTGGTTAGTCTCCATGTTATTAGTTCATGGAAATGCTAGTATTATTTAACAATAAAAATAAAAATCGCACTCAGGCGAGCACTGAATTATTCATGCACTCCGATTTGACATAATTTGGTCATCCTTCTTTTGATTGCCATTTCCTTTTCTATCACTAAACAATTCTCCACTAGGTCCACCTCGGGTTCCTGTGAACAAGGAGATAACACTTGCAAAATGTTCCCTCCGAGACGATGTTCTGAGCTGATGTCCAAACATTTGCAACCAAAGCCTGAACTCTGAACACAGCAAGGAATACCCTCAGTGCCCAGAATGAAAAGTAGAGTATTAACAGGACTTTTTTTTCATCAAATTTCTTTAGAATTTAAAAATCTGTAGTGACACAAAAGCTTGCAAAATTGAACCATCACAGGAAGAGACTTTTAAGACTTACATTGTTACTCTACATTTTCATTGGAAATGCACACAGACCCAAGACATCATTTAAAACACAATTAAGGCACTTAATGTGGTTTGGGCATTAAAAGTTACTAATAGCCAATGTCAGTTTCTCTGTTCAGTAATAGCAGGAGGAAAGGGAAGGAAGGAATCTGAGCAGGGTATTGGATTAGGAAAACCCTGTCAGCAGAAAATCAAGTCCCGGGAGGTGAATCTTACAGTGGTCAGTTTTCTGGACATTACAGTATTTGGGCAGTTTGTGCTGGCCCATACCTTGTGCAATCACCCCTCTAAACTTCATAGGAATTTTGCTCAGAATGGAAATTAAAAGCTAGTTTCAGTGGCAACTATCAAGATAGCAATTGAAGAATACAAAAAAGAGAAAGACAGCTGTGCAATGAAAACCAGACAACTAAAATAGTGATGAGAACCGTCTTCACAAGCAAGAGAAGGGTCTTCTTAAAAAAAAAAAAAAAAAAAGAAAAAAAAATCACTGTTTATTGTTTTGCTCATTTCCAAAATATAATTTTTAGCAAGTCCTTAATGTAACTGACTAGAAATGCAAACTAAACCTTTGTGGCAACATTCTTCAAATGTCGGGTGCTCAGTGTGGGAAAGGAAAAAAAACACACAGATGGAAAATACTATAATGAACTGACATGTTCTATTTAAAAACTGTTTGTCAGCCGTAGTTAAGTTGACACTGTCAGCATGGCAACAAATCATAACATTTTGCAAGTTTTGCTGCATGCTTGAAGCAACATAGCACATAGCACTTCTAGATCAGAGTCGTGGGAGTTTAGGAACCATCCAATCAATGGGATGGAACAGAACATGTCTGATCTGCTGCTCCCTGAAGGTCAGCCACCAGGGAAGTGGAAACTGTATGGTATGCTATTTCTTTGTGTCTATAAAAGAAAACTGCTGTACAGAGCTTTTAAAATGGGATGTGAGTAGCCCAGGAGTGCTAAGGATTCCCTCTTCTAAACTGTAATTGTTGCAGCTCACTTAGAGATGTGCTATAAGGATAAAGTCCTCCGCCAGCTTTCCTCCTCTCTGGCTTTATCGCAAGGCCACGAAAGGGCAATGATAAAGAACACACATTTGAAACAAACTAGATGCAAGGGAATATGATTTCAGAAGTTGAATTCATAAAGCATAAACACAAGTACATAAAATGACAATTGATTTTCTTTTTTTTTTTTTTTTAGGTTTTTGTCATAGGGCAGGTGTGCTTCCCTTAGAGACAGAGAGAGGGAAAGTAAGAAGTCACTCCCTCAGGAGGGATGGCTATGATGTAATCCCTTCTCCTTCATTCTCCCCTAGGGACTTCAGGCACGCACATGTGCCCAGTGTGATTTTCAAGCCGCCAGGTCCAGGACTTAAACTATGGCTGGCCATGTGGGAGTCCAGCCCCTTAACCACCATGCCACTGCTGGTCCCAATTTTTTTAAACTGCCAGAGGGTGTATATACTAAAGAGAGAGAGAGCGAGAGAAAGTGAGAGCGAGAGAGAAGAAGAGGGAGAAAGCACCCACCCCCACAGTAGGGACGGTAGGGCATGGCCATGCCATAATCCCTTCTCCTCCATTTCTCTATTCTGTCCAGAACTTTGGGCACACATTCACATGTGCCCAGAGTGTTTGTCCAGTCACTGGGGCTAGGGTTTGAATTCAGGTTGGTCAATGTGGGATCCAGCTCTCTTACTCACTAGGCTATGAAGCTGGCCCCAAATAATCTGGTTCTTAGAATGTGCATTGAGTAACTTATTGCATACTTAGCTCTGAGCTAGGAAATGTGGGGTTAACATCAAAGGAATCATTTTAAAAAACATTTCAGCCTTTATAAAATGGACTAATATATATATAGAGAAAGTAAAATTAATAGAACCAGACACACAAACTCTTCCACAAAAACAGAATAGGGACAAACATGAATAAAAACATACATGACTTAAAAAAACTTAATTTTAGTAATGGCAAAAGAAGGTCTGAGGGCCAGCAGGTGGTATCGTGGTTAAGGCACTGGACTCCCACATGGTTGACTGCAGTTCAAGAAGTCCTGGATCCAGCAGCCTGAAACTCACATGGAGTGCACATATGTGTGTGACCAAAATCCCGAGAGGAAATGGAGGAGAAGGGATTGTAGTGTGGCCAACCCCCGCTGGAGTGGTTATTTCTTGCTTTCTGACTCTTATCTCTTTAGCAAGTGCACATGCCCTATAGCAAAAATCTCTCACTAAAAAAGAAAAAAAAAAAGTCTAAATAATCTATAATGGGGATACCAGAAAGGTGGCAGTATCAGCACTAATACCTATGTACCTGGAGCCAATGTCATCAATTTCCAGTCTGATATCCTAGATAGTGATTAGAAACAGCCAGGCCAAATTTACTGACATGTAATATCTAGGCCGAAAGATAACTTACATAATAGAGGAAACAAGCAGTGTAAGTTTTCTCTCTCTACTTCGTGCATTTTGGACACTCCAAAATGAACTATTAGATGAACTTATCCTAAGTAGCAAACTCAAAATTGTAGCACTTGGTTATTTTTGCAAGCTAATACCTTTGGTTCACTAAAGAAAAAGCTAAATTCTGGAGATTAAGTGCTTTTTCTGGATCTCTGGCAAACAGAGCTAGACGAACTCTTAGGCCCGATAATCTTCCTCATCCCACACTCTCTGTCACTAGGAGAAATTCAGAAGATAAGGCGTCATGTAGAAGAAAGACCACCTGATTTGGAAGCGTAAGCTCAGACTCCAGGATTGTGGCAGACAATGCCACTTGTCTATCTGGACCTTTCTTGCCTGATTCCAGTCTGGCAGCTGGGTGGGTCAGGTGATGAGGCTCCTGCCAGTGACATATGCACAAAAGTGCACCTTCCATTTCCTGTACTCTAGAGAAAACATCTTCACCAAGACTGTGTTCTTCATCTCTCCCTTGACTGGAATGACCAAGGTCAATGCAACCTTGAAAGCCAGGTGTTGAAAGCAACAAAACGACTTAGCCTGGGTTTAATAAACATGAAAAACAGAGCTGTCAGGATCAGCAGTTGGCATACTGGCTATGTCACTGGACTCCCATGTAGTTGACTGCAGAAAATAGCAGAAGACAGCTTGGATATAGTAGTAGACTCTGGTAGAAGGGTAATGAAAAATAAGGCTAGAAAGGTAAATTTGAGGGTTAGGTTATAGGGGGTAAGAAAGACTTGAACACTAGAAGAATGACTTATGCTTTATTTCAGCCAGCTGTGGTAATTCTACTTTCTTCGTCCGGGCTTGGGAGAGGACAGTTATCTGTTTGAGACACAGGATTCAATAAAGATGTATTGCCTGGACCTGGGACAGCCATCCAATGGCCCCTTAATGAAAAGGCCAAGAGAATCAGAGATGCCAATTCAGAATCCCAACACTATGACATAGGTGAACAAAACAGCAGTAAAAGACTGAACTCCAAACCTCTTGTGATATAGGATAACTAAGTGCTTATTGCTAGCCCCACATTCCTTAGCATTACTGTTACTTGGAGTTGAAATCATTCTCAATTTAAGGGTGAAGCAGTGTGGAACCAGCAGATTGCGTAATGGTTACATCGCTGGACTCCCGCATGGCTGACCGTGGTTTGAGTCCTGGACCTGGAGGCTTAAAACTCATGCATACAGACCCAGGATCAAGAGAGGAGAATGGAGGAGGAGGTATTGTGGTGTGGCCATCCCCCTGGGAGACGACTTCTTGCTTTCTGTCACTCTGTCCCTCTGCCTCTCCAGTGAGCACACAGATAAAAATCTCTCTTACCAAAAAAAAAAAAAAAGAAAGAAAGAAAAAAAGAGAGAAGAAAGAAAGAAAGGACTAACCAGTGCAAAATTTAAGTTTCTGTCACAGAGAATAACTCATCTAGGGAAGATTTGGCCTCTAAACAGGTTACTTGAAAAATCATTACTTTTTCAGACATGTGCCCTTGTGTTCAATATATTGGAGCCATAGGCCCGCTCACCCTCATAACCACAATTTATATATTTACAAACATAACTTGAAATTCACTTTATAAGAAAGAAAAAATTTTGTTTCTGATCATTTTTACTTCTAAGAACTATCATTTTTATCATGCAAAGATAATTACTTATATATATATTCATAAGAAAGTTATCCAGGGGCCAGGCCTATAGCCTAGTGATTAAGAGGGTTGGTTCCCACATAGTCAACTGTAGTTCAAACTTTGGTCTGTCAAAAATCATGCCAGGCCCCTGCTCAGGCATGTCCTGAATCTGGACAGGATGGAGAAATGGAGAATAAGGTATCGCAGCATGACCACACCCCATTGGGAGGTCTCTCTCTCTCTCCTTCTCTCTCTCTCTCTCTCTCTGTGTCACTCTGTCTCTCTCTCTCTGGTGAGCACTCATGCTTTCTGGCAATAGAAGAAAGAAAAAATGTAAGCCAATAGATGTTTTAACATAAAATTTTAGAGCTAGGAAAAAACCTGATGAACCCCACCCTCCCAAACACCACCAGTCTTCTGCCTCAATTTTGTGGATGAGGAATTTCAGTCCTAGAGACTGTCATTAAATGCCTTGGGAAAAGTCCAGAACCTAGCCCTTGCTGTTGCTTTAATTAAATTGTAATCATTCCCAACGCTGTCAACTAGATTCTTGTCATTGTTCTCAGAATAAAAACAATATGGGAAAAATCAGTTTAAAACTGTGAAAGGGTCAGGTTTTCCTGTTGCTACCTTTAATCCTATCTTACCAATATTCTATGTCTCTAAAATATCACACTTGAAGTGGAAAATTTTAATAATATTTGGACCAAAAAGACCTATGTGCATACACAATGGCAAGAGCCATGTTATCAATATTGTTCATTATCTCTGTGATGGCCATGCCTGGTTTGCTAAATACCTCATTTCATACCATGTTCTAGATCTGGCCTATCTCCCTAGGCCTAGTCCTATATTAAACAATGTCTAGAAGTCAATCTGAACAAAAGTACAACACTAGGAAGTAATTTCAATGTAATTTCTTTTTTTTTTTTTCTCTCTGGCTGTTACTATCTATATACTCCCAAGGTTTTTGCCTGGTTAAAATAAGAGAAGGCCGGAGAGATAAGGTGCTTTAGCTATTTACCGCCCTCAATCACAGCTTTAATAACAAATACTCAGGAGAAAGGGGAAGGTACAGATCAGATCCCTGTAGGTATATTTTGCATATTTGAAGTAAAATTGGGGTGAGAACATTAGGAAAAATGCATGTAGTGCTCTAGTATATTTTTCCAGGTTGAATAAATGCTGTTTAATAGACTTCTTTATAGGAGGTAACTCAGTCATTAAGAAAACTATGCAGTAGAATACCCCACTGTGGCCCTAGTCAGAAATAATTTTGCAAATTCACTGACAAAATTTTATTTTTTCAGATTATTATTATTTTTTGCTATAGGGTGCATATGTTACCAGAAAGAGAGGGAGGGAATAGTGAAAAACTGGGGATGGGCATGTGCAGTCCCTTCTTCTCCATTCTCCTCTTAGGATTTAGGGCATGCACACACAGGTGCTTGTGATTCTTAAGCCACTGGGTCTGGGACTTGGATTATGAAGCTGGCCATGTGGGATCCAGTGCTTTAAACTCTATGCCACCTACTGGTTGGACAAACTTTTTTTTTTCAGATTATCTTATAACAAATATTACATCTGTGTATGAAATGTAAAATAGTATGCAGGAGGAAAAATTGCTTAGCTGTTATTTTTAAGCCATACCACAGGAGCCATTGAGGAGACTCATTCAAATAGAGCCTTTCACATGCTTCCCTGGCACCAACTTTCACTGGCACCATAATCTTTTATGAAAAAGAGTAATTCCTGATCTACTACTGGTAGAAACATAATCGGGAACCTTCAATACCATTCTTACCAAAATCAATATCATGTCACACAGTTACAATTCAGAATTTCACACAGGTAAAATTTAGAATTTCTATATAGCAAATTTCTTACACAGATATATTAAGTTTTCAAGAAAGCCAGTCATGATGTATTTTTTCTGTTTTTCTATGCAAAAATGAGTCATAACTTTCCCGACAACCCAACAGAAGGCTACTGTCCATTTTGACTGGTCTATATTTATCTTTTATGTTTATCATCCCACCTCTAAATTTTACTGCCCTTTTTTTCCCAGGGTGCTGGCTAAAATCTGGATAATTTGATTGTGCTTCTTCATTGCTCATCTTGGGAACGGAGCAGGTGTTGGATGATAGACTGTGGTAGTAGCCCCTGAGATTTCACCCCAAACTCTCCCTCCTGGTATTTACATATTTGCCTAGGTCCCTCTCATACTGTACCAGGATTGATCCACCTGTGTGACCAATAGAAGGAGACGTGATGATGTGTTGCTTCTGAGATTAGGTCATGAAAGACACTGTCTTCTGTTTTGGCTTCTCTTTCTCTCTCAGATCATTTGCTTTGAGGGAAGCCAGCTGCCTTATCAGCAGTCTTATGGAGAGGTCTCTGTGCTGGGGAATGGAGGTATCCAGTCAACAACCCTGTGAGGAACCTTGGAAGCAGATCCTTTTGCCCTGTCATGCCTTCAGGTGACTAGAGTCCTGACCAACATCTTGAGTACAACCTCATGAGAGACCATGAGCTACACCATCCAACAGGAAGTGACTCCCAGCTTCCTGACTCTGAGACTGTGAGATTAAAGATATTTGCTGTTGTAAGCCATTACATTTTCAGCTAATTTGTTGTATGGCATAACACAGATTAAACAGTAGCACAGGTTTTTGTTTTTGTTTTGTTTTGATTTTCTAATGTTCAAGTGACTTGAGGACAGGAGCCATATCTTATTCATCTTTATGTTTAGCAGAGTGCCTACGGATATAGCAGATCCAATAACCATTTTCTGAATAAATGATCATCTCCTTCCTGTTTTTATCATTAAAGTAAATTCAATGACAATTACACTTCCAGACTTCTGGCTTAACCAAGGATTTTTTTTTTTTTTAATAATGTGGTTTAACCCAGAGAATATAGAAGAGAAAAAAAAATATCTGAAATGAGATCACTTTTCAGAAGCTCCAATTTTTATAATGTTCCCACCATTAAGAGTTCAATATAAATTTACAATGAGACTCAGTGAACAATTTAGGAAGCCTTGGCCTCCTGCCTTATAAGCATTCATGATTACAAGCAAAAACTTGGCCTCACTAGCTAAGACATGACAGCATGATGGGAAAGACTAAAGGCTGACGTAAGTGTAAAAGAAATAAACTGTAGATCTTGGGTTTCAGGGACTTAGGGAAAACATTTCTAAAGGTATAGTATCTCCTGGTACCTTAGACAGCTTGGGGGAGAATCAGTGACCAAATGCCTTCTCGATTTGTATACATGGGAACTATATTCTGCAACACTAAGAGTTGGTTCTGACAGAGAGTTCCCAGCACATCCATTCCTGTAGAGCCAGTAACCCTCATATTCTAATACATTCCTATTGGAGAAACATAGGTTACAAAGAGGGGTAAAACAGCCCCGTTATCAGGAAGAGAAACGAAGATACATCAGTTTGGAAACCTCTCAGGAGATGTGCTTGTTTGAGCTGACATTTACTAAGAGGGTAACATTTCTTTTTTTCCCACTGACTAAGCCCCTCTCCTAGACAATGATCTCCGTTGGGAGGAAGTTATTGGAGTTATTACTCCAGAGTGCTAGTGGAAAGGGTTTACTGAATAGAAAGAAGAAAAGCAGAGGTTTTGCTCAGCATAGATGAAGTTTTACCAAAGGACTGTTCAAGTTGCATGAATGAGAAGGATGGCCTTTTTTTTCATTGGGAAATAATTTCCCTGGACTCTAACAAGCTGTATCTTCAGGGCCCACAAACCTGGGTAATCTCCAGCTTTCTCCTTCTTTGGGAAAAGACAAGACTCAGGAAATGTTGTCTTCGTTCTCTCCTCTGTAAAGTTGCTGACAACTAAATACAGCTCAAGAAGCCAAGAGCCAGAATCATTTTTTTGTCATTTAAAAAATTCACTAAAATATTAAAAGAGAAAGAACCAAATGGGGTGGTACAAGAAAGGGCCTCGGGTTCAGTTAATTTCCATTCCAGAAAACAAGCTTTGATTCTTGCATCACTTGACAAAGACTGCTTACTTCTCAAAAATGTGAATACTGCCCCAAAGGTATAAAGTAATATGCTTTAAGGACTAAACTTTAAACCTGCCAGACTCTTTGGAAAAACAAGTTCATAATATAATTCCTTAATGTACCTCTGTTTTTCCATGTAAATAAACAAATAATCAGACTAAGAAATACATTAAATTTTAACTATTTTAAAAACCTGAGCACACATATATTCAAAATTGACATGACTTAAAGTGTTGAATTTTGTGGGGCTCTCGTTCTGATTTTTTTAAGAGAGAGGTTCTTCCTAAGCTACCCAGGCTGCCCTTGAACTCACAATCCTACAAGAGCATATCGCACATCAGGCTGCATTTTGGAATTTTGATTTTAAGAAAGTAGGACATTTTCTGTGCCCTTCATCTCAGGAATTATTTGTAAAACAACAAGGAGAAACAGAAATACATTATCTTTGAGGAAAATAGAAGACACGTGTGACCTTGAACTATGGTTTACAAAGTTGCCCGCAGAGCGTAGAGTAGTAACTGCTCAAGAGCTATGCAGGACGTGAACTGAGTTAGAGATATAAAGGGGCCAGGCTCTTCACCCTGAAAGCTCAGGAACTGAGGACATTGCATATCAGACATTAGTGTAAGACAGGGGCGAGGCAGGAGACAAGAAAGTGGAGCTGGGTATGCCTACATCCTAACAAGCATCTCTCTTTCCTCCCACTTGGTCGTTGGAAAAATCGGGACAGAGAAATGTTGATAGCAAAACAGCAGGAGCAGTGGAGTGAGGGAGAAACAGAGAAGTTCCATGGAATACCTTGCTGAAAATGAGTTACAATAATCCCTTTCCCACAGGACTCCCAGAATACCATTAGGCAATTGTATATCCTCAAGGTAGGACACTGGGAGACCTCCTTCTAAATAAATAAAGACCTACAGACACCATATTTTGGGATTCTCTCAACAACAAAAATTAAAAAATTGGCTTTCAACAAAATCATTAATGCTTGATCCTCAATGCCCTTGATACCTAAGATTTCAGGGTGAAGAGCCCTGATCCTTGATGGTATCTCATTTGGTTTACATTTTTGGCTCACTTCCTGCTTAGCTCTTACTTAGTTACTCTTCCATACTTGGCTTGGCCACTTCATATACCATGGTTCAAGGAAACATACATCTGTTTCCCACAAAGATGAATGTAGCTCCCTACAAAAAACTGACTCCCTACAGAAGTACCCTCAAGTAAAGCCAACTCATTCACAATCTGTATCTATGCATCCAATGCTCACCTTTTTAGTGCCTCAAATTGAAATATGAATAGAACAAGCATTTGAGCACTCTTTTCCCTCCAGTGTTGTGGATCCATACACATTCTCCCAAATCTTGAAAAAAATCATTCACTGACCTCTACTGTCTCTTCTAGTTTCAATCCAATTTCTGTCCTTCCTTCTCTGCCTTACTTCCTGGGGAACCTCCTCTTTTTAGCTCCTAACAGCTCCTTAACCCTGAAGTCTGATTTCACAATCAGTCCTTCCACATTCTCTTACATTGAAAGCCAGGGACTTTCTGATTATTTTTCCTGTTGCTTTGATATGCTTTCCCAGTCACCCAAGCTCAAAGTCTGAGCATTACTTTTATTATTATTATTGTCAGAGGGCACTTGCACTCATGAGAAAGAGAGAGAGAGAGAGAGAGAAAGAGAAAGAGAAAGAAAGCACCCCCAAATGGAACATGGTCATGCAGCAATCCTTTTCCCTCCATTTCTCCATCCCATCAGTTCTAGGGCATGCACATATGCAGCCAATGTGTTGTGTTTTTGTTGTTGTTTGTTAGGTTTTTGTCACAGGGGGATGTGCACTCTCCAGGAAAAACAGCAAGAGATAGAAAGGGGAAAGCGAGAAATTACCCCACAGTGGAGATGGTCACACCACAATCCCTCCTCATCTCTGGATTTTGGCTATACATACACATGTGCCCTGAATGATTTTCAAGCCACCAGGTCTGAGACTTGAACTGAGATCTGCCATGTGGGAGTCCAGTGTCTTAACCATTATGCCATCTACTGGCCCTCATGTGTGTCTTTTAAGGTGTTAGGACTGGTGGGATTCCACCATTGGGCACGTAGTATCTGGCTCCTAATATGCTGAGCTACAGGAACACCCCCATCAGCATCACATTTAAAGAATTTATAATCATTCCAGATTTTCAGAAAAGTTGTCAAGACATTGCAGAGAGATCTTATATACTCTGTACCCAGTTTCTTCTACAGTTAACATCTTACATCTTCCGTGGTACATTTGTCAAAACCAATGAAACAATATTGACACAGTAATAATTAAACTCCATACTTTATTCAGATGCCCTACATTTCTAGCTATCAATATTATGCTTTTTCTCTTCTAAGATCCCATCTAGAATACCACATCGCACTCAGTTGCCATGACACTTCAGCTTCCCCCTAACTGTAATAGTTCCTCAGATTTGCCTTGTTTTTGATAACTTTGACAGTTCTGAAGAACATTGGTCAAGTATTTTGTAGAATTACCCAATTGAGGCTTGCCTGATGTTTTTCTCATTATTAGACTAGAGATACGGGTTTGGGGAAGGAAGACCACAGAGGTGAAGTGCTGTGTTCATCTAGGAACATTCTATCAACATGATTTATCGCTGTTGACACTGGCCTTGATCACCTGGTTGATGTAGTGTTCATCAAATTTCTCCACTGTGAATTGTCTCTTTCCTATCCCTTTTTCCACACTGTACATTTTGGAATGAAGTCACTATGTGCAGTCCATACTTAGGAAGTAAGGAGTTATGTTCTACTTCCTTTAGGCCAGAGTATCTGTAGAGATTATTATTAGTAGTAGTAGTTTTTAGAGATAGGGTTTCATTATGTTGGCCAGGCTGGCCTTGAACTCATAGTCCTCCTGCCTCCACCTCCCAAGTAGCTGGGGCTATAGGCTTATACACCACTGTACCTTATCTCTGACTCTTGGATTTTAGAAAAGAGAGAAATTTAATTATTCCTGGCACCTTAAGTTTTCTTTCTTTCTCTCCTCCCCCCTTCACTAAATGCTTATTGTCTGTTGCGTATTAAGCATTGTTATCAACTTTATGAACATAATAATAAACCAAGAAGACTAGCACCTGGGCTCTGATAGTAAGTGGCATCTGTTTAGCAAGGATTCAGAGAAGGCTCACCTGAGGAGGTGACTTTTGAGTTAAGATCTAAATGGTGGGTAAAAGTAAGTATATGAAAAGGAATTCCAGAAATGTAAGAGCATTGTGGACGGAGAGATGGCAGCTTCTACAAAGGCTCTGATTCATGAGGGAGTTTAGGGGAAGGCTGCAAGTCCCTGAGCAAGGGAGAAAGCTGAAAGAGACTGACGGGAAGCTGGGAAGGGCTGTTTCCTGCAAACCCAACAAGCCACATATGGTCTCCAACACTGAACAAACTGGGATTTTAAATGGATTGTTAAATTTCTGAAGGGTAGGAAGAGTGGACACAGGGTAGTTGGGTAGGAGGCATTTGCAGAAATTTAGATGACAGGTAAAGGGAGCTTGGCCTAAAGTAAGGACACTAGAGGGGGGGAAATAAACAGATTCAAAAGATAGAAATATGTGATCTTAGGTAAGTGACCTGACCTCACTGTACCTCAGTTTCTTTATCTGTAAAAGGGAGATGGTGATATATTTACCTTATAAAGTTGCTGTCAACAAGCTAATATATGCAAAGCATTCAAACCAGTGCCTAGGTCATTTTGCTATTAATAATATCAATGAAATAATCATAAATAGGTATCTAAATCAACTAGGGAACCAGTCCTCTCACTGACAAAATAAGGATGCTTGGCTAAATAATTTCTAAGACCTCCATCTCTAAATGGTTAGTTTCCTTAACCATTATTCTCACTAGTCCAAGAGGATCTTCAAGTCTTATACAGTGCCCAGACACCTCACTCAATAATACCATCTTATCATTCCTTACCTATACAATTGCAATTCCCCTCAAAGCCTTTTCAGAAAAAATGACAATGGAGGGAAATGTATTCTCCTGACTAAATGTTTCTGATAAATATGAAAATAATTTTTCATTCATAAACACTGTACATTCAGGACCAGCAGAATTTGGACTGTATTCTATCCAGTACAGAGTGACCCTATCTTGCTTTTTCCATGATTATTTAAAAGGATTTCAGGAAAGACTCAACCTCAGCAATCTTTAAACATCTAAAGACATCACTGCCAAACCACAGCTTAAATGGCTGATTCGATGTCTCAGGTTAGGAGGGCACCATTATAATTATTGAATTGATGAGAACTTAATGGCATTAACAACGGGTCTGGTACAAAAAAGATCCTTTCTTCTGAGAGCTTTCAACTTACCCAGGGATGAAAGGCTAATCATACACAAGAAGATTGACTGTGAGATGGTACAAGTTATTGGGACCAAAAGATGGCATAATGGTTACATCCCTAGATTCCCACATAGCTGACCACAGTTCAAGTCCTGAACCTGGAGGTTGGAATCTCACACGTGGCACTTATGCATGCATACCCAAAATCCCGTGAGGAGAATGGAGGAGGAAGATTGCAGCGTGGCCATCTCACTTTCTGTCTTTCTGTCTCTCTGGCAAGCACACATGCCCTATAAGGAAAAATCTCTCTTAGAAAAATAAAAAAGAAGTTATAAATGGGTTCTCAATTCAGACTCCACATAGACTAGAAGGAATTTGGAAGAGGGAAAATGAGCAATATATAATGGGAGAAAGAGCTGAGAATATTGAGATATGTCATACCAATGAGATTTTTTAAATCTCAACCCAGAGATGGGACAGCAGGTGGGGTGGTGGTTAAGGGTGCTGGACTCCCACATGGCTGACTGAGGTTCGAGTCCCAGATCTGGCAGCTTGCTTTCTCACTCCCCCTCTCCTCCCCCTCTCTCTGTCCCTTTCTGGTTAAATTAAAATAAATAAATAAAGATAAATAAAATAACTACTTAAAAAAAATCTCAACCCAGAGGACAAAATTTTGCTTCTACCAACTCCTCACACAGCACACAAACTCAGCAGTAACACAAACTAGAAGCAAAACAGAAACATCTCAGGCACTTCCGCCAAGTTGGTCCATTTATCTGTAATAGCAACTGCAATTAGTCAGTAATTTGGGATTATCACTAATGTGGTCCTAGAACCTAGGGATGTTCTTGGGGGGGAATCCTTTCCCCCCAAAAAACATTTATTTGTAAATGAAAATATTCTTTCCTGTAAGTGGAGGGAAAGGAAGAGGAATCTCAGTACTTTTAAATCAAATTATACTAAAACAAGGAAAGGAAACAGTAGTTGCCTAAGGTGAGAAAAATAGACTGAAAATTCAGTTGTAAATGAGCTCACGTTGCAGGTAAATTTAAACTAATAAAACAGATGATTTTACTGCAAACTTAACACCTCTCAACACAGCTGTCTGACCAGTCAGGAGACCATTAACATCTTGTCACCAGCGCCCCTAGCACACCAAGGATATGAATTCCAGAACAACCCAGAACAATGAAAGCAATGCACACGAAGTAGCCAATGGCACACAGACTTTCTGCACTGCCCTTTCAGGGAGCACCTCTAAGCATAGAAGAATTTGTAAAAGCAACAATAACATAGGTTGGAGAGAACATGGAGGGAAATTGCAAATCACTCTGAAAAGCAAGCACAAATATTTCAACCAACACTTGAGATGATTAAAAAACCCACTTTTTAAATATATTCAGTTGCTAAACACGGAGTATATGTTGGGGGTGTTAAAAGCCATGAAAACTTCCCTTTAATAAAGATAAGTCATTATACACAGTATTCTATTTTAATAAGAAAGAAACATCATTTTCTCAAATTGAAATACCAAATCAGGGGTCTTTAATTACTTTTGAGCAGAGGATCCTTTGAGGATCAGATGAAAACTGGGGACTTTCTATGCAGAAAACTGCATATGATCATAAAATTTAGCATTCTGTTCTATAGAGTTTGCTAACCTACATCTCTGCCTACCATCAAACCAGCTCTATATGGGTTTCTGTCATCTTATGGGTCCCTGTGTTAAAGGCTTATATACCCCTGCATTTAGAAAGCCCTGTGCTATCCTGGAACAAGAGTTTAAAGGTCTTACTATATTATCAAATAGAATAAGAATAATAAGAATCACTTTATTCTATTGCTTGTGCAATATACATACACTATATGCTTAATTTCATACCCTTTGTTTTAAAATGTTATTGTACATATATGTGGTATACAACTTTTTTTTTTTTTTTTTTTTTTTTTTTTTTTTTTTTTTTTAAAGTTCATTTGATGACAGAGAGGTGGTGGGGGGAAAGAGATAGGGAACCTGGATAGTCTTGTCATGCCCTGATCCCCTTCCCCCAGCCCTTCGCCTAGTCTGGATCTTGGGTGTACATGCCTGATGTCTTTCAGGTTGACTTAGGCTCTGAACCCACGGTTAGCCATACGGCTCCCAGCACTGTGGATAAGTACGCTATCACCTGCACGACTGTGGCTAGGGTACAATATGCTTTGAGATAAAGGCAGATGGCAAAATAGTTACAATAGTCCAGCAAATCACATACCCATTATCTCACAGTTGTCCTTTGTGTGGGGGAGGGGGAGGAAGAGCACGTCAAATCTACTGTTTTAGCAAAAATCTTGAATGCAATATGATGTTATCAACCGTAGTTATCATTCTGTACATTAGCTCTCTGGACTTGTTCATCTTATGTATGTGAAATTTTGTCTATTTCCCACTCACCTTGCCACCTCCTTGGTAACTGGTTGGTTTGTTTATTTATTCAGTCAACAAACCATGAACATTGATTATGTGTCACAATGGTGGGATGCAATGGGTTTGAAATAGACAAAGTCCTTCCCTTAAAGTCAGCACTGTCCAGTGCAGGGCTCACAGAGGTGTTAGAGCAGGTGTATATAATCAGCTGCTATGAAGACACCTCTCAGGTGTCCTTTCTTTCTGCTTAGAGAAGTGGGAAATTGAGCCGTATGGAGGTTAACTGAGGCTTATCTGGGCCTGAAAGGAATAGCAATGCACATCTTTCTAAGGAACTGGGACACCGGGGCAAAGGGAGGGTAAGAACTGTAGTGGGGTTGGAGCAAACTGAGCATTATTAGAAGGAAGGTGGCAGTGAGAAAGCAAAAGTGAAAAAAAAAATGAATTGAGTGGTTCCTCTGCGCCCGATAGTGCCAAAAGCTAACTTAAAATATCCAATGAGGGTTTCAGTTGAAAAATAAATAGGACAGGGACCAGCAGTGAGTGTAACGGCTATGTCGCTGGACTCCCATGTAGCCGACCGTGGTTTGAATCCTGGTGGCTTAAACTCAGACTGGGCGCATGTGCGTGTGTGCCCAGGATCCCAAGAGGAGAATGGAGGAGAAGGGATTGCGGCATGGCCATCCCCCCTTAGGGGTGATTTCTTGCTTTCTGTCTCTCTGTCTTTCCCTGTCTTTCTGGCGAGTGCATGTACCCTATAGCAAAAACCTCTCCAAATAAATAAATAAATAAATAAACAAATAAATAAAAATAAATAGGACATAGGAAAAATCATAGAACTATATTCAGGACTAGGTACATAATTTGTGGGAGCTGGAAAAAATGAAAATGCGAGGTCTCTCATCAAAAATGCAGAATTTCAAGATGGCTCTATCAGAGTACTAAACCAAGCACAGGGTCCTACTGAGCAGAAGCCCTGTGTGACTGTATGGGCTGTACATCCAGGAATCCAGCCCTGACTATATTAGGAAACAAATTCCAAATGCTTATGCCTGTCCTTTACTACCATAGGTAAATATCCACATTTCTCAACATGGCAAGGTGGTGGCACAGTGGAAACACACCTGGACCCACACAGAAAGATCCTGGGTTCGCATCTCAGGCTCCCCGAGCTCACTGAGCTGGTGCACGTGTGCCTCGGATCTGGGCCAGTTGAGATTGGATATGGATCACAAGATGAAGACCCTGTGGAGGGGTCTTTCTGTCTCTTTCTTATGAAAGAAATAAATTCACTTTAAAAATGGGGTGATCAAGAAGTACTTATATGTGTGAACATGAGGCGGGGAGCTTCACATTCATTTGATTTTTCTCAGCAACCGTATAAGCCACACAGTGCTAGCCCCATGTTCAGATGAGAAAGCCAAAGTTCTGAGGAGTAAGGTAATACCAAAAGGAAAAGAGATCCTCGTGTCTTGATCACACTCCCTCGGTGCTTTGTGCCTCACTGTATCACCGTAACGGTTCACGGTGACTTGTAAGTGGGGTTCTTATGCCTCTGCTATAGTTTCATCTTTGCCTGAAAGTTCAGATTGGGTGAAGTCAGTCAGAGGGTTTGTGCTGATAGCAGTGAGTAAATAACTGGAGTGTGGGGACCAGCAGTTAGCATAATGGCTTTGTCGCTAGACTCCCACGTAGTCGACCGCAGTTCGAATCCCAGACCCGGTGGCTTAAACTCACACCAGGCACATGTGTGTGCGTGCCCAAGATCCCGAGAGGAGAATGGAGGAGAAGGGATTGTGGTGTGGCCATCCCCCCTTGAGGGGTGATGTCTCGCTTTCTGTCTCTCTGTCTCTCTCTGTCTTTCTAGCGGGGGCACGCGTCCTAAAGCAAAAACCTCTCCAAAAAAAGAAAATAAATAAAATAACTGGAGTGTGTAGGGCCACCGTTTGCCTGTCTGGTTATACCACCCCACAGAGTCCCACAATGTCTACCTCTGGTAGGAATGTGGGTGGACAAGGAGGGAGCAGGATGCCAGAAGTCTCAGAATTGTCCTTTTTAAATACAGACATAGTTATAAGGAAAACATATATAATTTCCACAAGAAAGTATGCATTAAAATAGCATCTACATATGAGGACAGTACTGAATCTACTTTTTTTTATTTTTGGAGAGGTTTTTGCTCTAGGACACGTGTGCTCGCCAGACAGACAGAGAGAGACAGAGACAGAAAGTGAGAAATCACCCCCCAGGGTGGATGGCCACGCCTCAATCCCTTCTCCTCTGTGCTCCTCTTGGGATCTTGGGCACGCACGCACACGTGCCCGGCATGAGTTTAAGCCACCAGATTCGGGACACGAACCGCGGTTGACTACATGGGAGTCCAGTGACATAGCCATTACGCTAACTGCTGGTCCCTGTACTGAATCTACTTTAAAAGAAGGTATTAAATCTTCAGAACCTATCTGACGTCTCCCTGCAAGCCACCAATGACTAATTTCTTTAAATACAGGTTTGCGAGAATGTCAGATTCCGGACAGTGACCCCTCTCTCTATTACTAATTGCTGCTGAATAAATATCTAATCTATAGCCCTCAATGAAATCCACTTTTCCACTTAGGAGTGAGAACATTGCCACGATCACAATGGAGTATTAATTCAATAGTAAAAATCAAAGATGCGTATGTACTAACATTTTCTTAGACTTTTCTATACTTTTTTTAGCCTATTTGAACAGGTCATCCCTCTAACTTCTTATTCCGGGGATTTGGTGGTGTATTTAGGGCTTTCTGCGGAGCCTCTGTCCTTTAGTCTTAGCTGGGCTCACACAACCTCTGCAGTTCTGAGAGCTCTGTGTGATTAATAGTTCTGCCAGCCATTCCTATTTAAAAACTATTCCTACTTTATGTCTCTTTTCTACTCGTCCCTGATTTTCTCTGATCCTTATTTTTGTCCTCAGCAGAAATTACCTACTGTCAGAGTTGTCTCCCAAATCCAAAGCCTTGTTAACTTCATTGCTCAGTGTTTTGTTTTGGGGAGCTTTTGTTAAGTACATAATAGGGCAAAGTCTATTCAAATTAAAGGAGTCCTTGGCCAAAAGGCTCTATCCAGTTTAACAATCATCCAGTACCCCTTTACCTCCTCCCACAATCCCATTCCAAATTCACAATTTTGAGGCAGAAAGAATTTAAAAAGTATTCAGACCACCACACGGTCTACCACTTCACACCAAGTAAGCAGTAGTTTCCTTGTTCTGCTAGTGCCCTGGAAGGTATAAGCTGCATTTTCAAAACGATTCTGTCAGCCTTATGACAATTTAATTTATTTATATATTTATCCAGTTTCTTGACTCTGGGTAGCAATGTCTCGTCAATATCTCATTCAGGGGTAGCATGGAAACGCCAGTGAACCTGGGCCAGCAGCCAAGCTTACCAGTCACTGACGCTCGCCTAACTGAGCAGAGTTGTGCTCTACACAGCCCGCAGCTTGACTGTACAAGAAACAGTGGTGACGGCGAGGATGCCGACTGCAACCCTAACAAAGCTACCTCCAACTTGTGTTCAGGCAAGTGGAACCAGCCCTTAAACTGAATGTTAAGGGGCTTCAATCTTGGTACTTTTTTCTCTTCCCATCATTTACTTTCTGAATAAACCCTGGGATTTTAGAGGGAAAACAGCACATTAATACACTTAAATCACAAATCCTTGTACCTTTTTAAAAGGCTGTTGAAGATTTATTAACTTATAGGAGCAATCATTTAATTGCCTGCTTCCACTACACCACATAGTAATTTTTTTTTTTTCAATGCCCAAATTAAACCTGCAGCACAAATTTGTGCTTTGAAGTTCCTGCAGAAGGATCATTCCTTTAAGGAAGTGATAAAAAAAATTGAAATACTCTTCACTGGTACAAATGTCCACATACACCCTCCCTTCCCCGCCCGAGATGCCTTCACATACAAAAGCAAATCATTCTCCTTTAAATGTTTCTAATTAATTTTCCAAGCCAGGTCCACAATTCACTGTCATATTTCCTACTGCAATTTCAATGAAAGCCCATAAGCATTTACAAATGGAGGAACATTATACTTACAATTTTGGGATGTGTAATGCAGCTGTGTATCTTATGAAAAAACTGTTATGTGTATTTTTGCTGTCCTTCCTGTTCAAAGATACCAGCACTCTTGGTATGCTGAAGAAACTAGTGAGAAACAGAAAGTCCTTTCCACACCACGAACATGTGAACACTATTCTTTGAATTGAGCTGCACAAGCAGCCGTCTGTGGATTGAGACTTGGCCTCTTAGATCAAATTCAGCCCAAAGCCAGCAAGATGATGGACCATCTAACCTCACTGAATTTGGTGAAATGCAACTGCAGAATCAAATACTGAGACTGATTTCAAACTTCACAGATGAAAACAGAAACAGGGTAGCCATGAACCGGCACCCACACACCAGGCCCCTAATGTGCGCATTTGCTGTTAGCAGGTGATATTCCGAAGCTGTGTGTGGGTAACTAGACAATGTCAGAGTGGCCTAGGCAGGGAGCTTGGGTTTTTAAAGGGCTGAATGCCTTTGACTTGGAAAGGACTTCTGTTCCATTGCATCAGACGCCCAGTAATACGATATCATCCACCTATGTGAGCGTCAGAAGTCCAGGCCAGTCACAAGTCAAACTCTCTTCATTGCCAACCGAGATTGACATGTGCTGTTGTCATAAAGATCACACGTCCAATTTGGCTGAACTGGTGGTCTGGAGAATAAACAAAGGTACAGTCTATCAAACGGAAAGGCATTTGCAGTGCTCTAGGGTTAGGCTTCCACAATGACAGTGTGCTGAATCTCTGGGGGGTTAAAACAATCTGGTTTGTAATTGGAAAAAAAAAAAAAAAAAAGGAACCTTTTTTTTTTTTCCTTTAGGTATTTGGTTTCGTTTTGGCTTTGTTTGTTTGTTGTGTTTCAGTCTGATTTTTAAAGGAATTTATGCCCAGAATACTACAAAGGGATATAACGGGGTCTCCCTGGCAGGGACATTAGAGGGCATAGGTTTTGAAGAAAAGAGGATGACTGGAAGGCTATTCTAACTCCCTCGAACCCCAACCTGGTTAGCTGGGAAACAGCTCTTCTTCAGAGCCATCCTTTCTTTCCTCTGTGGGACCTGGAACCTGGATGCTATAATTGAAAGCCAGTGTATTAAGCATAACACATCAAACTACTGTTAACACCCAGCCTCCCGCAAGGCTGCCTCCTAACAGCTCTGTTTTCTGCCTACAGTATGTGCAAGCAAGTGGAACCATCACACGCACTGCATGCTAAAGGCCGCAGCCTTTGTCTTCTCCAAGTTCTGTCTATTTCAGAGGCTAACATGCAGCAATTAGTCTAATTAATGTGAAACAATGAGCTGTGTTACCACTTATCAAATTGATTGTTCCCCTATCAAAACAAAACAGGCTGGCTTTTTGATGTAATTTCAAGAGATGATTTGAAATGTCATGTTGCTGCAAGCCAATTACCTTATGACTAGAGTCACGGTCAACAGAATACATAATTAGCATGAGTTTGGGAAGGCTGCTTACTGCTAGTATGTTAATTAACTGTCTTTTGTCATAAAACAAAAAAGGTTGTACGGAAGGTTTTGAAATAGGTCTTTTTTATTTACATTTCTTTGTGCTTATCAACGCGAGGCATGACAATGCAAAAGAATAGGAAATTTTAATTCCACTACTTCAAATTAATACTCAGCTGCAAGGTCAGGCAGAATGTGCAGGCTGCAATACCATTCACCTCGCTCTAGTCCTGCCCCAGTGTATTATATTACTCGTGGAGTGAAATTAAGTATCGGGTAAAACTCGAATGTAAGAAATACTGAGCTTGACGAAACAAATCCCCTAATAGACTTCTTCGGGGCCTCTCTTGCTTTTGTGCATCTTGCCAGGGCTGGACAGCGCGTGGCTGCCCTGGGAATTATATTCAGGTGTCGTCTTTCTATTTCAATCTTGAAATTTGGAGAGAATAAACCCATCATCAAATGATGTTATTGCCTTTACCTCACCATGGTAGAGAGGGAATGCATAATGGGCACCTGTGGGCTTGTAAAGGAATCCTATCTGCGAGGCCAGGGCTCTGTAACTCATCTGCAGCTTCCTCTCGTATGTGATAGCCAGGCAATTCCACATTCTTGATTAAGGAACCAATTCTGTATTTCTTGAGCTTTAATGCATTCTGGGGGTAGCTATAATCAGTAACTGACAATTAACAATCAAGTTCATGGCAGCCTTGAGCCATGGTTTGCCATGCATATTAGTAAACTAGCAAGCCTTTGGTTTGAGGAACAAGTTGGAAGTTGCCACAATTCTAATACTATTGTTCTATTGTCCAATGGCATTGTCACACCTGCAAAAGGGGCAGGGGAGTGCTCTTGAGCACCTCACAATTTTCTATGAGAGATGTGTTGCCATTTTGTGAATGCTCAAAATTCCTTTCTTCTTAGAATACAGTTTAGGTCATATTGTCATATTAGAATGGTCCTGAGGAGTCATAGAAATACAAAGTTCTTTTTATTAGAGTTACCAGGTTTAGTTTGCAAATTAGACTTTCTGATCCTACTTTGTTTTTATTTTTCAACATAGTTTTTGATTTTTGTTTTTGCTTTTGCTCTACAGGGTATGTGTGCTGAAGAGACACAGAGAGGGAGAGGGGGAAAGTAAGAAAGCACCATCTCCCAAGGGGGATGCTCCTGCCACAATCCTTTCTCCTATATCTTTGCCTCCTTTGGGATTGTGAGAATGCATGCACACATGCCCCACATGTTTTTCATGTAGCTGGACTTAAACTACGTACTTGGCCATGTGGGATTCAGCCACCTTAATTACCACATCAGCAGCTGGCTCATTTATTTTCTGTTTTTGATGTCATTAAAAATACTTAAAATGGGGCTCCACTGGTGGCATGGAAGTTAAGGTGCTGAATTCCCATATGGTCAACCGGAGTTTGAGTCCCAGACCCAACAGCTTGAAAATCATGCCGGGTGTGTATGTGTGTGTGCCTGAAATCCCAAGAGGAGAATAGAGGAGAAAGGATTGTGGTGTTGCCATTCCCCCTGGGGTGGGGGTAATTTCTCACTTTCCCTGTTTCTCTCTGGAAAGTACATGTGCCCTATGGCAAAAAAAACCTAAAAAACAAATAAAACTCTTAACATGTAATATAGAAAATAGCAAATGGATGGGATGCAATGCTTTTTCTTTTGGAGTGTAGGTTTCTCGATTTGTTGATGTAGGACGAAGATCCTGAGGGTACAAATATTTCACAGAAAGGAAAGTCTCTGCAGACAATGTTTCTTCATCTCTCTGCTGCAACTTCACTTTCTTATGCCCAAATAAAACCTCAGCACGATTTGAGACTATAATATTCAAAGGGTGTAGCTAGGGAAGAGAGAACCAAGCTAAGGATGACTATCTAAGAAACCTGGTTCCTTGAGTAGTAATACTATTGACAGTTAACCATTGCTGAGTACGTTTGGGGTCCCAGGTACAGTGTTAATCCCTTCAAATTTCAGACAAACCTCCAAGTCCTCTATAGTCATGGGCTTAGTGTGAGATTCACCTGGACCACAAAAGAAATCTACCAATTTCCCATCTGGGCATGGAGACTCTGGAGCATTTGGCACAATCCTATTCTGGAATCACATCTCAGAATGCTGAAGCTCAGTGAAATCTCAAAAAAGGACTTATACAACTTCCTTTTCAACGAGGAAAATTTTATCTGTACTGGCCCTGACAGATTTAAATGAAACTCTTGTCAGAGAAGAGTCTCTTTGGTGGAGCTTAGAGAAACATCCCAGTAGATTCCAAAGGTTTTCGGATCATGCTGACCCAGGAATCTAGGATTCTTGATGTCTGGGTGATAATATTACTCTAAACTAAAGAATGGGGCTCAGGAGGACATGGAGGGCCTCACATCTGAGCTTTGATTCCTTAGGAGGGGGAGACAAAATCTGTGTACAATGGGTTGACTGACGAAAAGTCCTGTCTGAACTGGATTAGCCTGGATTAGATTAGATTAGAGATCATTGGTGCATTTGAATTTAAAACTTGGAGACTATAACACCAGGTTTGATAACAAGTAGAAAGTTTTACTTATAATACTATTTACAGGTCCCAACCTAATCAGTCTTCAGTTCATAAAATCATTATTGGGGGCCAGTGGGTGGCATAGCAGTTAAGGCACTGCACTCCCACGTGGCTGACCATGGTTGGAGTCCCAGACCTGGTAGCTTGAAACTCACACGGGGCACGTGCGCATGCATGCCCAAAATCCTGAGAAGAGAATGGAGGAGAAGAGATTGCGGCATGGCCATTCCCCGAGAGGTGATTTCTCACTTTCTGATTCTTTGTCTCTCTGGCGAGTGCACACCCCCAATAGCAAAAATCATTTAAAAAATAATTATGTATAGAATAACATCAAATGATATATCATATAATTTTGTCAAAAGATTTTTTCCTCTTTTTAAAAAGTGGGATGGAGGGGCTGGCAGGTGGCATGGTGATTAAGGGCACTGGACTCTCGCATGGCCGACTGCGTTTTGAGTCCCAGATCTGGAGGCTTGCTTCCTCACTTTCTCTCTCTTTCTCTGTCCCTCTCTGGTCAAATTAAAATAAATAAATAAAGTTAAATAAAATAATTCTTGGGAAAAATGGGATGGAAAGAAGTTACAAAGGAAGGAAGGAGAAGAATGAGAGAAGAAACTCTTAGGAGACCATGAGGGGACTTCAAAAAGTAGTGAAAAATATAAGGATGAGTTTATTTGGCTAGTCCTCTTGGGGGGTGGTGCTTTCTCTGCCTGTTTTTTGCCCCATTCCCTGGCAAAAACGAATGCCCTCTAGCAAACTGAAGAGAAAAGAACATAAAAAAAATCATAGTCATCGTCATGAAAAACAGAATAATGTCACCTGGGAACAACAGCTAGTTTCATGCTTTGAGGTAGTGCGTTGAGTTACATGCCTATCACCTGAAGTCTTACAGACGACTTGATAATCACATTTTTGGGTTGAATCCAAAGTGTTTTCTTAAAATTTAAGAAAATTTTTCACATAGTCAAAGTGTTCATAAAGTATTTTGTTCTGAAAATCTAAAGCTCCTCAGAAAGGTTTTCTTTGAGCATCAGGGAAACCTGAACATCTCCTGCGGAAAATGAGAGTTCCCCAGAAAGGTGCTGGGGCTGCAGCCCCTCCCAGGGCAGAGCTCTCTGGAAGGACCAGGAAGTAGAACAGTGACCCGGCATGGGGCAGGCAGTCCCTGCAGACACATTGTTGAAATGTCAGTCAGGCAGCACCTTTCACAGAGCTAAACATCTCTTTATGTCAGAACAAATTGGGCAAGCCTCAAATCTTTTTTTTTTTCTTTTCTGTGACTTCAATGAGATGAGCGTGGGGAGTGCGGAAGGGGAAGATGGAAAGAGGGAGGAGAGAAGGGCAGTTCAGTTCCCATGAAAGCACTGTGGCATGGTTCCACGCCTGAGGACGGTTCCTGGGGACCCTGGGGCTCTTTTATGAGTGGTGGCAGTGAAAACACAACAGTCACAGGACCGAGTCACACTTTCCCACATCCAGATCACCCAGGGCTTCAGTTCTTTCCCCAAATTTGCACAGCTCCAGGACGTGAGCCGATGCCTTTCTGCAAATGGCAGAAACACCTGAGTCCCTTTCTCATGCCATTTCAGTTTCTTCTTGCTCCTGGTTACAACCTGTGTATTTATAAATTAATCTTTACCTGCTTTACAGTGGCATCTGTTAGATGTCAGGCTTTCTATATATTAAGCCTTAAAGAAAAATGTAAAAGTCTAGAAAAAGTCCGGCTGAGAAAAAGGCAAGATAGACCTTCAAGACAGGGGACACAGTGGCAGAGACACAGGCTAGAAAGCCTCAACGTTGCAGGTGATGAAAATACAGAGTGGTATGCAGAATAGGTTGGTCAGTAATAGAAGGTAGACAATATGTATGTGTACATGTGTGCACGTGTGCGCATGTGTAGCTGGGTATCTATATCTATCTAAAAGGGAACTTCAAAACGTTTGCGAAAAATACAATTCTCTGAGCTATTTTGGTGCAAAAACTTTAAAACCCATGCATAGTTTTTTCATAATACATGTTTTCAGTGAACTTTCTGAGGCCATTTTGTGTGTGTCTGTCTGTCTGTCTATCTATCTATCTATCTATCTATCTATCTATCATCTATCTATACTTATGATATATACAATATATAATTTATTTATACAATCTACCTAGGATTATTTTTTTGGAAAGTGGGGTGGCTTCCTAAAAGAAATGGAAACATCATATATATCTTGGATAGGTATCTCTCTATATGTGCACTTTTATTTAAGAATTAACTCCACTACCCAAATCCCACACTTGGGAACAGACAAATAGGTGAAAACATCTAGAAACTGAAATGTAACCCTCCTGTACACACAGCCCTGATTAAAACATTAGGCTCTAATCTGAGAAGCAACAGCAAATTTCAGAAACTGAAGAGAGAAAAAAATGAGTACATTATTGGATTACTGAATTTATTAACACAACTAGGGAAAACTTCTACAAAGTTTTTTTTTTTTTTTTAACCAGGAAGCTATGATGGTTCTTGAGGAAGTATTTGGTATGAGAGAAGATGGAACCTATAACATAAAATGAGATAACGTAAATATTTTATTTAATCATTATCATCACTTTATGATGATAAGAAGACACTATTATCATATTTTTATTCCAACTCATAAAAAATGTTCAAGCTTCCACATTTGTAATGGGCTAGAGTACACTAATCTTAGTTTGGCATAACTCACATGCAAACCGCTCAATATTTTCAATATAAATATAATGACTTCTGATTTTAGGGAAAAATGACAATGCTCAAAAAAAAAAATCACTAGTTAATTCTAACTTCTCCTATTGGTCATTTATGTAAGTATGTGCATTTGAAAAAATAAAATCAACTTTCTGCATATTCATTATGAAGAAGACAGGTGATAATCAGTAGGAGAGACAGCAAATTTCTTCTTGAGGATTAGGCTCCAATTGGTTGAATTTCAACATCAACCTGGCAATTTTACTATTAAGTCAGCAGAAGTGAGTTCTTATACACTATCCCACTTACTACCAGAGAACACCAGGCAAAGGGAAAAGAACACGCTAGAATAAATTGTGCATTATTTCTGGCATTAGTTAAAGGAACAGAGCATTATAAGAAAAAAAAATACAGTACCATTGATTTTTACAGGTGTTTAATACAGATAAGCTGAAAAAAGGGTTTCCATTTTAAGCCCAGTGATGGTTAAAGATGCATTCAAACATGTTCAAAAGCAATCTAAAGTCTTCTAAAATGGTGTTTAAGCTATTCAAGCAAAACGTAAATAGTTTTTGTCGTAGTACTGAGGAATTGTAGAACAAAAACAGTGTCCAAGGGGCTGACTCTGGCACACTGCCGGCCACTGTCAAATCAGGGGGGTCATTAAAACAGAGGTAATACTGTTTATCCATTACATGATCACAGGTTATTTAAAGAAAACAGTAACAGACTGTCCTTAGAAAGGTAGAAAGCATAATTACCCTGGAAGTCTCCCAGTCCCAGTCTCAAGAGAAGATACAAAAGAAGTAATCAAGTTAAAGAGTCAAATACACATTTACGAGAGTTATTATGTAAAAAAAACTAAGTCCATAATTTTTTTAACTTTGTCCGTTGTAACAAATTTCTTTAAAGTTCACTTTGAAAGACAGGAAAAAATTTGCTTTTATCTGACAATGCTAAGTGGATACATTTAAAAGCTTTGCACACAAACACATTTTTGAAAAATGTTATGTCCGTATAATCACTGATGGGTATTTCTTTTTCTATTCTTTTTCTATTCAACTTATGGGGGCAGGGATCCAACTTTTCTTTTATTTTTGGAGAGGTTTTTGCTATAGGGCATGTGCATTCGACAGAGAGATACAGAGAGACAGAAAGCAAGAAATCACCCTTCAGTAGGGATGGCCTCACCACAATCCCTTTTCCTCCATTCTCCTCGGGATCTTGGGCACACATGCACACATGCCCGGTGTGAGTTTAAGCCACTGGGTCCAGGACTCGAACCATGGTCAACTACATGGGAGTCCAGCGACACAGTCATTACCCAACTGCTGGTCCCCATTGATCTCCAACTTCTGCAGAACTGTTTTGTTTGTGCAGTAGATTGCGTAAAGAACAAATAAGAAAGCAGCCATTTTTGATGTATCTACATAGATACAGTACGCATAGATGTATCTACATAGATACAGTATTCATAGATGCTATGAGAAAGCAAGAGAAATGTTTTTTTGTTTGTTTGTTTTTGTTTTTTTTTTTTTAAGAAATGTTCATCCTTGGCATTCTTCACTATGTTTTTTTTTTTTTAGAGGTTTTTTTTGCTATAGGGCGCGTGTACTCGCCAGACAGAGAGAGACAGAGAGATAGAAAGCGAGAAATCACCCCCCAGGGGGGATGGTCACGCCGCAATCCCTTCTCCTCCATTCTCCTCTGAGGATCTTGGGCACGCACGCACACGCACCCGGCGTGAGTTTAAGCCACCGGGTCCGGGACTCGAACCACGGTCGACTACGTGGGAGTCCAGCGACATAGCCATTATGCTAACTGCTGGCCCCTCTATATTTTTGTTTTGTCTTCCTCTTCTTTCTTGGAAATACATTTTGAGAACTTTGACTCAAGTATAAATCTAATTCCTATAGTTTCCATCTCTTACACATCTTTTTTATCTCTCCCCCTCCTCTCCATGACCTCAGTCAGAGAGGGTCTTCTCTTTCCCATCATTAATGTAATTGTACCCTAACTGATCGTGTAGTAGGTGCTCTTGTGTGAACAAAGAAGAAGGATCGTGATTGGCTGAAGGCCCTCTGGTCAACTGACCAACAGGCATAAATATAGTACTTATTTTCTATGCCAACTAACAATGAGAACAAGGCTAACATAAACGAATATAAAAGGGGATCCAGATTAAAAAAAATCACCCTCATAACATGTACTAGAATGATTACAAACATCATGTTAACGAAGACAAAAGAACATTGTACAGCTGAAGTTACGTGCGGTGGCAGATAAATGAGTAGAGTAACCAGAATTAAGCTAGACAGGGTTACAGTAAAGCTGCACAGTCGCTAACAGGTCCCGTGAGCTGTGGTGGCTGACTCACATTCTGGAGATGTTGGAGCAGAAAACCCCCAACTAACCACATGATATAATCAGCTAAGTCAGACTACCTAGAGTAGCAGCCTCACCAAGCCTGGTTCATGATACTTCTGGACACTGAGTAGCTCAGCTGTACCCATGTGTGTGTCTCAGAGTTTCCATTACAGAATGCCTTTATGTCCTAAGGGACATATAAAGGAAAGCTTTGTAATAGCAGTAACTTAGTAATATATTGGAATTTACTTATATTCATAATATTATGGAACTTAGGATGGATCAGCGAATAGAACTCAACTCACAAGATAGCAGAACGTATATTCTGTAGTGTTACAATGAGTATGTTTTGATTCTGCATAGATGGGGTGGCAAGAACACAAATTTAGAAGCTAGCACATGAAGATTCAAATCCTTGCTTGACCAATATCCAGTAACATTTGGTAAATCATTTAATAGCCTTAGGATGGCTTATCTGTAAAATGGACACATAGCAAAGCCTGCCTCTTCCGGGAATGCTCTAATGAAGCTCAGCAAGTTGGCAGGATAAAGTGTCCATGAGTACTTCAGCACTAGACACACATGTTCTTTTTTTTTTTTCTTTCCTCTTCCTAAGTTGATACCACAATGTTCTGTTCATATAGGGGGAAAAAATCATTGGATAAACATACTGGCTCTCTTGGGAAAGAATTCTTACCACTCCTGTGAATTTGAGGAATAGTATCTCAGTTGCATTAACTGGTGTTTATTAATGTATTATGAACCTCTGCCGTGGCATCTGATTCTCAATAAAGAGATTAAGCATACTAATTTGTCATTTATTTTCCAATGCCTGCTTTCCTGCCTGCAGCACTACTAATGTCCCAGGAGCTCCTCAACCCAATTATTTCCCCTTTTGCATTACTGCTGAAAGTAGTGCTAATGTGCCCAAAAGGCTTTGCTCCTTGGTGCTAATAAAAAAAAAAAAAAAAAAAAAAAAAAAAAAAAAAAAAAAAAAAAAAAAAGATAAAGACCATCCAAAAAAACAAAAAAAGCATGTGCTCAACCCACCACAATACTCCTGTCATTTGCTGAGAAGAAACAGCCTCGGACCACTGGGCCATATCTCGTAATCAAACCAAATTAGCAGCTTGACTGTGCTGTGGACACGAGCAGCAGACCTGTGCTTATTTAGTATTTATTTTTAGGGTGGAAGGGAATTCCATCTGTAGAATGAAATGCACAACCTAGAGGGAGTTGAATTATACGGTGCCTATATAAACAAACTGTTTTGTTAGCTTGTTTGGGGAATTGCGTGTCAAATCACTCAAATAACTGGTGAATTCAACTTTTTTTTTCCCCCTCGAAAAATTAATAGCCTGTTTAGCCAACTCCAAATCTTAACGTGCAAATTCATTTGTGAACGTAGATGCAACTCATTAATAGAGCCGAAACACTCTTCATTGTCTATGCTCTTTAATCCAGCCTGATAAATGGTCTGTAACCCCACCGTGTAATATTTCTGCTACTTTCTTCAGTCTTTCACTTTGAAAATGTGCTTTTTGCTTATCCCAGGAGTTTCTGTATTGCCCCAGGCAAAATACTCCAGCATACCTTCACAACTATGAACTGTAAACATTTTTCTACCTTATTCTGCCCAAGGCGCTGAGCCCCTTTAAACGCCTGTGAATGGTTTCCGAAGCATACAAGACTCCACAGTTACCAAAAGTAATTATTTTAAAAATTTGTCAATTTCACCAGGAATGTAAAACTTACATTTAAAAAAATTCAATACTTTCAGCTGTGGGGAGATACTGACTGAAAACAGATTGTTATTTATTTCAAATATGATCAGTTCCATGGATGAGATGCAGCAGATTAAGTTAATCTCTATGAGGTTATTTCTTACCATTATTTTCTTAAATCCTCCCCTCGCTTTAATCAAGAATAGGAATGTTAAGGGCTTGATGCAGGGAAGAAGCATAGATTAGTGGTTAGCATAATAGCATGAAAGCCAGGAAACGCGAATTCTATTCTTGGCCAAGTGGTCTTAGGTGAGCTCATGATTTATAGCCTCAGTTTCTCCATTTATAAAAAGGAGAGCATTGCACGCAGCACGAGTAAGAACTGCACGCTGGTGATGTTGAACACCGTGTGCCGGGGGCACTGAGTTTTAAAAAAGCTTATCTTGTTTAATCCTTTCAAGTAGATAATATTATCCTAATTTTACAAATAAGGTAACTTAGGTACAAAGATGTTCAGTAAATGATCATAAGTCACAGAGCTAGGCACTAATTACAAAGTCTGAGCTCCAACCCATAGGCAACACGGCTCTTTGCGTCGTTGGCTTCGGCATTATCTGGAAGGGCTTTGAGGAATGTGATATACTACATACCTAATCTAGAAAATTTTCAGTAGTAGTGGCCCAGATTTTCCCTCTCCTCTTATGGTTCTGTGCAATCTGGCTTGGGAGAAGACCACCCAGGCTCAGGCCTCTCTGGCTTTGCTGCACCTGGTTGCCCCCACGTACTGCAACTGCGACACAGCAGGGCTTCATCTGCCAACTGAACCCGAGATATTTGGGTTCCGTTCAGCGCAGCTGGTGGAGAGAGGCTCGGATTTCCGCTGAACTGAACACAATGAAGCGGCTCTGTCACACGACCATTACAAAAGCACATGCTCGCTGGCTAATATTTGTAGTGTAAGTGTGTGGGCTATTTAAAACTGTTCTCCCTCCCAGTTCGTAAATGCCTTCCTAGGGGTAAAGTTCATCGAGGGGTCTACAGACCATATGCTATTTGATGTCACTTTTTTTTTTTCCTTATTGGGAAACACACATACACAGAAACTGGCTTCCAGAGGAAAATGTTCATGGTTACTGGCAGCAGGTATACCAAATGGCACCCTTGCAAAGTGTAAGGAAGCAATGCTGTGACTCCTCTGCTCAAACCTGGTGTCGGCAGGAAAAGCCAACTTGAACTTGATGCGCACATATGCTAAAGGAATGCCTCTTTCACTACTGAGATTCATTTTAGGGCTTGACAGTTAACGTGCCAAAATGGGAGCAAAGGTTCCAAAGGTATAAGCACATAGCTTTGGGGTGCTGTATGAAACAGTACTTTAAAATATGCCACATTCGTGGGACTGGTAGGTGGCATGGTGGTTAAAGGCACTGGATTTCCACATGGCCAATTGTGGTTCGAGTCCCGGACCAGGCGACTTACTTTCTCCCTTTCCCTTTCTCTCTCTCTCTCTCTGGTCAAATCAAAAAATAATAATAACAAATGGAATTAAATAAATAGATAATTCTTAAATAAAACCACATTCATGGGGTGTTACTTAGAAGCTGGTCATTTAATAATAGTATATCTCATAACTGTGTATTTATTAACAGTTATTGAAAAGAATAAGTACAAGGAGGACTTCAAAAAGTTCATGGAAAATGCACATTGTGAAAAAACTATGCCTAGGTTTAAAAAATTTTTGCACAAAAATAAACTTGTACTTTAAAGATTTTTTTCTTTGCGCATGTTAGAACATGTGCACATGCATGTGTGAGAGAGTGCAGAGCACCCTCCAAAGGGTTGATCATACAACCATCACCATCCTCCAGTCTTCAGTCCACCGGATCTTGGGCACTCTTGCATGAGTCTCTTGTTAAATTGTACTTTTTCACTCTCCTTTTTGAACCCCCCTCATATGCAAGGTATTAAATACATTAATTAGTTCAATTTAACCATTCCACAATGTATGTAAATGTCAAAACATGTTGTACATAAATAGATACATTTTTTTATTTTTCAAGTAAAACAAAAAGAGCTATTGATCGTCACAGTCCATGACTTTGGTTAAGTAGTGAATAGTAAAATAACACCTTTTGTGTTTAGTCTGAGAATAAATAATAAACAAAGAAGTCACCAGTAAAAAACTATACTTTCATAAATGTCCTTGTATTTCAATGTATAAGGTTGTAAAAGGTGTATTCCTAATTTTTCTGAAATTCAAGAGATTTTTGCACACAATGACGAGATCAATATTTCTACATTTAAAAGAACCAAACCAGGTTAAGAGAAACTTACCATTCACTAAAATCTAATTGGAAGGGAGAAGAAAGGAGTCACGCATACAGCTTTTAAGATATTTTGAAAAACCTCCCTCTAATGAAGTCTTTTAAAGAGAGCAAACACTGTAGATTTGCTAATAAAGAAAAATATCTTCCCAAAGAAGTCACTCAAGCATCATGGGACAGCTATTAAAGCTGTATTAGCTTTTCCATAGTTGAGAGAAAACATTTCTTGGTTTTTTTAAAATCAAATATTCTCTTTACAAAAACACTGCTTTCTTTGGTTCAAAAATCACGACCAAATTGAAACAGTTTTGTAGGTAAGTAAGTGTCAAAGAATGAAAACTATCATTATTAAAGAAAAAAAAACAATAAAAAAAGAAAACAGAGCTTTGTGAGTCAATATAAAGCAGAGTTCTTTAAAGAAAGAAATACTTTGGGAAAACTTACCCTAAACACACATTCAATTGATGTCTGAAAGTTCTGAAGGACCCTAGGAAACTAACTCTCCTCCTTCCTACAAATACTGAAAAAAAAAAAAGAAAACCCAGCTACAAGATGTAAATGAACTGCTGAACTCAATCCTTGGTTTTAAAAATGTATTTCAATAGAATAGCCCATGTATCATCTAAGTATGAAAAAGATGTACAGTAATAGTATTCTGAAAAATGAATTAAGAACACATTGTCATCAACTCTAGCAAAAATAATCAAAGCAGAAAAGATTAAGAGGCGAGCATATCTTTCGGAATTGTAAAATGGGTTTATAGGTCTTCTAATAACAACTTTTACTCAAACCTTACATAAATAGGCTTAGATGATACAAATATTATGTGGGCTGTGTGGACACTCCCAGGTTCCTAATCATGTTTAGGGATTACTCGACAGAACAGAGACATTTCATTCCTATTGGGCTGAGGGATTACAGCAAAGAAACATCTAATATTCCATTTTTTAATTTCATGCATTTTTTATTTACCTTTAATGATGCTGTATATATTCATCATCCTGAAATATTAAAACAGTATGAAAAAAGTAATAAATTGGTGGAAAATTTAGGGAACAGGAATGCAACAGCACGCAAATCATACACTATCAAGTGCTTGATACACATTTAAAATTACTGCCTACTACGGCAAAGCCAAATTCCTAGCAGATTTCTGAAGCACAAAGTCACAATAAGAAGATCAGCAGAACAGACTGAAATAATAGAATATTCATCCCTCTAATCCATATGCAATTCTTTAGGGCTTTTTTTTTTTTTTTTTAACAATGCATATGAGGTCTGACTGTATTCAGGATTTAAATAAGTTGTCTCTCTCCTTCCTGCTCCTCTCTATTTTTATTAGAAAAAAATGTATATACAGTTATCATTTCTGCACTACTGCACCAGCAATGACAAGGTTAGCACATTTCCTCACACCTCCAATGAAACAATAGCATTTTTAAACAACAAAAGTGTTAAAAGAAATACATTTATTCATCCCACTAAAATCTCCCCAAACAGCTTTTTGGGAAGGAAAAGAAGTTGTCATCATTCATAGGGGACATGAAGGGATGTTTTTGTCACTTAATTACCAATTAATGGATTGATACTGTAATATAATATTGTATTTAAATACTGCGGAGAAGTGCTAACAGCTGACATTTGATCTTCGCTCTATTCACTTTCCCCTGCAGAGAGGAGTTTGCCTACCAGGCACTATTCAGGACTCTAACAAGGAGTAGAAAATTACGGAGGAATGAGCTCCTCTCACCTGGTTTGGTGGGGGCACTCCTGAGGGCTTAGCACTCTGGGAAAGGGAAAGGACACATCAGACACCAGATGTCCAGCTCAGTAAGTTGCCTGCCCTGGCCCTCAACTCCTCAGCCTAAGTTCTTTTCGTATTAGAGAGATTTTTTCTTTTTTTTTTTTTTTTTTTTTGCTATAGGGCATATGTGCTCCCCAGGGCCACAGAGAGAGACAGAGAGACACAAAGAAAAATCTCCCAGAGGGGATGGCCGTACCACAACCCCTTCTCCTCCATTTTTCTCTCAAAATCTTGGGTACACATGCATATGTGCCAGTCGTGAGAGTTTTTTGGTTTGTTTTTTGCTATAGAGTATGTGCAATTGCCAGAGGGAGAGACAGAAAACGAGAAATCAACCCCTATGGGGGATGGCCACGCCGCAATCCTCTCGGGATCTTGGGCACGCATGCACATGCACCCGGCATGAGTTTAAGCCACTGGGTCCAGGACTCAAACCATGGTCAACTACATGGGAGTCCATCCGTGTAGCCATTACGCCATCTGCTGGTCCTCTCCTGGCATGAGTTTTAAGTCATTGGGTCTAGGACTCAACCGCAGCGGATTCCAGTTATGTAACCATTACGTATTTTCTTCAGCTTAAGTTCTGATTGCCAAGTTAATTACAGCTATCTTTCAGTGGCTGTGGTGCTTTTAAATTTTCTTTCAGTTTGTTCTTATATTCTTATTTTTTTCTTTAATAAGTATATATTACCTTGTAAAAGGAGGAAAACCAACAAAAAGAAACTAATTGAAATGCTTTCTATTCTTTCAGTCTCTCTTACATCTCTTGGAAGAGACTTACTCTTCTATTCACCCCAAAGAATTGGTCCCTCCCCTTGTGCTAATGGTGACAGCAAATTTTTTATGGCCTAAACCATATTCTACCTTGATTATAAGGCTTTTGCCTTATAAACAGGTCTTTTAGGGGATTAAATCCCTTTAGGTCAAAGGCTTGGTCTTATTTTCCATTATTTTTCTCTTGGAGTACTGGTAAGAACTTTATACCTGGTGAGTGTTCAGTTAATTGTCTTTGTCATTAATTTTGTTAAGATTGATTGACTGATTTTAAGACAGACTCTTACCATGTCATGAATTTCCTGCCTCAATGTCCTAGCTGGGATTACAAGTGCATGCCCCAGTCTGGAGTTGAGGTTAGACTGGGAATCTAACCTAGGTCTCCCATGTGGTCTCAGCCTGTGGAGCACAGTGTTTTAGCAGAACATACCTAGCAGTTAGGACTTGTTAAGTGTTTCTGTTTCACTTGTACTCACTGTTTTTCAATCCACTATTTAAATTAGCCAATCCCACCAATTGCAAATGTGGTTAGCTGCAGTGAATAATGCCAAGTAAAGGGATTATAAAATCTTTCTGGAAAATAACTTGGAGTGGACCAGCATGTGCTACAACCTCAAACACTGACTGCTACTGAAAAGAGAGTATGCAGCTCTACAGAACAATGACAACACTTACAGGTTATGGAGCAAATACAAAGAACACAATTTTAGTAATAAAAATTCCCATTATTGCTAAGCATAGAAAGACATGTGACAAATGAAATTAATATCTGGTAGAGGAGAGAGGAAAAGTGTTCTTTATTCCAAGGAGGGCTACAGGGTGGAATAAAACAATTTTTTTAATGGGGAAAGATGACATTATATCTCAATGTAATAAGTACAAAAATTATAACCTAGTAAGATTTTGTTTCATATTTATTATTTTTATAGAGTTTTTCCTCAGGGCATGTGCACTCACCAGACAGAGAGAGAGAGAGAGAGAGACAGAGAGAGACAGAGAAATGCAGTGAGAGGGAAAAGGAGAAAGCACACCCTCCTCCGAGAAGATAACCAAACTACAATTCCTTCTCTTCCATTCTCTTCCTGAGATCTTGGGCACACATGCACACACATACACCTGGCATGATTTTGAAGACACTGGGTTTGGGACTTGAACCACATTTTGCCATGTGGGAGTCCAGTGATATAACCACTACTCTATCCTCTAGTCCTCCCAATAAGATTTTCAATGAGAACGAAAGCTTTACGGAGTACTCACATTCTAGATTAGAGTTTTAAAATCCTTTGACAACTCTTCTTTGTGCTCTGTTTTACAGTAATGTGTCATCACTTGATTCCATTCCCCACAATACAGAGTCCAAATAAGCTGAAAATTCATCCAATTAAAATTCATTTTTAAAAATTTGCCAGAGGGTATGTATGCTTGCCAGAGAGTGACTGAGAGATGGAAAAGGAGAAATCACCCCTATGGGAAATGATCATGCCACCATCCCTTCTGTTCTATTCTTCTCTTTGGATTTTGAGCATGCATGCACATGCGCCCAGCATGTTTTTTCAAACTGCTGGGTCTGGAACTTGAACTGCATCTCATGTGAGATCAAGCCACAAGCTCCATTTTCTTTTCTTCAATGTTTTAAGCTATCCCTCCCTTCCTTTTTAAAGAGGTTAAGAAACTTAAGGGGGAAAAAAAATCAAAATATGGAGTAATGACTGGCAAAAGAAAAAGAGGAGAAAACAACTTATTAAAACTGATGTACACTATAGGAAAGAAACAAACGTAATGTCTTTGTACACCCCTTCTGCCTGTATCAGAGTAAACTGCCTTCAATTTTGATTATAACATAGTGATCCTATCTATGACATGATATCATCTTTTTTTTTTTTTTCCCCCAGCTCAAATTCCCACACCAGTAGGTTTTTCAACTCTAGGCACTTGTTCAAGAATTCAGGAATGTTCTCAAGTTCTTGTGCAAACCAAGATGTATCAACCCAGAGCAGGTGGTTTAGCTGCCCTGAGATTCTTTGCTGAGTACATCAAGCATTTGGCTAAAGCCTCTTACAAACAATACACTGCTTTGCAATGAGTCATCCATACTCAGTAGGGTTAATAAATTACCTAATATTTATAACTGTTGACAACAGGTCAAGGGTTTCATATTTAACAGGGAAAAGAAGGTAAAATTTTGCTAACTTTCAAATTCTCCACTAAGCACCAAGCCCATTCATAAAAGCTTATCTTTCCTTTCCCATAAAAGCATTCCTTCTCTTGTTTTTTTTTTTTTTTTGCATAGAAAAACATAGAAAAGAAGTACATCATGACTTTCCCAATGACCTAATAATTTTCTTAACTACCAGGGCACTGACCAGCCCTATTATGAAGTTTTCAGAGCCTGACTTAGTTTCATGGGTTCAGGTAATATTCATGAATTCATATGAAGTCTGAGTTAGTGAGGATGCATCAGGGTTAGGCCAACTGTCACAGACAGTTGGAAAGAGGAAACCACTGGCAATCACTGCCATCCTCCTAGTTCTCTCCTGTGAGGATAGCTGGGTATTCCACCTTTACCAGTAAATGAGGATTTTTCTCCTTCCAGCCCCTACTCTCCCATTTCTGGGAGCTGCTATTTAATAGGACTTTCTGTTTGCACAGTAATATTATAAATATTTAATCTGATGAACGGAAACCTTTGAAGTTGTGTTTTTGTGTGTGTGGAGTTAATAATGTTCAAAAGTCAAAAATTTCTAATGATTCAACTCAACACATAATCTTGTTTGAGTCTTACAATGACATTTTGTGACTTTTTTTTTTTTTTTTTTTTTTTTTTTATAGTACACTGTCATCCGATGACTTATGGACGAAAGCTGGGCTTTAACACTGGTTATGGTCTATATAAGTTCAAGGCTCAGGATGATAACCTCCATGTCCCTTAGTAACTCTGTGCCACAAATACACTCACCTTTTAAGTGTTTGTAAACTCTGGCAAGAGAAATCACAGGATCTCAGACTAGAATCATTTCTCTCTATAAATATGGAGATGTATTCTGTTTTCTCCTAATTGCCAGAGGGTGTGTGCACTCACCAGAGAGAGATGGGAGCAGGGGGGGAGATAAAGTGAGAAAATACCCTCGAATCCCCTCTTCTCTTTTTCTCTCTTTCAGGATTCTGGGCACGCACATGTACACCTGATGTGTTTTCCAAGCTGCCCGAGGTCTGGGACTTGAACTGTGCAGTTAGCCATATGGGATCCAGACACCCTAACCACCATGCTACTGGCTGGGCCCAGACCTATTTTTTAGAATTGTTGAAAATGAAGTTATTTGGTGGTGAACGTCAGCTTGTGCATAGAAATATACTATGCACAGCATGGAAACATACAACTGCAATCCAAGCAGCATTAAAAAAAAAAAAAAAAAAGGAAAAAAAGATTGTTCTGTGGCCCAATCTCTGAGTCACAGTTGTTTGCATACAGAACTGCAAAGTTGGAAGCCACATAACAACTGTGGTTTGAGTCCCCAGCCCAGTCAGCTTAAAACATGCTAGGCATGAGCCTGTGAGCCTGGCCCAGGATCCTGGTGAACCAGAGAAGTAGAGGATGGGGATTGTAGTGTGACCAGGCTCTGTGGAGGGTATTTCATTCTCTCTCTTTCTCCCTCTCTCTTGTGCACATGCATGTGCTGTATCATAAACACACACACACACACATTGCATTCTTCTTCTTTTTTTCTTTTTTTTGAGGAGAGGTTTTTGCTATAGGGTGTGTGCGCTCGCCAGACAGACAGAGAGAGAGACAGAGAGACAGAAACTGAGAAATCACCCCTCAAGGGGGATGGTCACGCCGCAATCCCTTCTCCTCCATTCTCCTCTCAGGAGAATGGGCATGCACGCACATGTACCCGGTGTGAGTTTAAGCCACTGGGTCTGGGACTTGAACCTCGGTCAACTACGTGGGAGTCGAGCCACATAGCCATTATGCCAACTGCTTGTCCCGCCACACATTGCATTCTAAAATGGAGTTTCCTGGGCCAGCCGATTGTGTGCTGGTTAAGGTGCAGGATGCCCACATGGCCAACCATGGTTAGTCTCAGACCAGTGACAGCTTGAAAATTATGCCAGGCGTATGTGTGTGCATGCCCAAAATCTCAAGAGGAGACTGAAGGAGAAGGGACTATAGGGTAGCCATCCCCTGGGAGGATGCTTTCTTACTCTCCATCTCTCTGTCTCTTTCTGTCTCTCTCCAGTAAGCACATGTACCCTATGGCAAAAAAACCTAATACAAATAAATAAATAAAATGGAATTTCCTTCAAAAATAAATACTGATACTCTCCAAAAGTCTGCATGAATCATAAGCTATACAAAATAACTAATACTTAGAGGAAACCAATTATTAACAAACTGAGCTAAAACCATCTCATGCATAAAAGGGGTAACAACAAAAGAAAATTCATCTTTTTAAATGAATAGTGAGTGGCATCAAAATTGTAATTGCCCTTCTTGACAAAATGCTCACAAATCAATACATTTAAAGAAAAAAAAATACGTCAAAGTAGAAAATATTTTTCCTAGTCCTTCCTGCTGAAACTAGCCAAGCCTATTGGCACACACCTGTTGTTTAATAAAGTGAATTAGGCAGGTGTGTGGAAGGCTTATCGTTAAGTCATCAAGGATTTCTGCTACTTCTTAAACTCAGGCTTCTTCCGGGTATCATGGATTATCAGTGTGTTCCTTCATTTGTTTATATAAATGGGCCCATGGCTGTTGAAACACTTCAGAGCACTTAACTAAAGCAAACAAAGCTCTTGAACTTTAAATATCCAACAAGAGGAGCTATTGACAAGTAGGACTTCACTGAGCAAATCTCAGTATCATTTGGAACCTTAATACAATCCACCAGATTTACAAAGAAGCTGCACAACCCAGCTGCTTATCTTATTTTAGCTTCCACATAAAAGATGCTGTCCTGACTTGGGACAAATTTCAGAAAATAATGCTACCACCTAACAAGTTTTACTTTCTTTAGTTTTTGTTTTTGAGACTGAAGATGAGTCTTCTCAATAAGCCAAGGGAAGGCAGGTCTTAAACTTACTTCATGTTCTAGTTTTTTATTTTCCCCTACATAATTATTTATTGTTATTTTAAAATTTTGCTATAGGGCATATGCACTTACCAGTGAGAGAGAGAGTGAGAAAGTAAGCCACCAGGTTCATGACTTGAACTGTAGTTGGCCATGTGGGAGTTCAGTGCCTTAACCACTATACCACCTCCTGGCCCTGTGTTTTAGCTTTTTGATTCCCTTCCAAACAGGAAGGCAGTTTAAAGAGAAATCTTGTGATGAAAACCTTAGATTAACTGGGTATCTGGATTTCATTCCTAGTGTTACCATTATCTGAAAGAACATGTGTATGTCACAAACCCTCCCCGACTCTCAAAGTCTCAGATCTGTAAAACAAAGAAGTGGAACTGAATGCAGACATCTTTCAACTCTAATAGCCAATTATTCTACTATTTAGCATATTTACAATAATAAAATCAATGAATTGATTTCTATTGGTAGCTAGAGAAAGGGTAAATAGTACTATTACATATACAGTAATATAGGGTATTCCCAAGTGGAGGCCATGGATTCTTCATGCTGTTTCCTTCCTGTTTAGGAAAGAAACTGACTGCATGCTTCTTGGATGCCTTTTGGAGAGGTTAGTGTTGTAATGGCATGGAGAAGCTGCGGAGTCACTCTTTATATTTCTTTGGAATTCTATAATCTCGGCACTTGAGTGACTTCTTGGATGTGGTTTGGCTTTAGTGCCAAGAGAAAAAACTAGAAATGAAATCTCACTCTTTTAAACTCAATCTTCCAATTTCTTCTCTAGACTGATCAATAGGTTGAATACTAGCTCTTTCAGGTTTTCTAATTCAACAAATCTGTTTATATTCTCAGGTAGAATGTTATAGCCATTAGGGGTCTCATGGAGATGTAAGATTTCTATATAGGTTTCCAGGTGTTAAACTGAAAGATTTTTCAGGGAAATCTCGTAATTTCTACTGGCCACTGGTCTAGGGTGCAGACAGTGTTAAATATTTGTATCTTTTGCTGATTGACTGCCTTCTCTTATGGTTAAAGACAAGTCTGCTTTGTATACACCCTTTATAAAAAGGACATGACTGAAAATCTAAAGGCCAGTTTAGACGTGGGGACAGTTTTTGACTGGAAAATGTTCCTCTTATTTATCCCTTTCCTGATATAACCACGTGTAAGGATGGAGCAAAGTCCAGATAAGCTGTTGCAAGGACATTCTTTCTCCCACATTCCTCAAGGCGTCATTACTGAGCAATGCCAGATATCTTGTCAAGGGCCTCACTGTGTTTTAGGTTTTTCTGTTATTTTTTTTTATTTTTTTTAAATTTTTTTTTAAATTTTAAAGCCTGTATTAGAAAGCTTGTGAACTACTGAATGATAAAGTGTAGTTTTAGGCACAGATCCTGCAGGGAATAGCTTTTGAAATTCTCCAACGTACTAAGTTATAATTGGGTTTTAATGTATAAAATGGCTGAGTAATTTAAATGTTTGGAAAGAAAACAGTCTTTCCTAGAGTTTATGAAGTGGTAAGCCTATTTCTTATAATGATTAACTGTGAGTCATCCTTTCAAATGCAAGCATCTATTAGCATATGCTCCACACAAGGAATGCTGAAGGCTCACACCAATTTACCAAACTAGCATCTTATTACAGTGAACTTGTAGCTCATTTTGTCTGAGAAATTAAGGTGGGAAGTAGTAGCAAACCATGAACCATACAAATTGAGTGAGCTGTCTACCTACCTTACCGTACTAAATGAAGAACAGTATTTAAAAACTGATAGCCACTGTCTATATGCAGCCTTGCTTGAAGACAGAGAGAATGTACTGTATCAGGAGGTTTACAGAATGTGTACAGTGGCAGAGAGGTCTATCCTTGAAAACATGACCTGCCTGCTTGTTTCTTGTGAGAGTGTCCATTTGCCATCAGGTCTTGGCCCCAAACTACTAAAATCGTGATTGTAATGATGGGTCCCCCTCCCTCTTCATGACTAGGTATGCAGGAAATTCAGGTATCATTACTTTTACATGTCAGGTCTTCAAGCTTCTGGGGACTGGCTCTGTAGCCTACTGGCTGAGGGACTGGATTCTACATGGCTGACTAGAGTTTGAATCCCTGCCCCAACAGCTTGAAAAACACTCACCTATGTGTGCATGCCCAAAATCTTAACAGGAGGAAGAAATGGAGGAGTTAGGTCTGTGGCATGACCACTCCCCACTGGGATTTTCTCTCACCCTCTCTTTTCTTTCTGTCTCTCTGGTGAGCAGACTCACCTTTTGGAAACTGAAAAAGATAAGGAAAGGGAAAAGAAGAAGTAAAAAAGCTCCCAGGCCTGGATCCCTCTTCTCTTCAGGGAAACCTTGAATGAGAAATCATTGTCCTGAGATGAACAACATTTGAGGTTCAGCTTCATTACTTATTGGTTATATATCTGAACATTGCTTTAATGTTCTAGTGATAAAAAAGAAAACAGTAAAATGTGGATAATGATATCCATGTAGCGTTGTTCTAAGCATCCACTAAATGCAGGCAAAGATGTATTGTAAAGAGCTTTGCAAATGCAATGTGTCACCATAAGGGAAATCATACCTTCAAACTAGTTAGCAAAATTTCAGAGGTGGAGAGAGGGAAGGACAGCCAGGAAAATATGAGATGGGGGATTCTAAGTTATGTTTATGTGAATATAAAAAATAATTTAAAAAATGTACTGAGACAAATAAATTTGGTTGCCATCAATGCTGGAAGTGTATATAGTGGTTAGCTGGACAGCCTTGGACTGGAAAGCAGTTGAGGTTATTTACACTCTACAAAGCTTTTTAGACAGGGAAGGACTTAAGGTAACATGAGTCCTTGGCATCAGCCTTCTAACAAGGTGCTTCTAGAAGCATAATGATACAATATCTTCAGTCCAGCAGTACTGAAAAGTACAGAACTGTCACGCAGATGAACCTGCCATCACTTACTAATTCCTTGGATTGAAACTAAATCCATGAGCTCTTTCGTGGCAAAAACTTCCCAACCAGTGAGTCCAACCCATTGTCTGAATGGAAGGGTTAGTCAGTGCTGATTTTATAGCATCTATTGGGTCATCGAAAAAGTCATGATGCATTTTTGCATAGAAAACCAGAAACACACATCACTTTTCCAATGACCCAATAGTCAGTAGTGTAGACTCCTGCCCAAGTTACTTGTTTTCCTTGCTAACAAAACTAGGGGAGTAGCAAGGTTTACTCAAAAATTCCTAGGCCGAGATATAAAGGGAGGTCAGGTAGATTTACTTTGAATTTAAATTAAGTTCTAATGATAAAGTGGTCAAGTCACTATGATACAAGCAAATTGTTTAAGGAAAAAACACACACGCTCCTCGAGACATAAAGATGGTGTGTAATCAGTATGTCAATGGGTATTGGCTAAAGGTACAATTCTAATACAGTGCATTTATCTGGACAGGTAAACAAATGGTACGATGAAATGCAGTCTCAGGATCAAAAGTACAGTGTGGAATAATGAGAGCCAGTACACCTATTGACCTTGAGTTTTGAGTGCTAGCTGTGTGATCTCAAGTTGCCAGCAGTCTTGAACACAGCTTACAACGTGGCTCACAAGGCAAGCTAGGTGATAAGCGGAGGTTGGTGAAAACGATGCTATTGTGTTATTAGAATAACATGGGGTATCATGTGAAATTGTTTTATAAACATTTTCCAATTTAATTTCATTCTTATACTAAAAAACCATTGAAGTGGATATAACTGACCCCAATCTACAGATAAAAAACTGAGGGTAAAGGACTAAACTTAGTCTGAATTCAATGATCTTGCTCTTAATTTTAAGCCATGCTACATAAATTCCAATTTCAGATCCTGTCTTAGATTCTTTAGTACAATGACATAATTATTGCTCTGGTCCTTGATCCAGAAAGGAATTTCGAAGTGCTCCTTCACACTTTTTTACACTTTAGTTCTAGAAAGGTTTCGGAAACTCTACAGTGATCAATAGAGCAAGTAAAGTAACCCCTAGTATCTACAGTTGGGGCAGAATTTTCATGCAAGCACTTTAAGCTCTTCTTCCCAACTTGATCAGAAGGGGGAGTGATCTTTGCTGTCTATCACAGCATTAATAGTGAAGCACTGATTGTTTCAAAACTGAAAAATGAAATGCAGCCCAAATCTACAGATTATGACCACAGAGGAAACCTGAAAGAATTACTTATACATAATGTTATCACTGGCTTTCTGTGTATAATGGAATGAGGGGTGATTTTCATTTTCTTCTTTACGTTTGTCTGTATATTTAAAATATTTTATAATAGCTGTACATTATTTTGTTATTAAAAAATACTACATTGAAAATAACAGTGATATCCTCATCTTTTTTTTTTTTTGGTTAAAAGATGTCTCTAAAATGTTCTCTGTTACTGTTCTAAGACATCTTACTCTGGCCTGATTTTGAAAACATATTCAAATGTGATCTTTAATGACATTGTATTTATCCACTGCTCTGTGATTTCTCTTCTAACATTTGACAATAAATGTGGGGGAAACTTACACAAAATCCTAGCTTTGTTCCCCCACTGGCTACATAACCTGGAGTAATTTAACCTCTCAATGTCTTGCCTATAAAATAGAAATAATAATAGCTACCTCCTTGTATTGAGATTAAGATTCTTAGCATGACCTAGTCCTCCATTATTTTTTGCTTTTGATAAGTATAGACCTTATGACATATTAATCATTTGACATTTAGACTTTGGGTTTTTTTCTTTTTTGGTAGAGGTTTTTGCCTTAGGGCATGTGTGCTTGTTAGGGAGAGAGAGAAAAACAGAGACAGTAAAAGGGAAAGTGAGAAATAATCCCCAAGGGGGAATAACCAGGCTGCAATCTCTTCCCCTCCATTCTCCTCCCAGGGTTTGGGGTACACATGCACACACATGCACTTGGTGTGAGTTTCAAGCTACCAGATCCAGGACTCAAACCATGGCCCATGGGAGTCCAGCGATATAACTGCTATGCCATCTGTTAGCCCCAATATTTAAACTCTATTAATAGACATTTTATATAAGTGTTCTATTTCACCGACTGGTCAATTGAACAAATGAATGAATCAACTGTGTACACATGATCAAGTGGTATATTTGGGAAACATCCTTTCAGATAAGTAAGACCTGGTCACTCACTCAAGCAGGACCTAATAGACCCATACAAATAGCCACAGTCAAAGTTAAATGCTAAGGGAAACTAGGGAAGGTAAGATTAACTCCAAATAGAACCAGAATCAAGAAAGACTTCACCTCTTTAAGATGATATTTGAATTAGGGCTTTAAAAGATGAACAGAATTTCATATGCTGGAAAATAGGGACAAAATAAAATAAAATAACTAAAACAAAATTATGAACTTTCGTATTCTCTTTACATCTTAAGCTCTTGGTATCATACCTACACAAATCATTTTTCACTCTTTCGTAGTTTGTTATTCTAGGCTTAAAACAGAACTCCTTGCTAGATGGAATTAGTAATAAGCAAATATCTCTCATACCCAGGGAAGAACCAGAACTTGTAATTGAGGCCTGTTTACCAGAGGGAGGAGAGTTAGTCAAGAGCTGGGACCTTCATAGTCCTCTTAATTATGAAGGAAATGGATTGTTATGGCACTTGACAGTTGCTCTATGATAGGGCAAAATTTTTGTATATATTCTATAACTTTAAGAATAGAAAGCAAGGGACCAATAGGTGGTATGGTGGTTAACATGCTTGCATTCCCACATTGCTGACTGCGGTTCAAGTCTCAGACCTGGTGGCTTGAAAATTACAACAGGTACATGTGTGTGCCTACCCAAGATCCCTAGAGGAAAGGGAAGAAGGGATTGCAGTGTGGCCATCCTTCCAGGAGGTGGTTTCTCCCTTTCTGTCCCTCTGATTCTCTGTCCCTTTCCTCTCTGGCAAGTGCATGCACCTTATGATAAAAATCTGAAAGAGAATTTAAAAATTAATTAAAAAAAAGAATAGAAAGCAAACTGTATTTTATTGTTTTGTTTTGTTTTCTTTTTCTTTCTTTCTTGGTTTTTTTTTTTTTTTTTTTTTTTGGTTTGGGTTTAAAACTCTAACATATATACTTATTTGCCTGTTAGTTGGCTGGTTGGGTTTTTTGCAAAGCACTTCCTTCACAGAAAAAAGGCACACAGAGGCAGACAGACCATGGCACCAACCCATTTTTTCATATCTGCCAAATGGAAATGCTACTAGTAACTATATCAGAAGTTATTATTACTAGGGTATAGCAAGAGCTTTGTAAATATTTAGAACAAGGAAAATAAAAATTGTTACCAGAATATACACACACATGCCCTCAACAGAATGATGTAATTATCCTTAGGGGATAAGGGTAGGTGTTCATGCACACACACACACACACCAAGCTCTTTTCCTTAATATTTTAATATTTTAGAGATTGCTTGTTGTCTCTGCAAGTACTGGTATTTGTATTTTCTTATTTTTTTTTTTTTTTTTTAGGGAGATTTTTGCTATAGGACACATACACTTGCCGGACAGACAGAAAGTGAGAAATCACCCCCTAAGGGGGAGATGGCCATGCCACAGTACCTTCTCCACTCTCTTCTCAGGATTTTGGGCACACACACACCCACACCCAGTGTGAGTTTCAAGCTGTGGGGTCCAGGCCTTGAGCAGCGGTCAAACACATCTAGCACCTTAACCAGTATGCCACCTGCTGGCCCTGGTATTGTTATTTTCTAAAAGGAGAAAACTCAGGCACAGTGTATTAACCCCAAAAAGACAATTGGTCATAAATGTATATAAATATAACTTTAAATATGTTCATGCTTAGTTAACAGATGAAACCAAAGGTTATATTTCAGTGGCCAATAACTTTGTTGTTGCTGTTTTGGTGATGCTGGGACTTATATGTAAAGAATGATGTTCTTTCACTAGTGACTCACCTTCAGCTTTTTTTTTTTTTTTTTCTTTTTGGAGAGGTTTTTGCTATAGGGCACGTGCGTTCGCCAGACAGAGAGAGACAGAGAGACAGAAAGTGAGAAATCACCCCCCAGGGGGATGGCCACGCCGCAATCCCTTCTCCTCCATTCTCCTCTGGGGATCTTGGGCACGCACGCACACATGCCCGGCGTGAGTTTTAAGCCACTGGGTCTGGGATGCGAACCGTGGTCGGCTACGTGGGAGTCTAGCAACATAGCCATTATGCTAACTGCTGGTCCCACTCACCTTCAGCTTTTAACTCATTATCCTAGTTCACATTATGTTTATAAGAGTTGATTATGGTACACATCTGAGGTAACATTTGAAAGGAAAAGCAACAAGATATATATGAATATGCTTAAATGACACTTACTTTGCCCTTTTATTTTAGAAGATTAAGCTGACTCAGTAAACATGACTCCTATGGATAAAACAGCTGTGGAATTCCACGTATAACCAACAGCACCATTGTTTAGCTAACCAGTAAGTTTCATTTTTCTTCAGTGCTATCACCATTACCTTAAGAGCACCAGCGCTCTGGCCACCCTCCGTGTGTCTGTGGAACTACACATATACACGAGTACACGAGAAGAACTCTGATGCCAGGAGGGGTGAGGCTGCTGTCAATCACCACCATCGTCATCACGGAGTACTCACTGGCCACTGGCTAGACCCTGGGCTCAATTCTTTCAGAGGTATTTCCATTCCATTTCTTAGAGGTACACACTAAGGTAGATCTTACCGCTCCCATTTGACTCATGGAAACATGAGGCATACAAGGTTAGGTCATATGTTTAAGAAGCCTGAAATAAGTAAGAGCAGAAGCTAGCATTTCAACCCAGACCTGTCTCACACCAAAAGCCATATCCTTAACTACTCAACTTCACTGCCTTCTCCCCTGAAAAGAGGACTTACGGTATTAAGCAGTGGCTGAAACAGCAGCAAATTGTACATGAATGGCGGTATCAGTAACAGCCTAATCGGAGCCATGTTTTGAAGTGAAAGCATCCAAGCGCTGACAGCACGCACACACGGACACACAAGGGCATGAGCACCTGCACACATACACACACACACACAGCAGGAATCGTATTAACATCTTCTCCCCGCAGAAACTTTGAAGGTAGCACTGCAATGTATTCAGTGCAAGGTGCTATTAGGGCTGAGCTCTCACTTCAAGTGTTACCAATTCATGGGCAGATTAGAGGGCACATTAATAACGTAGTTAATATGAAGTGTTTAGAGCCTCTGCATCGGTGACAAATACGACTCAGCCAAATTTCCTGACCACTGAGGCCACGGAGGAACAATTTGGTAGATTTCATCAACCGTTCTAATTATGTTCCTGTCAAGTCGAGAACGAAGTAATCCATAACTGGGGGTGCTCAGAGACAGTGGCACAGAAGAGTAATTTATGCCCAAGACACAGGGTCCTTTCTGTAGTTAGTGTGCACAACGCTTGACTAACAAGTGGGTTCAAAGCGGAATTTATTAGGGAAAACACGGCCTTCTCGGTTTGAGAGGCTTGTCGGGTGTAAGCTTAGGAGGAGTTATGAGGTAATGACTTCCAGGAAGTCTTGTTTATACAAGCATCTGGAGTTCAGGGCTCTCGGCAGCCTCGGAAACTGCAGGTTGTAAGATACAGGATGATCTCGGCTCCAAGCCTCTCTCAGACTTTTTTTTTACAACTGCTAGATTTGAGCCTCCTCTCTTGAGAGGATTTGTGGGCAGACTTTTAAGTGCGACAGGAGGAGGTTGAATGGAGTGAGCCAATGAGGAGTCAACTTATGGAATAGATTTTTTTTTTTAAATAACAGTTCAATCCTCAGATAGCATTATATCAGAGATACAAGGATATTGTTGCGGGGAGGGGGGAGGGCCCTTTTATGAAGCTATAAATAATGTGCTAATGGAAAGTGCAAAGGAATTGTTAGGAACAGTAAACCGAAATGTCACAATAGCCCCAACCCCTGCACCCTCCCCACCTCCTACGACTGAAGTACAGACAAGATGGAAAAAGAAAGTGGGGAGGAGAGGAAGGAGAGGGATGGGGGGTGGAGGAGGGAACACATCATGCAATTTTGAGTGATTTTCCACTGCGATCTATATTGGAATGCGGCCCCTGTTCTCTCCAACAGGGTAATTTTATACATGGCATTCTTATTAAATATTTCAGCACAGGGAGGGGAAGGAGGAGGAGGAGTTATGTGTCTGGTGCAATTTTTTAAAAAGAGTTAAAGCTGGCAATGTTCGCTGCGACTTGGCTATTATTACCGATCAGTTGTTAATTAAAATAAAATGAAGCTTCTTAAACTTCAACACCTTATTGCAAATTATGCAAAAAACACAACTAATTGCATTATTAGCAAAAATTACATTTAAAAATAGCTTCACACAAAGAACTAAAATTATCTAATCTAAACTTGCTTTTAGCAAATGAAGCCTGAGAAGATAGAGCTCTGGGGAAAACAAGGGTTTTTCTGCTTTTCATTTGAGAGAGAGTGAAAATCTCTCCAACTTTACTACCAAATACTAATAGAAACAGTAAATACATTTGCTATTGCTCAAGGTAAACTCTTCACTGACCAATTTAGGTCATTCTCACCCACTACAACATGATAGAAACTTGGATATAGTCAATTCTCGATCATCTACAAATAATTTTCCAGTCCATGAAATGAGAAAAACCAGGACTCATTATTACCAAGCACTTCTTTGGTCTCTAAATGTAAGATTCGGTCAGAGATGATGTGAAAACGGTTCCAGAAAGGGACCAGCAGTTAGTGTAATGGCTATGCCAGTGAACTCCCACGTGGTCGACCGCAGTTCGAGTCTTGGACCCAGTGGTTTGAACTCACGCCAGGCATGTGTGTTTTCAGGCCCAAAATCCCAAGAGGATAATGGAGGAGAAGGGATTGTGGTGTGGCCATCCTCCTTGTGGGGTGATTTCTCACTTTCTATCTCTATGTCTCTCTCTGTCTTTCTGGTGAGCGCGTGTGCCCTGTAGCAAAAACCTCTCAAAAACAAAACAAAACAAACAAAAAACAAAAACGGTCCCAGGAATAATGAGAAAGATGTTTGCAATTCACTAGGCATGTAGAAGGGTTATTCATGATCCTTTTTCCCCTAACTTGCATCTACACTTTACCTGGGTGAACAGCCGAGAGCTGCCCAAGTCTGCAAATCATTTTCCATGCTTTATTTTGCTACACAGAGACTTCAAGGTACCCACAGATTGCTTTGGGGTATCTCATGCTGCACAAGTAACAATACACTAATGTGAAATAAGATGGTCCATACATCCCTATAAGCAAGCAATGTGCAATTGCTCATTCAGTATCATTGTGCCTTTAATATCATTTTAATTGATTTTTTTTTTCCTTTTCCTCACTATCTAGCCTCTTTCTTTTAAGGCTACCGCCATCTCTACTCAGGAACAGCAGTTATTTTCGCAAATAGACAAAAGGACAATTATAATATCCATTTCAGGGGAATTCCTTATTCCACATTGACCAAAGCTGCTAAGATGAATGGAAAGTTCCTTTTGATTATTAGTTTTGGCCAGGCTTCTCCTGTAGGTGGAGAACACTAACATTATTCTCCTAATCCAGGAGAGAGAGACAAGTTACCTATTGAAATGTCATCCTGTTTCAGGGTCATGTTATATAACCTTTTATATAAACAGCAATGGCCTGAGGAGCTTCTTATATATAACAATGCTGGAAATAAAGGTAGGAGAGCTAATTTGGCTAGATGGTCGCATTAACTAATAAAGTAAACTGGCTCTCCTGCTAGAGGGCTCTGACATGCCAAAGTCTGGTGAAGACCAGGTGACCTCATATCGTTATATAGCTGACCCTTGAGCTAAGCAGGGGTTAGGAGTGCCCATGCTCCACACAGTTGAAAATCTATGTATAACTTTTGGTTCCCCCAGAACTTAGCTATTAATAGACTATCTTTGGGATCAGCAGTTAGTGTAATGGCTATGTTGCTGGACTCCCATGTAGTCAACCGTGGTTCGAGTCCCGGACCTGGTGGCTTAAACTACTCACACTGGGCACGTGTGCGTACGTGCCCAAGATCCTGAGAGGAGAATGGAGGAGAAGGGATTGCGGCGTGGCCATCCCTCCAGGGGGTGATTTCTCACTTTCTCTCTGTCTCTCTCTTTCTGGCGAGCACATGTGCCCTATAGCAAAAACCTCTCAAAAAAAAAAAAAAAAAAAAAAAAAGACTATCTTTAACCAGGATGCCTTACTAAGAACAACTGTTGACTTACACATATTTTGTATATTATTTGTATTATATATTGTATTTTCTAAAAGTAAGCTAAAGAAAATCATTAGAGAAGTTTCGAAATGTATATAAAATACATATAGGTAAATCTAAGTATTTATGCATGTAAATCTGTAATTTATGAATAAATAAGAATCTAAGTATAAGTAGAACCACATAGTTCAAATCCATGTTGTTCAAGGCTCAACTGCACTCTTTAAAATCACTCTAGGCTGGACCCATGGCCTAGTAGTTAAGAGAGATAGATTACACATGGCCAACCACAGTTCGAATCCCACCCCAAGCCACTTGAAAAACATGCTAGATGCATGTACATGCATACCCCAGATCCTGACAGGATGGAGACATGCAGGAGAAGGGATTGCAGGGTGATCATGTCCATTGTTGGGTCTTTCTCTTTCTCCCTCTCTCTCTCTCTCTGTCCCTGTCTTTCTCTGGCAAGCACAAACACCCTGTGGCAATAAAACAAGCAAACAAACAAAAAAACAAAAACAAAAACAAAACAAAAAAGTTCCTCCACTGCCATTATACTTATAAAATCTAATATTTTCCCCTTTACAGCATCCACCAAGATTTGGGGGAGCAAAAACTATGCTGAACAACTGAAAAGACAATGACTGTACTAACACCCATATTTCAATCAAGGTCAGTGTGTTCACAATTCTTCGCCACCTTGACCTGAACCTGCAGAACTGAAAAACCCTAACTTCTTCACTTATCTCATGTGGTGCCTTGCATATTGTAAATGCTCACAAAAGTACTTGTGATTGATCTTTTGCAGGGAAAATTGCATATTTTATCAAAAGAATACCAAATGTTACACCTCAAGTGGTATAAAAGAACTATATGGGGACCAGCAGATGGCATAATGGCTACGTTGCTGGACTCTCATGTAGTCAACTGTGGTTTGAGTCCTGGACCTGGTGGTTTAAACTCATGCTGGGCGCATGTGCGTGCATGCCCAAAATCCCGAAAGGAGAATGGAGGAGAAGGGATTGTGGTGTGGCCATCTGCGGGGGGGGGGGGGGGGGGAGGGAGGGGGGCGTGATTGCTCACTTTCTGTCTCTCTGTCTCTCTCTGTCTTTCTAGCGAGAGAACATGCCCTATAGCAAAAATCTCTCAAAAAAAAAAAAAAAAAAAAAAGACAAAGACAAAGAAAAAGAAAAAGAAAAAAAGAGCTATATGGCCATGTAGTATTTTGAAAATGTATAATTTAGAAATAACACATATGGTGAGAAAATCCCTTTATTCATAAGAACGGCATCCTACAATCCATAGCATTTGCTCTCTGGTTCCAAGGCTATATGTACTACTACAGTCCTTAACTAAAATTTCCTATGCTGTCCATCTGTTTCAATAATAATGCCAAGGTAGCTGTTTATAGGTCTGCAGATGTTATGGTATGTGAATGTTGTATTGCTTCTAGGTAGTTAGGTCATTCTTCGTTGGACCCATTGTTCCTGTGAGAAATTTCACACACAAAATTAGCCAGTTAGTACTCTCATTTGTTGTTCTTTTTATACCCCTCTTTTAAAGGAACAGCCAATAGACACTGCTTAAGGCTAAATATAGGGCAGAGGAAGATCATCTGTCTAAACCAAGGTGGTAAATCCAGTTACCAAATTTCTCTCAGTATAGTTGCCCTCGGGCTACCGAATATCACTGTTCATCTAAAAAGTGTTCTTCAGAGACTTTTCTGGGGAAAACCTGCAAGTATTATGCTACCCACACATGCTCTATAGACCAAGCAAAGGGCAATAAAATAGTATGGGCAGCATACATGCTGAGGCTGGCTTGGGGAGGGCTCCAATTGTTATGTTATGGAGCTATTCCCCATACAGTGAGGGTTAGAGTGCATTGAACATCAAAGCTGAGGTGAGACTGGGTCTGCAGCTCCTCATTTGTAGAATAAACATAGGGACACCATTGCTCAACTAACAGCACTGTGATGGGATGAAATGAATCACTGCACAGGTCATATGTTCTGAAAGCTGTACACTTCATGAGAAGAGGTAGGGTCAACGATGACTCAGATTATTAGGTCTGGATGTTGGGACTAAAGGGTGGGCAATTAACATAATCACAGGCAGGTGGTAATTGAAAAAGGAAGCTAGAAACTGTGAAAAACAGGTCCTTTTCTTGTTTTAATTTTGTCAGAAAGCATGTAGACTTGCGAGAGAGAGAGACAGACAGACAGACTGCATCCATCTTGGGGCCTGGTCATACCACAATCCTGTATCCATTTATCCCTCCTGTCATGATTTTGGACATACATGCACGCATGCCCAACATGTTTCTCAAGCTGCCAGTCTGGGACTCTAACCATGTAGCTGACCACGTGGGATCCAGCCACCTTTACCACCACAGCACAGGCTGGCCTGAAAAAGGGGTATATTGAGCTTCAGGCAGCACATTCAGGTGACTTTGTCCAGTATTTTAAGTATTATTGGAAATTAGAAGTGAAGTCACGACTTTTACTTGGGTAAAACATGCAAACATGCATGGACATATGATTTGATGCCCTACTTGTGGTAGAATGAAGACAACAGAGCTAGCAATTAGAAGCCAAAATGCTGTCTAAGAAAAACGAAGTGGTTCAGAGCTGTGAAGACTGAGGAACAAAAATATGTCCGTGAGGAAAGGCTGTTGAATGCTGCAGAAATTTCAAAATTACAAAGAAAAAGAAAAGATCAATGGATTTGGTGATAAAGAAGGTGGTTGGTGACCTTAGAGACAGCAATGGGGAGGTAGACCAGATCACAAGGGATTAAGGCACAGTCCCCAAGACGAGGTGGAGATCTTGTCCACCAAACATTTGAATAAGTGATGGAGAAATGCAAGAAACAAGGAAGGTGGTTCTTTTGGTAGTTTTCAAGATATGAGAATTTTTTTTGTATCTTTGTTTACTTCGTTTTTGACTTAAAGAAAGGCAGCCTGTACCTGGGAGGTCTAATTGATAAGGAAGGGTTGGAATCAGTTTTGGAAAAGAGGTGGATTTCCGCTGGGGCGGGCAAGTAGAGATGATTCCTAAAGCTCTGTTTAACTTGACAATGGAAAAAAGTGGCAAGATGAAGTGCGTGATATGTTCTAACTTTTAAAAGAATTACCAGCTACCAGTAACAGGAGTCATGTGAGATAGGAAAGCCTTACTCAACAAAATGTAAGACTATAATATTTGTAACACTTAATGAGGGAACTTAGCTAAAGCGATTTTTTAATGTCTTGCAAACAAAACAAATACTTGATGTATTGAAGTGTCTACTTTTTTTCTTTAAGAGGTTTTCGCCTTAGGGCATATACACTTGCTGGAGAGAGAGAGAGACAGAGACAACAAAAGAGAAAGAGAGAACTCACCCCCGAGGAGCAATGGCCACACAGCAATCCTCTCTCCTCCATTCTCTTCCTGGGATCTGGGGCATGCACTTATGCACACATGCCCTGTGTGATGTTCAAGCACTGGGTCCAGGACTTGAAGCACAATCAACTGGGAGTCCAGGGACATATCCGCTATGCCATCTGCTGAGCCCAAAGCATCTACTTTTTATCTCATTGTTCTGGGAGCACGTGAATAAATAAATAAATAATTCTTTAAAAAATATATGTGTATATATATTATATATATTAACAGCATTATATATAATATATACACATATTATGTATTTTTTAATATATTTTATATATATATATATATATATATATATATATAGTCACTAGACTGTGGACTGATTTTCAAGTCTAACAAAAACAATGAAGCTAACTGGTAGGTTTTGAATAATGCAAAGACACAACTGAAGCATATTAACAGCAAAATTTTAGGAACAAAAAATGATTACTTTTTTGTCACCTCATTTCCTTTTAATGACGATACCTTCAAATCTCATATGGGAAAAGTCAGTCTCTTAGTCTCCAATAAGCAAACTTCAGACGGTGAATAAAAGAAACAAGAAAATTTAGGTGTTCTTTCACAAGTGAGTTAAAACAATGAAGTGATAGAATTTTTTTAAAGTTTTTTATTTCTTTGTTTGCTGTAGGGCTCATGTATGAGAGAGAGCAACAGGGCAAATGAGAAATCACCCCCCACCCCCAGGGGGGTGGCAACACCACAATCCCTTCTCCTGCATTCTCCTCTCAGGATTTGGGGCATGCACACACACGCGTCAAGCATGTTTTTCAAGCTGCCAGCACAATCTGCCATGTCGAACCCAGCTGCATTAACCTCCATGCCGTCTGCTAGCCCACGTGATTGAATTTAAATGCACATCTTTTCTTTTATTATTTTATTTTGCTATGTTACTGTATTCATTTCTACAATCACAGGCCTCTCAGGACTGTAATTTCCCAGTGGGAGCCAGGTGCCCACACAACGGGATGGCCACGGAGACAGCAGAAAACAGGTGAGCGCTCTTCGTCTGCCTTCTCTGTTGTATTCAAGGGGCTTGGTGTGAATGAGTTTTACAACAGCCACCAGTTGTTCCCTTTTTATTTTTTTTATTTCTGAGCAATCATCAATATCAGCATCAAGTGGTGCAGGGCCCCGCGATGAGTCGTGGCGGCAGAGTGAGCCCAGCATGCAAACGTTTGGGCTAATTTAAATCCTTGTGTAGCTGAATCAAACATGACAGGACGATGGCGAAAAGAGGGGCTATTATCCCAAATGAGAGCTGGTAGATAGCTCAAATTGGTGTGAGTGGCAGAGACAAAAGAGGGGGAAAGTAGAGAAACAACTGACAGTGATAATCCCAGATAAAACGAGCTGCTGTATGTACATGTATTCTCACACAAAGACACACGCACGCACAAAATCAGAGGGGAAAAACAAATGCTTCTGAGCTGTAGTCCTAGACAGATCAAGCACAAAACCATCTTTTAAGAAGAAGGAATACGAAATGAAATGATACCTGATACAGCCTTGGTCCAGTCACAGATAAAGACATATTGAACTTTTTTTTTTTTTTTTTTTTTGGAGAGATTTTCGCTACAGGGCACGTGCGCTCGCCAGACAGACAGAGAGAGACACAGAGACAGGAAGCGAGAAATCACCCCCCAGGGGGGATGGCCACGCCGCAATCCCCCCTCCTCCACTCTCCTCTTGGGATCCTGGGCACGCACGCACACGCACCCAGCGTGAGTTTTAAGCCACCGGGTCCGGGACGCGAACCGTGGTTGACCACGTGATAGTCCAGCGACATAGTCATCACGCTAACTGCTGGTTCCCAAGACATATTGAACTTTTAAAACATGTAACCCTTTCCATAGAAATCTCCAATTTTTAGAACACTAAAATTGTCATTTCATGCTTGAATTAACATGCTGAAGTTTAATGGTACTATAGGGAAGACGTGGGGACTCACTGATTTAGGACAGGCAACTCTTGGGTTAAAGACAGGCCAACAGGTTTATGTTGAAAGCCTAAAGGTTCCCTGAAGTCACCCGGTCATCAGGAGAATTCAATATAGGGGCCAGTAGTTAGCATAATGGCTATGTCACTGGACTCCCATGTAGTCGACTGCGTTTCGAGTCCCGAACCTGGTGGCTTAAACTCACGCCGGGCACGTGTGTGTGCATGCCTGGGATCCCAAAAGGAGAATGGAGAAAGGATTGCAGCATAGCCATCCTCCCTGGGGGGTGATTTCTCGCTTTCTGTCTCTCTGTCTCTCTGTCTGTCTGGTGAGTGCATGCACCCTATAGCAAAAACCTTTCAAAAAAAAAAAAAAAAAAGAAAGAAAAGAAAATTCAATATAGTGGATTGGAGAAGAGGAATCCACCAGGAACAGCAACTGGAAGCTAAAACACAGCCTGATGGGGTCCTGAGCCACAAAACCTGACCACAGCTTATGGCACGTGGCTCTCAGTGTGCAGAAAGACAGCCTGCAGGACCCACAGGGGAGCTGTCCTTTGTAAGATGAACAATTTGAAAGGCTGAAATTAATTTCATTTAATAGTGATGGGTGCAGAATTCTTGCAAAGTAGGTTACAAGATCAGCCCACTTTCAGAAGCTTTATATGGGAGGGTTTTTTCCCCCCAATAAGCATAAATTTAGGGTGACACACAGTGAAAAGGCCTAAATGTAGTTTTAACTGAAAGTCTTTCAACCACAATCCAAGTTTGGGAGATGAGCTTCTCTTTGGTCTGTTTCCCCCAAATGATCTTTGACCTACCTAGCTACACTTGGGAAGGCTTGCACTGGTAGCTAAAGGTACTCTTACAGCTTGCGTCTGGGTTCTAGTGGTTCTAATGTGGATGATGATGAAAGAAGCTCTGGGGTCCTAGGGTGGCCAAAAAAAAATTTTATTTCATTCTTTGAAATTGTTGCATGTAGTACATGAATATTATATCACTAACTGACAATTAGCATTCATACATTCTATCATTTCCCCCCTGTGTTTTAAAAGTTCATTTATGTATTTATTGAGAGAGAGAGGGAGACAGAGAGAGAAGCACCTCCAACAATCCCAGCTGGTTTGGATTACAGTGTGCTTGGTGTGCTCAGAGGTCCAGGAGTGGAAACCTTTTCCCGTCCAGTTGTGTTACCTATTCGGCAGCCCCTCCCCCAAATTGATAATGACTGAAATCTTGACACATCCTTTGCAATAATGACTAGAGGCACCATCATTAAGATATTTGATGAATTTTTTTTTTTTTTAAATCTGCCAGAAGGTGCATGCACTGACTGGAGAGAAACAGAGAAAGAAAGAGAGAAAGAAAGCACCCCCCATGGGGGTTGGTCATGTTGCAATCCCTCCTCCTCCATCTCTCCTTTCTTTTGGAATTTTGAGTTCACATGTACACAAACACTCGCTCTCAGCTGGAGTGTTTCTCAAGTTGCCAGTTCTGGGACTCCAACGCACAGTTTGCCAAGTGGGATTCAGCTCACATAACCACTAGCTCAAAGGCTGGTCTTGACATTTGATGAATTTTAAAGTTTATTTAGCTTTCAATGAGAGAGTGAGAAAGAGATAAGAACCCTAATAGAGTCTTTAATTTTTTTTAGAGAGAAAGATTTTTGTGATAAGGGTGTGTGCACTCACCAGAGACACAGAGAGAGACAAAGAGAAAGTGAGAAACCACCCCCCAAGGGGATAGCCATGTGGCAATCCCTTCTTCTTCATTCTTCTCTCGAGATTTTGAACATGCACACACACACACACAGGCTTTGCATGAGTTTCAAGCCGCCAGGTCTGGGACTCAAACCATGGTTGGCCTTAAGGGAGGCTAGTGCCTTAACTGCTATACCATCTTCTGACCCCAGGTCTTTACACTGTAATCTTCTCCTAGCCTCAGCCAGCCAGGGTCATGGGTACACACCCTTTGTATACAGGGAGACCTTGGGGTGTGAACCCTGTACCTTCCTGTGTGTCTTCGATATTGTGGAGCATCAGATTATTACTGCACCACCGAACCTGACCCATCTGATGAATTTTAGAGGAATATTGTGACTCTATTAAAGAGTGAAAACAACTGACCTAGACAGGCATCAAATTCATGACCTTGGCCTCAATTCACCTTGCTCTAACTAAACTTATCATAAACAAGACTTGTTTAAGGTTGAAATATTTGTTAAATAGTTATCACCAACTAACCCAATACGAAATTGGCAGCCTCTTTGTTTAAGATCCTACGGATCTTTCAATTAAAATAGGACTGATTTTTTAATTTCTAGAGAGGGAGTGGAGAGGGAAGCAGAGAAAGTGGGGGAGAGGCGAGGAGAGAGAAAGAGAAACACACGCTCAGGGCACACTCCCAGCTTTGGCCTCCCAGTGGTACTTTTCCCTTTTTAGGAAGTCTTAGAGCACAGAAATAGACCTGCTTTCAAGGTAAACATCTTAGTCTTAACACCAGGGGCTTGCATTCTGGTCAGCACTGGTTTGCACACTGTCTTTGTCCTGGGGGATTCCACAGGAATTCAATCAGGAAGGAAACCGTTGAGGTACAAGAACACTAGGCAAAACCAGCTGCCAACTTCATTTAGGATGGAACTTTAACGGGAAGGAGCAAGGTCTAGGAGCATTTTTCGGCCCACTTTGGAGAGCAGTTAAGAATAATGCCTCCTCAGGACAGTGGCAGGCCAGGTGAAAACCTGAAACAATAAGACAGGTAGCTTATGGCAGGTTTACTTTATCATGCCAGCACCTCTTAACCTCCCCTCCAGCCTGCAGGGGCAGATGGAGCTTGCAGTATGGAATAAAAGACAAAAAGGCAAGTGTCTGCTTCTAACATGAAACCTTTGGGGAAAGGTACATGCGAATTCACACAGGTTCAGCAAATAGAGCAATGTCATTTTCTATTCATCTTTACCTTTGAAAAAAAGAAAAACAGGAAGAAAATAACTGGTTTTAGGATGGCACAGATAATTTACCAAACAAACAAACAAAAAAACCAACACATTATTTCATTATTTTCCAGAATAAAGCCCAATTTTTCTATCTAGTTTCCATTTTTTAAAGCTAAATAAAGCAACCCTCTAATACAAAATAAGTTCTGGCCATTACAGAGAATGAAATTAATTTATCTAGAAGCTCATTGCCAGATTGGACAAAATAAAGCCAGAAGATATTTTTCTCCACTAGAAGAGAAAGACTAAAACAAATACTCAACAACCAAAGATCCTTTCTGAAGTAGGACAGTCCTAGTTAGGCAAACTATGCTCTAAACCGAGTCACTGCGCATCATTCTGTGTAAAGTTCTTAACTTCCTTTTCCCATTTGTCTCAGAGTTGAATTTGTAACCTCCTGCTGCAGCTTAAGAGAACCGTGGTTCATAGTTCAGTAAGACACTGCTTACAACGGAAGTCCACCACAGGTCCGTAGGGCATCTCATCTATCCTGTGCATGTGAAGCACTCACTACCAAGGGACCCCATTAGGAAAGAAGGGCACGCTGACGGCTGAACGGAAAGCTGTCAGAAAGAGAACACCAGAATGCTGGTTGCAGTGGCTATGGCTGAAATTCCATTTGTCTTTAGAGCATCAGGAACCAGTCTACGTACTCTGTCACAAGGTCCCCTTCTCTCTCCAACCCATGGTGTCCTTAAAGCAAGATGCATATGTACTTTCTGCCTGGAGAGGAAGCAGCAGCCAGACTGTCACCCAAGACTTCAATGAAGTGATATGTGACACATTTATAAGGCAATCCAGCCAGAGACCAACCTGTCCATTTTACTGGGTTTTAAATGGCTTTCACCGAAAGGCATACATCTTTACCCATTGTTAGGGAAAGCAACACTACTAATCTAAGAAGCAAAAGTGCTATAGATTCAATACCACATTTATTCCAGAAATCTGTGAAAAAAAGTGACTGCTGCAGATTGCTTTATTGCTTAATGCCCAGATATGATCAAATATACACAAATGTTGGATATTATTCTTCTTTGAGCTGGTAGGATTTCATAATACCCACTAAGCTGAATCCAGACTCATACCTGTGAAATAAATACCATCCAAACATTAGTGACTATGAACAAATACTGGCTTGGATGAATTCCTCTTTTCTTTTTCCTGATAGGAAATAAAACTACTCTTTCTACCTTGTTCTAAATTCACGATGACCAGCAATCAAACAGAACACTAAGTTGCCCTGTAGCCTGAACACTGATGAATAAGAGACAAACAAGACAGATTCTTTTTTGTTGCTGCTAATTTCCATGCATTTTTAAAACACTGTCCCAAGAAAGGGAGCTGTTAAAATATTGTTTTGTTTTATTATGACATATCTGAGTTTTTTTTTTTTTTCATTTTGCAGCTATAACACACGATAAGCAAGGAGTTTCAAAACTGTGATTTTATTAGGAAACGGGAGACAGCCTTTTCTCGACAGGGCTTTACAAAATATTCCATCAGTAGAAGTGTTAGGCAGGTCGGAGAGACTAACTTTTCTGAGGTATTAAATTAAAAGATGTTGAATTACGTTAAATGCCCCACATTGAATTGACATTTCCCCTTTTTTAATGCAAGCTAAGATTGATGAAAAATACCACTTATCTACATTAAGGGTCAAAATCTCTCACAAAAGGAGCTTCTGGTTCAACACGTCAGAGCAGAGTCAGTCTTCCATAATCCAGGGACCAGGACGCGGATCACATTCTGATGATCCAATTAATGGTGGAATACTTTGCAATCATCCCGCAAGCAAGGCCCCTAACAGATTGTGGGGCTGTAACATCAATTTCTTAAGTGCATTTAAAGGATTACAAATGTTAGTCCTGGCTTGAGATTGAAACACCTATTGAGGTGCTCTGAACCACATTACTGTAATTGGGTACCTGAATTAATGCCATTTCTTCTGATGGGTGAGTGGAATACATTGGAATTAAGAGTTCTTTTTGCTGTATTTCACTTTCCCATTCTTTTTTTTTTTTTGGTTTCCTTTGGAACATAAATCTGAGTTGAAATAACTCTTTTTTAATCCAGATAGCTTTAATTACAGCCCTCAGGACTCCAAGTATTGTCCTAATTTTACCTCCTGTGCTGTTTGGGTGCATTCTTCTTTGATCTTGTTATCTTAATATATAGAGCTTAGACGATGAAAATACAATTCTGTTCTTAATAAAACTAAGGGAATGAGAGGAGGGGAAATGGAGGGGAAGAATTCTTCTGTTTCATCGTCCTTTCAGCCAATTGAACACAGAGGATAGTACTTGAAATTCATTACAGGGCTGGGGAATGAAGAACCAGATCCTCCCCAAATCTTTCATTCTTTCTGAGGTCAGTTCAAGTAAAAGTTCTGATGAAGGAAGAACTGAATAGATAGGTATTATTTGGAAATTTTAAACTCCAAAAGAAGTATTTTTTTTTTTTTTTTACTTTCTTACCCATCTTTATTGTCATTAAATCCCTCAACTAAAGAGAAATCATGTAGCATCACTTTCTGCTTCAACACCCCCTTCCCATCTTTCTTGCTTATCATAAAGTGCATGCAATCTAAACACCTCATTTTTGTCTAAAAGCTCCTCGTGCTCTGTCCTGCTAAGCTCAGAGCTTCTATTCTACTGCTCTGCAACCTAGTGCCGGGCTCTGTCTTCATCTACTACTTCCTAGCGTCTAAATGTACCTCTCTTAAGCCCTGCTGCTTTAGATATGCTGAGATTTCACTCTAACTCCTTTCCGGTTTCTACTCACACATGAACTTGGGAAGAGTTTCCTGACTTTGCTATAAGGTAAAACTCATGCAGCCACTGTTCTCTAGTCATGGACTCTCTCTTATCCTGCTTCATCTTCCTTCGTCATAGCACGCTTGCGTCCAAATTAGAATATGATTTCTGCACACACACTCCAAAAGGTTGACTCCACACAAGCAGGAACTTTGTTTCATTTACTATAGTAACATACATGACCAGAACAGTACCTGGCACTATTCAAATATTTGTTTAGTTGAAATGAACTTAGTTTTTTTTTGCATGGCTGAGTTTGCCTGTCTCAGATCAAATATTTCCTTCACAGAGGACCCTTGATGGCCCTTATCTAAAGTAGCATTTTTCCTACCTTCTCTCTGGTTACTAGCGTATTGCCTCATTTTACTATCTTGCTACCACTTACTGGTACCTGAAATATTATTTGTACACAAGTGTAAGCAGGTATATATTTAATGTCTGTTTCCCCATCCGAATACTTAAAGTCCATGAGAGCAACAAATAAATAAACAAATGTTTTCTGTCTTATTCAGTTTGGTGTCTTTTGAGCTAAGAGTAGCACTTGGCCTGGAGAAGGGCTAGCATACATATTTGTTCATGTGAATGAATCTTAGGGCCAGATGGTGGCACAGTGGTAAAACAAGAAGCTCTATGAGGCAATTCTAAAGTGGAAAAGTTCCGGGTTCATTTCTGGAGACCTTCCTAAGTACGGTGGGCACATGTTTGTTTATGATCTAGAGCTGGCTAAGGCTGGGGCACGGTCACAGTGCCAGGACTCTCTTAGGGGTACTCTCTCTCTCTCTCATGGAAGAAATAAGTAGAACTTAAAAAAAAAATTGTTTTACTACAAAAAAGTGGAAATCACCAAACATGCAAGAGCCTTTATTAAAATGGAGTTACAGAGGCTGGCAGGTGGCATGCTGGTTAAGAGCGCTGGACTCCCACATGTCTGACCATGGTTCAAATCCCAGATCTGGTGGCTTGCTTTTCTCACTTTCTCTCTCTCTCTCCCTCTCTGGTCAAATTAAAATAAATAAATAAAATAAAATAATTCTTTAAAAAAATGGAGTTACAAAGGATACTCCTTTTCTTCACCCACTTGTATCAGTGGCACTATAAAGAATCTAACTAGTGTAAGGATAACATTCAAATGCTATAATTTGTTTAACCTCTTGTAGAAAAACAAAGCTGGTCATGGTAGTTATCATTGACTTTGGTCAGGAGACACAGGAGAGCTGAAAAGAAAAGTCTGATTCAGGACAAATTGGCTCTGGGCAAGATTAGGAAATAGGTGATGCCTGCCAAACTCTTGCCCACCTCTCCTATTCTGTGCTCTTTTCCTGCTTGGAAACAGAATAGTTTTCCTTATTCTACACTAACACTCCAGTGGCTTCCATGCTGGTATCAGCCTCAGTTCTTCCCTCCTCACCCAAAACACTCCTGGTCTTACACTTTCCAACTCATCCTTGTCCTTCTAAAATAACCAAATTCAGGCATCACATTCTCCCAAGATTCTACTCTCAGACCTAAACCTAGGACACTACATCTCTGGATCTAAAAAGCAATAGCAGGCACTAGTAGTGAATACGATCTTCCTTTCCTGGATAATGGGAAAGGAAATCTCTGCTCCACGCCTGTCTGAGAGGAAGAGAAAGGAAACCATTTCCACTGCACGGAGAAAGTAAAAATCTATGCAAGGATTCTGAGTGTCTCTTTTCTTTCTTATAATAACTTTTTTTCTTTTTTACATTTTTTGCTATAGGGTGCATGTACTAGCCAGAAACATAGTGAGGAAGAGAGATAGAGAGAGAGAGAGAGAGAGGAAAGTGAGAAATCACTGCTGACGGCCTGGCCACACTATACCCCCTTCTCCTTCATTCTCCTCTATGGATTTGGGGCATGCAAACACACATGTCTGGCATATTTTCCAAGCCACCAGGTCTGGGACTAAAACTGCACACTGGGCCACGTGGAATCCAGCCACTTTAACTACCACACCACCTGGCTAGCTCTGCAATAACCATAACCTTTCTTACTCCTGATAGTAAAAGTAATTTGTTTAAAAAGCACAGTAGAAAACTTATAACATGTAAACACAACAAAAAAAATGTAAATGACCTATAATCCTAAAATCCCTAAAAAACTATTTTGTAGTTAGTTTCTTTTTAAGTCTCTTCTCTGAACGTTTTTACATAGTTAATATCTGATTCTACATTTAGTTTTAAAATCTACTTTACCACACTTACTGTATTGTGAAAGTATTTGCATTAAAAAAAAATTCTTGTTAAACATTTTGGGCAGGACAGCCTATTTCATTATAGGAATTTATTGCCATTTAGTTAAGACTGTCCTATAATAAACTATTAGGTTATTTCAAACTCTCTATTCATAAACAAGAGAACAATAAACATATGTCTTTGTCTAGAGCTGTTGGCAAACCTTTTCTACAGAGGTCCAAATAGTCAATATTTTAGGCTTTATGAGCCATATGGTCTCTGTCTCAACTACTCAACTCTGCCACAGCCATAGACGATGTGTAGATAAATAGCTGTGACTATGTTCCAATAAAATTTTATTCACAAAAACAGGAGTTGGACAGGATCTGGCCAGAGGGCAGCTGCTTGCCAACTCAACCCCTGGTCTAGATCTGTGATTTCTCAGGATGCCTAAAAGTGGAAATACCTGAGTTAAAGGGTGAGAACATTAGTAATAGATTTTTACAAATACCCATCGGTGATCTGAAATATGGTTGTTTCTTGTCCTGACCCTACATTCCTCACAAGGAAGGGAAACTGAGGCCCAGATAAGGGTGAGCCTGGGTCTTCAGTTTTATTTGGTACTGCCTTCAGTATTTCCTTTCTCTCTTTTCTCTTTTATTTAGGTTTTGCCAAAGATCATGTGCTCACTGGAAAGAGAGAGAAAAAGACAGAGAGAAGGAAAGTGAGAAATCACCCACCGGAGGGATGACCATGCCATAATCACTTCTTCTCCATTCTCCTGTTAGGATTTTGGGCACACATGCACTCATGCCTGGTGTGATTTTCAAGGCACAGTGTCTGGATTCCCACTGTGGGCCACGTGGGAATTCAACACCTTAGCCATCACACCACGGGCTGGCCTCTGCAGTTCTTCTCAATGAGAGACTTTCTACAACTGATTGAGATGCAAAAGAAAAAAAAAAAAAAAGCACATTTTTAAGAATGTTCCAATACAGTCAGTAAACAAGCAATGACAGAGTTTCTTCCATTCCAGGGGTTCTGATAATTCCATATTCCTTCCAGGTGAGTTATTCAATGGCCGTCAGCAGCAGGGTGATTGCCACTTTTTAATCTTAAAATGAGTAAAACAAGAGGGCTGTTAATCATGTATTATGATTACTGCTCAGGCCACAAAGGCAAGTTAGCAACACCAGATATAGTACATCAAAGCCTGTGCACAATTCCTGCTACCAGGGCTCTAGATTGTTAAAGTCTGAAAGTATGTGAGGGTATAAACATTTCCTATCTGAAATCTTCAAGTGATGTTTAGTATTTGCACTGTAAATCTGCTCTAACATGGCATTATGTTCCCATTTTAGTTTTACTTCATAAACTACATGGGGATGGAGAGTCTATTTGCTATTTATTCTCAACAGAAAAGGAGTCTGAATAAATTCTCAAGGGAGTTCAAAAGGCATCATGATTGAACTGGAGTAGGAAGGAAAGGGATAAGTTTTAATTCCTAAAATGATTTTCTTGGGTGATTTTTGCATTCTGTCATGTCTTCTTGGTAACTATGCACATATATCCTTCCCTTACAACCAATCAGGGACGATAGCTGCTGGGATGAATCATTTTAGCTCAGATCCTCTGTTGGCTGAGCAGTTTTCATTATGCTCAAACAGGCTGCTCTCTCTAAAACGGGGCTGGATAGGTCCGTGACCATACTTTTTTTTTTGAGAGGTTTTTGACATAGAGCACAGGCACTTGCCAGGAAGACAGAGAGAGACAGAGAGACAGAAAGCGAGAAATCACTCCCTAGGGGGATGGCCACACCTCAATCCCTTCTCCTCCATTCTCCTCTTGGGATCTTGGGCACACATGCACACATGCCTGGCGTGAGTTTAAGCCACCGGGTCTGGGACTTGAACCGCGGTCGACTACATGGGAGTACAGCGACATAGCCATTACGCTAACTGCTGGTCCCGTGACCCTACTTTGTTAGGAAGCAGTAGTCAACACTGGATGAACTTGCTCTCCATTCATGGACTCTTATCA